>JAZKJV010011566.1:0-336614 GCA_037367405.1 Ottelia alismoides
TGTCGAATCTTCCTCCAAGCCTGCAGATCCAGCAATTCGTCGGGAGACGAATTTTTAAAGCGGAGGAGAGTTGATGCAGCGTGATCTCAAATTATAGGGCCGAATTTATTTAATTAATTAGTAGTCAATTTTATTTACGTTTTTTAAGTTGTCGTAATTGTCTAATTAAATAATTGAGATCGCCTGTGATCTCAATGTTTATTTCGTAGATTTTAATTTTAAAATGGGTCAATTAGTTAGTTAGAGTCAGTTTTGGCAAGTCGGTTGTCAATTTAAATTAATTTACTATTTTTGTAATCTCATCCCTCTTATATAAAGAGATGAGGGTCCAATGTATTAGGTAGTCAAGTATCAATGAAATTTTAAGATTTTTATCTATCTTCTTCTCCTCTCCCTCTCTCTCCACGCGATCTCTGCGGTTCTCCTCCTTCAACCTCTTGTATTCCTGACGAGTTCTTCTTCTCAACCCTTCTATTTTCTTTTCTCAACCCCTCTCTTTCTTCTACCAAATATCCACCATAAAATATATTATTATTATTTTGTCGACGCCGATTAGCCGTTTGCATCAATAGACAAGCAGAGGAGACAATGGGAGAGGATCAAAGAATAGAACAACTTGGGGTACACACCCCCCTATACTTAAGACAAAGTACGCCCTAAGTATAGAAAACTATCTACAAGGGGTGACACCTTTTTGATAGATACAGGAGATAGAAGAGGAAAAGAAGAAAAGAAGAAAAGAAGAGAAGATATCAACAGATGGGATAAGATAGAGAAGAATGTACGCATCGTTCCCCCTATACTTAGGGTAAAAGAAGCCCTAAGTATAGGCAACAATAGGAGTGATAAGACGGAATGACGAATGAACACTCGGCTCGTCCACCCCCCTATACTTAGGACAAAGTGCGTCCTAAGCAAGACAAACACGAGAATGAGTGGAGGAGCAATACGGGAGAGAGACAGAGGTAAACACGGGAATATACAACAGAGATGGATATACACAGGATCAAGAAGGTTGAAAGTTAACCTTCTTGCGAGACCGCTGAGGGATAGATCTTGTGTGGTGCAGGTCGACATCGGTGTCCACAGTGGACGGAAGCCGATCACGGTCAACAGGGTGACGGCCCTCAGTGGAATCAAACCGGAAAGGGACAAACGGGTCAATGGAAGTAGTCTGGCTAGGTTCGCCCTTGGTGGTCCTATGGTGTGAAGGTGCAGACGGACGAGTGGAAGAAGTGTTGTTAGGCCTGGCCTTGGAAGTCTCGCTGATATCAAAGTGGAATGTGACAAACTCATCATCCTCGAAAGAAGTGTAATCGGAGCCGTCCTGCGAGGGGTCGTCCAGGTCAAAATCAAAAGGAACGAAATCATCGGTGGAAGTATACAAACTCAGATCGTCCTCAAGAGTCTCACCCGGATCATCTTTTTCATCAAGAGGCCAAAATTTTTGAAGATTCGCATCATAACCGACCTCAATCATCATCACTTTTGAAGGACCATGAACGGACTTATCGGTGGAAGTAGTCAAAACAGGTCCGTCCTGCCTAGTCTTAGTATCTGCCCTCCGCTCAAATGGATCAATCACGTAAATACTTTGGATTTCATCAACACATCGCCACACACCAGGAGGAGGAACTGCGAGGTCTATGCTTTCCGATTTCCTCCCCTTTCGGGGGATCCGTCGGGTCTCATCATCGGTCACAAAGCAAGCATCTCTAATATCCTCAGATCGGTCACAGGCCTCGGAGACAGCTATGATCGGTGAAGGTGCATCAGGTGCAGGTCTCTGGTCGACTGTGGGTGTGGTAATCAACACTTCGCTCTTGTCAACAGGACGGAAGCGAATCTCTCCTGATCCGTAGTCAATAACGACACTCGCAGAGGCGAGGAATGGTCGTCTCAGGATGATTGGAGAGGGCTCCCCTGTGGAGTCCTCCATGGCAACACAACAAAATCAACATGGTAGGTCGTGCCCTGAATAGAAATAACGACGTTTTCAAAGATACCCTTCGGCCTCTTGAAAGATTCATCAGCAAACTGAACGATCATCCTGGTTTTCTTTAGAGGCCCTAAGTGAAGAGACTGTACCAGCGAGAAGGGTAATTTGCTAATAGACGCATCGCCGTCTAGGAGAGTGTGATCACAAGTATAGTCAGAGATGGTGCAGGTGATGAAAGGAGTAGTTGTGTTCTTCTTTCTAGGAATGGGATAGTGTGTGATGGCGTGGGCAGTGGCCATGGTCAGAATGTGACGTTCAGATTTGCTCCTCCGCTTTCTCTTCTTGGGAAGAGGAGCAGATAAATGGGTCATGACCTGCTGAAGTGGGGCACAGATGATCTCATAAATAGTGGCCACCACTTCCGGTTCAGATAGCATTTTTTTGAATTTTTGGACCTCCTCCATACAAGGGAGGAAGTCGGAATCAACATCTACACGAGACATTCTAAGAGCAGTCTGTACAGCGGCATCCTCGGGGTCAAAGGTGGGACAGTGTGTGAAAGGTTGTGTGGGTAAATGATCTGGCAGATGGCCTCTCTCCTCACAATATGAATCATCCAAGTGTCTCCCGAACTCTTTTTGTGTTTTTAAATTTTTCTCATTTTTTTTTTGTGTTTTTGGCGATTGCAAGCTCCCATGATCACCCACAAGGAATTCCATATCCGCGACGAATGGAGCGTCAATCTGTCTTCTCCTCAAGATAGCCATATCATCATTCATCAAATCAAGACGCTCTATCATTCGGTTCAATATATCACTCATAGAGATCAAGGGAGGTGACTTCAACAGGTCAGACTCGGGTGGATGTGAAAGTAGAGGTGGATAATAAACAGGTGGAGGGGGAGGTGGGTAGAAGTCCGAGGTCTGATACTGTGGCTGAGGCGGATATGTACAAAAGTCAGAAAAAGTAGGAGGAGGATCCTCCTGATAAAAGGGAGGTGGACCGACTGGAGGGTACGAGGAATCCGCAAAATCCGGATAAAAATCGCTCCAGGGATCCATCTCGAAACAAGAGAAAACTGTTCGGGAGAACACGACGGTTAAGTCAAGAGATGTGAGAAGAAATGCGTAAATGCGCAAAGAAGATCTAGAATGCACACAAACAACCACAAGCAAACTCTCACAATACAAACCCTCAATGCGCCTACTCAACTTGGTGAAGACCACAAATGCGGTCTTTTTATCTTGTCTGTTTTAGAGTTAGGTGAAAAAGTCAAGAAGTTGCACAAACACTTAGGGGCTCAATGGGATTTGGGCGCTAACCTTGGTGTGTGCGCGAGCAATGTAAAACGAGGACAATGAGGGGATTACTCGCCCCAATACAAGTTTTTCTTTTGGTGGTTTTTAGGGTCAAGTAATATTAACAGTCCCAATTTTATTGGTTATCACTTTTTTTTGGATTTTTAATAAGAAATGCACGATTCTAACGGGGATTCAATTCCTTTAAGCTCCTAGGTTGGCAAAATCAGAGGGAGAGTCGGAAAAGCAATGCAAGCGGCAAACAATGATGAATGCTAAAGCGTAAATGCTCACCTTGCCTCCAGCACTCTACATGCAAGGATGCTCAGCAGAATTGAAACCTAACTATATGCAAATACAAGCCGATGAAATTGGCCTAAGTTTCAGAAATTGCTATTAACGTGAAGCACCAAAAGTCGGTCACTAATCCTCAATCCAAAAAGTCCGGTCTAGACTCACCCCTCCTCTTCTCGACAAATCGAGTTCAGGAGTAGCGCTTGATGGGGTGGGCTCGCGGCACGTAGGCTCGAAGATGATGAAGCGACTGTTTAAATTTGACTAAGTCCACACGCGGCTATAGGTACATGCAAGATATATATTAGGTGTTTGGCCTTAATCTATCGCAAGCAATCCTAAAACTAGGGGCTCAATCACACAGAGTAAGGAAAACGAAACCGGAAAACAAAATAAAAAAACAGCGATGGAAACCGTAAAATCCGCGGTGAGCCCCCAAGTGTACAAACACTTGGAAATTGGGCCCGAAAGTCCAAAGTCCTATATACCTGTATTATTACAAATATAGAGCCTCTCTCTCACAAAAATTACACTAATAAATGCAATAAATAAATAGACTAGAATTGTCTTCAAAATCCTCTCCTTGCTCGCCTTCGTGCTAAGTCAAGTCGCCTCACGTGGGTGCGCAGGTGCTCCTGGAACAGAGCTCCTCCCTCGATCCGCGTTCCTCGCAAGAAGTCAAACAAGAGAGAGGTTAGACAATTCAAACAATAAATATCAAAAATAAGGAAAATGATAAAAGCCGCAAAAAGAGACAAATAATCACAAACACAAGCACAAAGCTGAACTACGCGCTGTTGCTCCCCGGCAACGACGCCATTTGATTTAGCCAAATTTCTGCGGACTTAAGTTCCACACAAAGCGGGAACTCAGTCGAAGTGTCGACCACTCAAAAATCCAACTAAAATCAACAATTAACCCACAATCAAATAATTCAAACAATGAAAATAGATGCGAAGTTAAAATTTATTTTTAACTCTACATAAATGATGTATAGAAGCAAGTACGTAGAGAGTTCGAACACAGGGAGCAAAGCAAGCTAAGTGTAAAATATGATGTGATTGTGATCCATGTCTACACTATGCAATGCCAATGTTTTTGTGGGTTTTAGTTTTATTTTTTTATTTTTATTTAATTTTTAATTTACTGATTTTTTTATTTTTTATTTTTTTAATATTGGAATAAAAATACAATATAATAAAAGAGAGAAAGAGGTATTTATAAAAATAGTGAAAAATAGTCGAAAATTAGGAAATAAAATCTTTTTGGTCTTTTAATAATTTTTTTACTGTTTTTGTGATTTTTGGGTATTTTTTAGAATCTTTTTAGTATTTTTAAAAGCTGAAATAAAGAAAACAGTGAGCTAATGTTCTGGCCGAAATTAAAATGGGAATGAAAAATATCAAACAGTATCAAAATTTTCCCAAATTAATTTTAAAATAAAGAGAATAAAATGAGGAAGACACAACAACTGAGTTTATATTTTTGTGATTTTTCTAGAATTTTTTAGATTTTTATGAAGTTTTTAGGGGTTTTCTAATTTTTAAGGTTTTTCTTTTGAAATTTTTAGTGATTTTTGGATTGACACTAAAATAGGTAAAAATACACAGTAGGTGATTTTTTTGAAAATTTTCTAGGTGTTTTAATAATTTTTA
The DNA here is from genome assembly GCA_037367405.1 of Ottelia alismoides. NCBI lineage: Eukaryota > Viridiplantae > Streptophyta > Magnoliopsida > Alismatales > Hydrocharitaceae > Ottelia > Ottelia alismoides. The sequence goes on from JAZKJV010011566.1 coordinate 5,187, forward strand.
TGGGTTTTCTAATGCAAACAGTAAGAAAAATGCATGTTATTGATTTTTAATAAATATGAAAATGCAATAAAAATGCAAAGCAAAAATATGGCGTGGAAGCACAGGTTAATTGGAGCCTATGCTATTTTTTTTGAGAATTTTTCGAGTTAAAATGACGTGCTAATTAAATAAAGAAAGCAAGCAAAAATACATGGCCTGGCAGGGGTATAATAATAAATAGGCAAACATCCAAGGGCCTGAGCGCAATTTTGCCAGAATCTTTATACTGAAATAAAACTTTTAAGGGCCAAAGATAAATACCCAAAACTGCGAGGGCGTCGCTGTAAAAAGCCCACCCACGCGCGTGCGATGCTTCGCGCCTGGTAAGGACTACAATGTAATAAACAAAATTGAGAGGGGCTTAAATATAAAAATGCCAAAAAGTTGACACTGAATTAGAATGTTCTGGACTTCGACGAAATACAAAAACCCCAACGGGCTCCCCTGCAAAAACGCCAAGTCACGTGCGTAACACACGTGACCTGGCGAGGGCTAAAGATGGATATTCCCAAATCCCGGGGGGTGCGATGCAATTTATACAAAAATTTATAATGGCTAATCAAAGCTTATGTCGTGATAAAATATTACAAAAATGGAGAGGATACCCTTGCAAAATTTCCTCACCTGCCAATCGGACGGCGGGGCGCACTTCACTTGCCACGTGTCAGCATACGAGCGCCCGATGCCGGTTGGAGAATGGAGAGCGCAGATTAGAATCCCCTTGGTGATCGGAAGGTAGTCGCGTGTGGGGATCAGACGGCTCCTGTGCGCCTCCAAGAACAGGCCTTCATCCAACAGCTGAGGAGGCGCGAGGAAGAACTGGGATGAACAGTGCTGGTGCGACGTTTCCCCGACCAACTCGAGCCTCTCCGGCGGTCCGAGATGCTTCAAAAAGGCCTAGGAGCTCCCTGGGACGACCACCTGGTGATCGACGGCTTCAAAATGGCGTGGAGATAGCCGACAGGCTGTCGCGACGAGGGGAGAACGGGGATGCTCCAGGTGTCTTTGCCTCCCATGAAAACGTTCTCAGATGTGATTCTTCAGCTCCTGGATCCTGCGAAAGACGTTAAGGAGGGCGAGGGCAAAGTGCCTCGCCCCTCCTGGGTGGACGATGAGGCGGAAATGGTGAAAAATGGGAAGGATGGGAGCTCGCCGGAGCGAACTCCGACGATGGACGACGTAGATGAACGGACAAATACGGATCGAAGGTGAAATAAAAAATCTAATTCTAACGTTACTGCAAGTAAAGAAGAAGCAAGAGAAACGAGATAAAACGTGCAGACCTCAAGGGTGTACACCCGAGGTAGAACCTCACCGCGGCTCGCCGCCGGAGATGGTGGGGAGGAGGCTGTCACCCTCCTCAATCCACTGCACTCGATAGGTGGAGGAGAACTTAGTCCAAAAAGGGGTTTTTATTGTATTTTGACCTTTATCTCCCCCTACTTTATTCTTTGTCGACCTATTCATCAAGATGTCTAGGTCTCGGGGTTTTGGATCATAAAATATTTACAATATTTTATTCTTTTTCTTTTTTTTATTTATTCTATAATTTTGGCTTTAATTACAGTGTTTTATACACTATTTACATGCACATGCATGGATGCTAATATGCTGGATTTAATGCTATTTACACGCATTTGCTAGGGTTTTTGATGCCAAAATGATAGAATAAATATGATGAAATGTGGCTTCATCTGGCAGCCTAATAAGCGCTCGATGATGGGCTCATTTCTTGTATCTTGTGCATGTTGTTTGCTTGCAAGAAATTGAACTCAATGATTGTGGAACGATAATTCGAAGATCATTTTGGGTTCAAATTCTAAGGATTTTAGTAGGTCGAATTTGTGTGATTAATCGGTGGTATTTGTTGAAATCTGAGAAGCTGAAGCGGAATCGGTAAAACAAGAAAGATAAACATGAAGAACAAGGATTTAACGTGGAATCCTACTCCTATCAGGATGAAACCACGGGAGAGGCTCTCAAAGGGGCTGGATATTCTATTAGAATTCTGAATGGGTACATGGGGGTGAGGGCTCCTTATATAGTCCCTCAGACAGACCGGAGTCCCACCGCTCATCCATGTAGGACTAAGCTTGAGTGGGGTAATTGGATCTTGGTGAGATCCAATTGCCCACCTATTACATTCTCTAACACCCCCCTCAAGCTGGAACCGAGAAAGCTGCATCTTACAATATAAAGAAGGTTTACAACACATCTTCACACGATACATCATAAGAACACATATCTGCTGCTGGTAGAAGACCTTACACGAGGATGGGTTTGCGGCTTTCAGGTCATCAGAACGTATCTCTGTCATGCGTGTAGAACCACTCGATATCAGGTCACCGTAACGTATCTCTGTCGTTCCTGCAGGTTACTGGAACGTATCTCTGTTGTGCATGGAGAAGAATCGCTGCAGAAGAAGTTCAGTGCAATGCAGAAGAAGTCCATTGCGGGGAACTGATCGAGACGTAAAAGAAGAAGTATACGCCCTGATGAAGAATTTGATTCTCGGTGAAGATGGATGATCAACGAAATCTGAAGTGCCGATTTGTCAGTCATGGTCAGGCAACGGAAGTTGTGAAGAATACATATATGACTCCCCCTTTCCCCCACACTTGATAGAATAAAAAGCAGATATCATCAAGTTGGGAGAACAAATGATTTTTTTTGCTTATTCTCTTTTTTTCCTTTTTTTAAAACATTTTTTTACGGCATTTCCTCTTCTATTTTTTTTGCATTTTAAAACTTGCGTACAACTTTTCTTTTCTTTTTCTTTTTTTCGTATGTGCCTTTTTCCAAAAGAAATTCTCATTTTTTGAAACTCAACCCAATTTTTTTAACTTGCGTATGGCTTTTCTCTCTCTTTTTGTACGTCTTTTTTATCGAAAGAAATTCTCAAAAAATTTTAAACGCAACCCAGTTTTGGGGCCAAAATACAGTAGACTAGGCCCTTTTTTTTAAAAAAATATTTTTTTAACAAGAGAGACTGTCGAGCCCCTTTCTTTCTAGCGTGTTTCTAGGTGAGCGCAATGGGGGTTTGGGGGGGGGGGCGATGGAGAGGCTCGTGGAGCGGAGCCCCTCACACTGCTTGATGATGCAAGACGGTGGGTCACAGGTCCGCCAGAATTCACAGAGCGCTACACCATCACCGCATAGAATTTTCGCGAGGGACGCGTTCTTCATCGATCTCCACCCCCCTGTACAGGGAGATGCGCGATAGATCGCGTGCTCGAAGAAGATGGTGGGGCTACTGCACCGATGTCGGTTGGAGCTTTCGACTGCGTCGCGAGGTGGAGGCAGTGGGGGCTTCTTAGTTCCTTGTGTGGGGATTGGGGAGTTGGGTGGAGAAAGCACCGACGGAGAAGATGCTTCTTGGAGGTTACGATCTGAAATGGAGAGTTACTGTCTTGCAATATGGAAGAGTCTTGCACGTTTCCAACCATCTTTCCTCACAACCATGTGACGATTAATAGCTTCCCACACCAATCAAGTAATGCCCGACGATACCTCTCGGGAGGCACCACTGATGGCCTTAACCACCATCGCTAGCAGTACCCGCAGTCCCCATCGTCATCTCCCCTCGGTGCTCAGCACCCCTACTGCCAACGGCTTCTTCCGCAACCTTCGTGACCATTGTTGTAAAAGTCAGCCGACTAGGCCGATTAGTCAGCCCAACTAGTCGAGTTGGGGGGTTGCCGACTCGTTCGATTAGTCGATCAACCCGACTAATCGGGTTGACTAGTCAGTTGACTACTCGGTCGACTTTTACATAGAAGTTTTTTATTTTTTTATTTTTTCGATTTTTTAAAAGCAAACTTATTGTAATATACTTAATGTCATATTTAAAGACAATTACTTCTTTTATTTCATTATGATAGTATATAAAATGTATAAATAAATGTAAATATTTAAGAATATGTGTATAAAAATTGATTTATCTATTTAAAATAATTAAAAAAGTCAAAATCGACTAATAGGGGACTAAATCGATTAGTCGGCCGACTGCCGATTAATCCTTAGTCAGTGATCCCACCGATCGAGTACCGACTACTGCTTTCTGCAACCTGCTTTTTGCAACCTTGTTCGTGACCATCTCGTGCTGACTTCTTGCTGTGCCCAACAGTTTTGCATTGGGGTACCCCCATGCGGGATTTCGTGCCTCTGCGTAACGTACGGTGTCTCTACTTGCCATCCACGTGGCCGAGTTGGGGCAGTCTAAGTCAAATTGGATCATCTAAGTCCAATCCATCAGCTCTACAACGGAGACAAAGGTAATGTGAAATGTTATTGTTTAATTTTGCACACACACATCCTGTCCCTACGTGATTGTTTTGAAGAAGCCAGACTTTTCTCTCTCAGTTTTAAAATATTAGTCTCAATATCTGAATCTTCAAGATTTGTAGTAATTGGTCTTTCTACTCATCCAATCTTGTTGACGTTGATACTGACTTGGAGAAATCTCAAGATGCTGCTGTTTGACAGCCAGAAATGGATATTATGTAATGTTTTATTCTAAAATCGAAGCTTCAACCTGAACACCATTTTTATTTTTTGAACCAAACCGAACCCGGACCTTTAAAAATGCTAAACAACCAAATCGAACCTGGGTAGGTTTGCTCGGGTTCGGTTCGATTACACCCCTATTTGGAGCATTCAAAGACCCAAGTTCCATCATCAAGATGGATGTGGCTAACTATGAGTTGTGGGCGATGCGGTTTATGAGCATCATGGAAAGCCACAACAAAGAGTACATCCTGACAGAACTCGAACCATTTAACATGACTGGAGGCAACACTTCATGGAAACAAGACAATGCATGGGCTCATGTTGGGTCTTTGGTACTCTTGTGACGGAAATAGCTGATGATATCCTACATCAACCCACAACTAAGATAATGTGGGATATTCTTGCCACCACATATTCTCATGTGAAGAAAGAGACAAAGGTTCTTTCATCTTCAGTAGGGCATCTTTACAACGAAATATGATGGTCATCTACACCATGCCTTTTATTCTAGTCTGAGTGGCTTGTTCAAGAAACTCCATAACTTCATGCTCCTATGGATGTCAGAAAATTCTCAAGTTTGATATTCGCTCAGGTTCAAGGTGCTAAAAGTTTGATTCAGATTAGGTTCGGAAATAAACGAACCGAACCTGGACACAAGTTTAGGCTCGATTAAATAAAAGAATCGAACCTAAAAATCGTAGGTTCACTCAAGTTTGATTTGTTAAAAACTTGATGAAAATATATATATATATATATACATACAATTCCGTATCCGCATAAGTGGATCTTATTTTGAGATAAGTGGATTTTGTCATAGGATAATTGAACTTTCGTCTGGAAATAAGTAAATATTTATGTGATAAGTAGGTTTTGTCACGACCCCAATTCCGAGGCCGTGGGATCCTCCCATATCCAGATCTGGTTACTCAGCAATAATTTATTCAGCAATCACAACTAACATTCAGAAACAGACTGCATATAAAAATACTCAGGAAGTATTTCAACACTTTGCCATCCACAAAATAAAGTTTACATGATCCATTATCCCACTACAATCCTTTACATGTACGTCAACTCGAAGGAAATATACAGAAATATTACTAACTACCTTACAAAGAAAAGCTACTGTGGCTGGCTGGATGTCTAGTATGTAAGGTGGATGGATTTTTAAAGTCCTTGCGATGGCTCACTGACACATGTTGGGTTTTCTATAAATCATAGGAAAAAAATTAGCGAATGCTAAGTAACGAAGAAGAGAAAAGCAAACGATTTGTGTAATTTTGCAAAACTTGTTATCACAAAAGGTTCCATTCCTTCTTGTTAATTTAATTCTTATTCCTTTTTATTCCACGTCAGGGATTAGTCCAGGGGAACCCCACCATTATTGGACTTCGAAGCTGTGGTCACTTCGGGATTGGAGATTGTGTTGATCTTGGTAAGCTTATGTGCCGCACGTTGCTTCAACCAATCCTCCAATACTACCCGGACAATTTTTCTTTTCTTTTATTAAACAAGGTCTCAAACCCTCGACCTGGAAAATAAATCAACACACCGTCCTCGAGGACTCGGTTGCTTAAAACCTCAGGTTAATATTTAATCATATAACCTAGCGGCTTTAAATACATATCATCATGATCCAGTCATTATTGAACCACCCGTGCCTCCACATGGCACGGACACATCTTCCATCATTCAACCCGAAGATATTGGCTCCCGGTACCACGCATTGCAAATCATTCATTTCGTGCGCACTTATCATAATAGGGCAACCGTGTACCACCTAGGTAGGGAAACGCCAATACGGGTTCCTTCCGACAAATCTACAGGCTGCATGCCCGACCTGTAGTTCTACTCCCAGTCATCCTTAACGTGACACGCGATCCTTTTCAGCAAGGAAGGAAATATCGGTATCGATATCGTTTCAATACAATGTCGATACCGATATATCGCCGATATATCGGCGATATATCGACGCATATCGCTGAAACCCGGTATCCACCAAGGCATTTTCTCCTGTCGATATCCGATATCGTCCATATCGGCGATATATCGGTGACCTGTCGATACCGATATATCGACGATATATCGCGATATGGCGATCCCTGCTTTTCAGGATCCAACTCAAAACCACATTAATTCTCATGATATAATTCTTTTGTTAAGTTTTCGATTTGCATAATCAGCAACACTTAGTGTAGACTCACATATATATATTATTCATATGCATATATACTCGTATTTATACCTATTTTAACTCCCAAACCCTAGCTTTCAAAACTACCGCACCAATTTGATGCTTAAACCTTATTTTAGTGGAAATCACAAAGCAACTCGTCAGACTTTTTCAAAATAGCCAAAGTTAGGGTTCTTCACAGTAAAGAATATAAAATCAAGAATTTTAATAATCTCGTATGAAAACCCAACAACAAAAGTAAGGATTTCGTTATCTAATCGAGCTCTCTCTCGCGTATGCAAGGCTTTATCGTGTTTTGTTTTCAGAAAGGATGTTTTAAGGCTCCTGAAAAGATCGAATTTCATTTTCGTTTCAAAAACGCTAAGAACGTGTTAAGAACACGAAGAACACAAAGAATGCGAAGAACACGAAGAACGCGAAGAACGCCAAGAATATATTTTCTGTTGAAATTTCAGCAGAGCTTCCCCTTATATGGGGTGATATTTCTAGGAAATTTTGGCAGAGTTTCCCCTTATATCGGGACATATTTCAAAATAAAAACGAAAAGAGTTTGCTCTATAAAATCAATCGAGAGGAAAACAACAATGAAACTGAAAGAATATACTCAAACAACAAGAGATGAAGAATTGGTAGACCCTACGCATCTTAGGTGAGTGAACGTGTGACGAATCACAGGGTTTACTGACATGCATCGCCGCCCGCACCTAAGTAGGGTATTATACAGATTTCTCCATCAAAATAACTATAAAAGTATAATTGAAAGAATATAAACATAAGCGATGGAGAATCGGTAGACACCACACGTCTTAGATGAGTGAACGTGTGACGAATCACAGGGTTCACTGACGTGCATAGCTGCCTGCACCTAAGTAGGATATTACACGGATTTCTCCATCAAAATAACTATAAAAGCATAATTGAAAGAATAGAAATATAAGCGATGGAGAACCGGTAGACACCACGCGTCTTAGTTGAGTGAACGTGTGACGAATCACAGGGTTCGTTGATGTGTATAGCCGCCCGCACCTAAGTAGGGTGTTACACAGATTCCTCCTCGAACCACAACATGAAACGAATTGGAAAGAAAGATGAATCAAGAACAAAACTTGGAAGAACAAGAGGATGAATTGAAAGCCTAGCTTACGAAGCAAACTAAGAGAGGATCATACCTTTCTCCTCCTCGTTCTCTCGGCAGCGCTTCGCTAGCGCTCCTTCCTCGCCTCCCACTCCTCCTCCCGAGCTCTCGACCCTAGACCTTGGGGTGGTGATGGTAGTGGAAATCGTAGAGAATGAATGGGTAAGGGGTATATTTATAGTCTCCAGAAAACCACTAACCGTGGTTAGAAAACCATGGTTTAGACCTTAACTATGGTTTAGCGGCTTATGGTTTTGGCCCATGGTTTTAGCTAAAATTTATCCCAAACTTGGGGCTTAAGTTAGAACATTTTAGAGGATTCTAGATTCGCTAATGACGTTTAATTAACACTAATCGTGATTAACTTTCACTAATCACGATTTAACTTTCACGGTTTACGCTTATCTTTTGCTAACTATTAATTAGTGTTTGCTTATGATCATTAGCGGTTATTAATCCACCATTAGTTTCTTTAATCATGTTTAATTAGTCTTAATGACAGTCATTATGGGTTAATGCCGTCTTAACCCTCCTTACTTCTCTTTCTTCCGAAATTCATAAAAAATCGAAACGAAGTCCGATTCACACGAAACAAATTCCGTTGGTTTCCTCTTGACGAGCCAGATCTTATTATATAGGATCCGAGATATGCCAAGTTCAAGGCTTTACAGATTTTATCTCAGTATACTACCCAAAATAAATACTCACATCATGGTTACAACATCCATCATCAATGTGTTTAGTATTTTTCCCTTCTTTATCTTTAAATAAAAAAAAATAAGTATAAACTTACTTATTGCATATACCCTTATTATTCAGTATCCTCATCCTAATGGATATAAAAATATATTATAATTATATTTTTTAAAAGAGACGAATCTTTATTATTATGTTTTTTTAAAGATGAAGAAGACTCAGATAGTGAAAAAAATTGAATGAATGTTTATTCTAATCATAAACATATACATACATATATATATATATATATATGCACACATGCATATATATTTCCATTTATTTTCTTTTCACTTAGAGAATTCTCATGTTGTATATTCGCTTAGGTTTGATTTGATTAAAAAGAGGTTCGATTCATATTCGGTTCAACAATAAGCGAACAAACTTGAACACAAGTTTAGGCTCGATTACATAAACGAACCGAACTTAAAAAATGTAGGTTCGTTCAGGTTTGGTTTGTTTACTTCCCTACATGCCCTCGAGTGATAATATTGATTAGTAGTTGATCTATAGGGACACCATGATGATGAGTGTTTTTCTCACGGTTCTTTATCCCCAATATGATGCACCTCACAACCAGCTTCATCTGATACCTATATCCCCCCATGGAGGAGGCATATAACCATCTGAATAGAATCAACATGCCTCCCATTCCTGCATCTCAGATTATGATGATGTCATGTGGTAGAGGGAGTTTAACTTCAAAGGAGATGGTGTCCGCAACATGGGAAGAGGCCATCTTAGCCGTCAGTGCATGTATTGCAATTGTGCAGGGCCTTTGGTAGACACATGTTATCAGAAACATGATCGTGCAGGGCCTTTGGTAGACACATGTTATCAGAAACATGATCGTACTAGTTTGAGACCATTGTTTCACTTGTTGATTAAAAGTATAATGATATTGTTTATGGGTCTTTCAGTTGGTACTACTATTATCCCTCCAATTTTTCTAATACAGTTGCTTTCACAAGCACCTTAAGTACTTGTTATGCTTTTACCCTAAATGACACAACACTGATATTACAGAATAAATAATAGACTCCAAAGCATCTAATCATACCTGTGATGACAGAGAACAATTCACATCTTATAACATCATTCCGCTTGGTCAGTCTACATCATTGTCGATGGGAGACATTCTTCTATCACATGACAAATGCATACTCAATTGGTGCATTCCATGCATTCGTAGAATGTTTTATATGCACCTGAGTTTATCAAGGCAAGAAAGATGCTTTCAAAGGTATATTTGCATGATTTAGTTAAGATTCTAAGCCTAATATCATAAAAACACACTTGGAATTTGTTGACCGATATTTTCTTGACTGGCATGCTTTAGGCGACCTGCTTTTACTAGCTTCCAAAGTTTGTCAATAAAAGCCCATAAGCCGTAAATCTCAAGTGAGTTCGAACCTTATGTCAACTACTGATGGATGTCTGTGAGCAGTTAAGTACGAGTAGAAGTAAGGTTGGAGACCAACTACAAGGAGGGGGAAAAGACCAAGTATAATAAGGAGTGCAATGCAAGTCAACTATACCAATTGCCTATTATATCTTTTTATATAATTTGGAGCTCAGATCAAAAGCTAAAATCCAAATAAAATAAGTTGGCTCTTATTCCCTCCTTTGTCTGGTAGATGAATCCTAAGCCTCGTCTTATACTAGAATATAGCCCCCACATGATCCCTGGAACTCGCTCACCAATATATATTTATTTATTGTCTATCAGTTAGATTATTAAGGAATAAACCGTTGTGCCATTTTGACCCTTCTTTTCTTATCTTCTAGGATGTACTTGCGGGTAGGATGATTGGATGTGGTCGTGAGCAAGAGGATTTGTAGAGACTTGTCCTGTTATGTTAGAGATTGTTTGTAGATGGATAATTGGCTTTCTTCATGATCAACTTACCATGTACTCATGTTTACTCCCACATCGTAGAGTTTTGGGACTTGGTTATATTTGCGAGACTATGTAAAGAGCCATATACAATCTGTACTTATTGAGAAAGAGTTGAATAGAATATCAACCTTATGAGGTGATTCTCCCGTGGTTTCATTCCTCTTCTTAGGAAGCAGGGTTCCATGTAAGTCCATGTGTTCTTCCTTGTTTCATATTTGTTTATATCTGATTATCGCTTTCACATTACGTTTATATGATATTAGAGCGGGTTTGATTTTAGTATTTGTTCTTGGGGTTTAATTTGATTATATTCATGTCCATTGATATTCGAGAGCTGTTCAAATTCGAGAAGAGAGTTCCAATGTGTGAGATTTCAAGGATAGTTCTGTGCATATGCACAAGTTTTGAAGATCATCATCTCCAAGTTCGAGAAAAATCTAAGGTTCCTGGAACCCTGCTTCTGGGCAGCATCTAGGCCTTCATCTCTGACACATTCTCCGCACGTACATCACGTCAGGGCTTGTGGTGCAATACGTGCACCAAGGCCCTAAATGTCGGTTTTAGTCACCATTTCGGTGACATACCGAAACGGAATTTCGGTCCAAATTCGACCGAAATTTCGGTCATTTTTTGTACTAAGGCCATCATATTTCAGTTATTTCGGTCATTTCGGTCGAATTTCAATTTCGACAGGATATCGATATTCGACAGAAATTCGACTGAATTTCGCTGAAATTTGAGGCCATGACGTGCATGTCTTCTAGGCCAAGCATCTCTGGGGCGATTCCTGCGTGATTCAACAGGGCTTTGCTACGTCCAAGGTGCACCTTCGGGAAACAACACCACGAAACTTAATTGCTGCAACTACTTAGGCAACAACACTAAAAACTCTACAACCAATAGCCAACATTACCTACACTTGCACACTCATTGAATCTGACCAATAGCTAGCTTGGGAGCGAGGGCACCACCTTCTCGCACTCTAATCGCTCAAAACCGGTCCTCCTCAACCCTTGGTGCATGTGCGAGCAATGAAGGTCCCATAGAGAAAAACCTCCTCCCCACATGACTCTTCCAGGCTGCACAATTGTATCTCCCCTTGCACACATCGCCAACTAGCACAATCCTCTATATGTACATGCGATGGCATTTCACATGCTGCGCAGATCTCACACGATCCGACGAACGCACCACCAGTGTGCAATTGCATGCATCGCGAGCATCCAAACCACCTCCTTCTGCACAGGAGACAATGCTTCCCAACACGATCACTCTCCTTGTGCACAATCTCTTCTCCCAATCAAGCATTGGTGGTGATGATTTCCTCCTACTCCCAATGGCGGCAAGAAAAGGGTGACACTTGTGGGTGTTTTTTCCTGTTGGTAAGCCTATTCGAAGATAAAAAGGGCGGGCCCCTCTTGGGCTTTTATTCGAAGGCAAATTTCCTTCTTTCTATATGCCCCAACATACCCTGCTATAACATTCTAAAAAAAGAGTGAATCTTTTGGGCTCAATATGGACGACAATTGAAACAAAAAGAGACTGATTGAAAAAGAGAGTGAGAAGCGTATTGTAAAAAAGGCTACCATACAGAAAGATGTCGTACAAAATAAGGAAAAAAATGAGGGATGTTTCTTGTTTTGACCCCGTTTCACTTGTTCTCCCAACTTGGTTAAGTAACATTTTTTTTCCGACAAGTATGAGAGAAAGGGGGAGTATTGTGTAAAGGGTTATGATTTATACTTTACCATTCAGATCCCGACTCCACCGTTGTTCAAGGCATTTTATGTTTGAGGGGCTCAATTTCTCCGAGTTCTCCGAAGAGAGAGTCAGTGCAGACTCCATCCTTTAGTGATCGTGACAGTACAAGTGGTTATTCCTACATTTTTCTTTAGCGACCGTGAACTTCAGTGTGGATATTCTTATGGCTTTCATTAGTGGTCGTGAATTCCAATGTGAGATCCTTCTAAGGTCCTTATGAGAGTGACCTATTTCTCAAATCTAAGTATGGATATTCTCGTGACGTTCTTTGTTTGACCCTTCAGGGAGATGAAGCAGTCTTCCTCATATTGCGTGCCGGAGTTCTTCATGGAAGTAACTCATTCCAGTACCAGTGACTTTGATAAGTGCAGATATAGAGCACACAAGCCAGTCGTTCCAGAATTCTTTTGGTATCATCGTTCACACTCTTGCGTCGCTCTCTATCCGTCCAGTTCCTCCTTAGAAAGAGCTTCACATCCTCTATACTCATTGAGAAAGAGTTTAATAAAATATCGTCCACGCAAGGTGGTTCTCCCGTGATTTCATCCATCTCCTTAGGGAGTAGGGTTCCACATAAATCCATATATTTTTCCTTGCTCATATTTGTTTCGTTGATTATCGCTTTCGTATTACGTTTTCTACAAGACACCTTATGCTGATAGATCTTCCGTATCTGTTGGACCGGCTTCCTCGTACCTGTGGCATCTTTGATTCGGTCATCTTGCTATGCAGAGGCCGTGTAAAGTCTTCCCTCAAATCTCTCCCCAATTTAGTTTTTAGTGTGAGCATGCCGGCTTGGGTAGTATCATGGCTGCTGTTTTACCAATCGTCAGGGTGGTAGCATAACATCTTTATATGGGTTGTTTCATTTTAATATTTGGGGTCATCCTGATCACTGGGGGCATGATTCTATTTGGTCGATGTTTATGATTTCTCAACTATTTGGGTATTCTTGATGAAAAATAAGTCTTAAGGCTGGGCTTGCTATGAAAACCCTTGTCATTGAAATAATTTTTTTCCTGCTACCTTCAAACAATCTGACAATGCTTTTAATTATGTACTGCTCAGTTAGGTCAATCATTTAAGTCTTTTGGGATCTTACATAAAACATCTTGTGCCTATGCTATGTAGAAAATATAATAGAACATGCAAAAGGCTCTCTTCGAGTGTTCGGCCACTGTAAATACACTTGTGATTAATAATTTTCTTCTGTAGGTGCCAGTCACATTGGTGCACACTTTTTTTTACTCGAAAGAGAAAAAGTAAACGGTTGGGCAGAAGGGAAAACTGGAAAGAAGTATGAGGTTACTTCATAGGTTTTTTTCCCAAATTTCAAATTCATAAAATGTTGAAACTTACACAGTGACAGAAATACGAATGTGGTTATACATGTAAACTGGTTCAAGTTTAGGATGTCATCTCCATGGTACCAGAGATCTGGGTGGTATCCGTATTTATGGACATTTTTGTTAATATCCATAATATATCAAAATTGTCATGTTACTCTTTTGTTAATAATGCAAATATCTGGGTACTCAGCCTGTGGATTATTTTTGATACCGGGTGCTTGTCAGCAATTCTGTACTTGCAATTTTTGTATTATTCTATTTCAACCTGGTTGTCTTCAGGAAATGGCAATAGCAATGGAATGTTTTCTGTTCTTATTAGAGATTACAGTCCACATGCGGCTGCATCTTGCATGAATCGTCTTGCAAAGCTAAGGTGTGTTTTATAAATTTGAGATGCTATGTATTTCTTCTGTGTATATATTTATGAGAACTTTATTCCATCACTATGTTTGGTTTAGAGGAGAGATATGCTATAGGGAAGTTGATATTGGTACAATAATAGTTGCCTTCTTTGGTTAATATTTTCATTGCTTTGTTCAACATTATGTTCCATGAATATTTTGGGTCATATTTGAAGTCAGCCTATCCCGTTGGTTATATTTGAAGTCAGTGAATAGTTTTCTTTGTTTTTTTGAATGCAAGTTGTCTTCTTTGGTTATACCAATCGTTTGTAAGAAGAATCTGATCAAGGTTGCAAAAAACGGTATGTGGTATTCAATCGGCAGAGTCACTGATTGCTGTTTAAACAACGTGCGGGAGTTTAAACGGAAATTAAATGGATCATGCGGTTTTGTATTTTTAATCAATAAAAAATATTTACACATATATAATTAATAAGAAACATAACTAAATTATAAAATATAATCATATATTCACAATCTATATCAAATATTTTCATTTTCAAGGATGTTTTCTATCAATTATCAAAATAGATAGCATAAACAAGTAGAATCCCTAGTCAACGGTTGGAATCTCGATTTCAATTTATGAAGATAAACAATAAAAGGAATGAAGCGAATAAGCTAATATTGGATATCTAGATTCTAGAGAGTTGTTTCTTATCCATTGCACAAATCCAAAGGAGGTGAAGCTCCCCAAGTTGAAGACCCATTGTATGCACCCTCATGTCACACCATACCCTACCAGAACGGGGGCCTTGATGTAATCGATCAGCGAGCCTGGGGGCTGGGGAATACAATCTTTAAATGTTGATGTAAGAAACGGGGTTTAAACGGACGTTTAACGCTGATTCAGTGGCCTGGCCGCATATATGCCCGACTGGGCATAGTCGGTGCGGTCCAGGTCCGCATGCGTGTAAACGGCCGTTTAAGACGTTTTTTACATCCCTGAATCTGATATGAGACTGAACCTTCAGTTTACCATTAAATCTGCAATCTCTTACTAGGTACTCAGGCCCTGGTTTCGGAGGCCTGCCAATGCGCTTGTGTGCCTTCTTTACAGAAAGTTCCCTGATGTTCCACGCCCAGTGATCCCCACACCCCCTCTATGGCCATGACGGAGATAAATGCAGCCTGCAAGTCAACATAATCACTGGCTGATCTGAAAACACCCCATTAAAGGTTTGCACCCAAGCTTTATCTGACCATACATCTGCTACCTGCGAGGAAGACAAAGCGAATAAACGTTGGAACGGAGCCGCTGATGTTCCCTCCCCAATCCAATCATCCGTCCGTAAGGAAAATAGCAGCCATTGCCCAACACTGGCCTAAACAGATCTCATGACCGGCAACATGAAACAAATGCCTTTCCAGAAGACCTTGATGTTTTAATTCCGAGACCCCATTCAAGGTCTTTTTTATACGTCATTTGTCGATTCTGTCTTCTTTAAGTAACAAGGTGCTGATATATTGCTTTTGATCTTCATGCATCCGTCAGCTTCCTTATCCACTACATTCTATTCTTGACCTCTTTGCACGAGTATGTAATTATTCCATATTCAAGGAGATGTGATCTACCATTCGCAGAATCGATGCACTTTCCCCACTGTAGATTGCATAAATAACAGCTCTTTGATAAAGTTTGACTGGAGCAATGAACCTTGTGCATGCTTAAAGAGCCCAAAATCTTTGGTTGTGTCACATTTCTATGGTAAAGTTGTTGCAACTAGCATCTTATGCCAACCCTCAGGATGTAACCTCAACCAAAGATCTAGCTCTCCTGGTCTATGGAGGGTAACTACCCTTTTCTGGAGTATGGTAGTTTTGTGGAGTGACCTCTTTGCCAGGATCATCAATCACATCCTTAGAAGAGGACACTAGGGCTGGGTTGGGGCTGAATCAAACGAGGTTATTGATAACGGATCCTTTCGCATGAACACCCAATCCACCTAACGAGATGTCCTGCTTCGAAATTGGAAGATCTAATCTACCAAATGAAGCTGGGATAACAGACCTGATATATAGTATTTGGGAAATCCGACACATTGGAAGCGAATATGCAGAAGGTACTCTAGAGGTTCAACCCACCATGTAATAAAGACTGAGACATGAGGATAACTACCTTCATTAGACGCGAGGAATATCTGGCAATATTTCCAAGAAGCGCACCTTTGGAAGACGATACAATAGTTAACGCTTTGAACCATGTAGATAATCGATAAATCTGCTGCTGCAAACTTTCTCCTTGAAAAACAACATTTGACGGAATAAAAATACACTGGACTTATTTCTGCCCATTAGGGGATATATAGTGCCTCAATCACCACACATGGATTCTCGAGCCTCACACCAACTGTCCTATGAAAAGACTCTTCGGCTTCCATCTGCTTATGTACTTCAACTTCTGCCTTCGAAGTCTGGAGACCCATCACATCTCCTGTTATGGGACCTTTGTCGCCTGAGAGGGTTGGGGATTGTCGAAAAGGTGACTTCCATGTCGGTCACTGCTTGTTTCACCTTCTTGTACATTGTTGCTGTCGATATGAGGAATTGGAAGCTCCTCCCTCAACATGCATCTTCATCATCGAAGGGTGATATATCCCTTCCTTTCCCTCCAGAACAACCACAACGTCAAGCCTCCTATCCATGCATCGTCCCAGAATAAATCGGCTTCTCAATTTTTTGAGCGGCAGCATCAAATTCTCCAGCGACTCATGATTACATTGACATGTTCCTTCGGCAAGGCCCAATTCTGAAAATGAGGATGTTACCACCTGAGGTGTACGCTACCCATCCTTCGCTTGCCCTGTTTCAACAGTCTGTCACTGCCCTCCTTTGAGATCTCATTTCCTTGAAGCACACCCTCTCCCAACTGTAGAATATCTCCAAAGAAATTCTTGCCTAACTCCTTGTGGATGAATGCATCGTTCCCTGCCACCCCCCTGCTATCATGCATCCATCAGGAGGATCCATCTTTATGTGTTCACCCTTTGAAGGGGTCTCGCCGTTTCCGCAACAACCTTCTTCCACCATGTCCACCGATGTGGGCTTGTCCATCTGCGATGTTGGAAGTATTTCACTGGATGCTAACATTTGCTAGTCACCTGAGCCCCTCCGTCACACCTAAAACAGAAAAAGCTTCTCTTCCCCGGTCTTTTGTGATGTTGTCCTGCTGGCCGTCTTTTCAGACCACATTTCTTTAGGCTTTTCTCACCATTTGATGACATCAGCCCAAGATTCACGCTCTATCCCACCGCAACCTTCATCTTCTTGGATGGATGGGCAGTCTTTCCTATTTCCCACGACCTTAATCTTCTCGGACCATTTTCATATACATTTATTGACTAGTTGATAACGTTTAATCAAACTCATGATGACTAAAAGAATGCCACTCAGTCTTGGTTGATTTTGAAGTAGGTTGTCAACTTATTGTTTTCTGCATTATCCTATATTACTGTACATCTTTTTGAAGGATATATTGTAACATTCTTTGTTACTTCCAGTGCTAGGTGGATTGGTGATCGTGGATTTTCCATTGGGATTGATGATGTACAGCCTGCGGAAAGTTTGAACCGTAAGAAGAAAGCAGAGATTGATAAAGGATATGAAACTTGTGATGGGTTTATTTCTAAATATACCAAAGGGGAGCTTCAGCTGCAACCAGGATGTAATGCTGCTCAGACCCTCGAAGCTCAGATAACAGATGTGCTAAACAGTATCCGTTCTACCGTTGGTGATGTAAGTTTCTGATTTAAAATCGCCTCTCCTTACCATGTTATTCTTTGTGATCTTGGGTAGAGATACCTCTAGATGAATTTTTATTTACTCAATATTAGATCTTTTGCTGTTGTTTCTCTTTTGAATTAAAGAACTTATCATAGGGTTTAATGGCTATTATATTACTCGGCAATAATAACATAAAACTATTTATTAGGTTCTTATAAAGTCATCTAGGTATAAATTTTAGTGGCATGGAATATCTTGTTTGAGGAAAATGCATATGGAGTTTATTTTTTTTTAAAACTTGCAGTTCAGTTCTAGCATTGGGAAAATACACGCGTAATATGTATATGAAACGTAAAAATGCCTATGTCTGGTACATACTAGACATGCCAATATACGTCCATATCAATCATTGGAAATTGGTTTTCTTCACGAGGTGCTGGCATGTGGTTTGATAAGATGTGTTGGGAATGATCCACAAATTCAAGGATGACAATGAGAGCTTCAAGTGCCTGGATAGGCATGTTATTGTCCTTGCTCTCGAAAACGCAAGGTGTGAACAAGGTGGAAGACTATACGCGATTTATCTTTCCAATTCTTATTACCTTCTTGTGCCAAAGTTTCAGTAACTGATCATGTGAGGTGGTTGACAGCCTTTATTATTGTGCTGCAATCTGCCTTCGTGCAAGACACATGCTTGATAATTTGGTGCTCATCATTGAGCTTGATTTACGGGGAAACATAATTTTATATGAAGGTTTTCTTCCTTAATGATTATGATTGTGGTTTCCTCTTCCCTTTGATTTTTATTGCAGATGAGTAAGGTGTCTAATGTTTAGTTAGCAAATGTGTATCTGGATAAATATGCTTGTTAAGTTCCACCTGATAAGATGTGTGTTAGGGGTACCGTTGAGTAATGTTGTTCATTTAGTTCTTAACATGCTGACAGTTTAGGCCTCTTCTGTTCTAGCAGAACGGGCCTTCGGAGGCTCTTTTGACTGCATGCTTCATACTCGGTATCTGATATCATTTTTTTATGTGATGCAATCCTAATTACATAACATAGAATTGACTACAAGTGAAATTTGTGTCCTCACCTATGGCCATGCTTGCGAGGAGAGATTTCTACGGTGAGAATGCCATTCTCGTTCATCATACCAAGCCTCTTATAGAGTCATGAATCTTGCAATTTATTCTATGGCTTTGTTAATATATTTTAAGGTGTGGTTCAGGGTGCATGTCCTTTGTTCCATCAAAATTTCGTGTCCAAGTTGAATATCAAATGAAAAGTCGACCTCCCCTACCTCCTATCCGACTATGTAATCGCACCCCTAATCAGATTCTACATCAACAATACCCTAAGAGAAGAAGGATGGAGACTGGAGAGACGATTGACTGGAGAACGGTGCTGCGGAGAATG
Source organism: Ottelia alismoides (assembly GCA_037367405.1). Lineage (NCBI taxonomy): Eukaryota > Viridiplantae > Streptophyta > Magnoliopsida > Alismatales > Hydrocharitaceae > Ottelia > Ottelia alismoides. Next base: position 24,350 of record JAZKJV010011566.1, read on the forward strand.
AGGGTTAATCTAGGTAAGACGACTGTGCAGAGAAGGAATGGTTGCGCGAAGCTCGATGCTGTGGAGGGGGCCCTCAGATGGTGATCGATGCAGGAGAAAAGGACTGGTAGAACCACACCGACGACTGGTTTGGATCATATGCACAAGAATCAAGATGCGCGATCTTTCAAGTGCATTGATCATGGCCTTTTCACTTGGAAGTACCAGAACTCGGTGAAGTGCTTTTGTTGTTGTGGAGAGAAAAGGACGAGTTATTTTTTCATGAGGCTCTAGGGTTCTTATATATAGAAGAGAAACATGTTGGGAAAATTACATAAGTTGGACATAAAGAAAAAATAATACAAGAAAGCAATAAATGATAATTAATATCTCGATACTCCCCTCAAGATAGAGTGTAGATATCAATCATGCTCAACTTGGAACATCTCTGGAATGACACTCTGGTTAGGGCCTTGGTGAACACATCTGCTGTCTGATTTCCTGAGCTAACATGGGTATTGGAGATGATACCCTTCTGAATCATATCTCCTGTGTAGGGACACTCCACCTTGATACGCTTGATCCTCTCATGGAAGATGGGTTGTTGGCAATGAAGAGGGCAGCTAGGTTGTTGCATTGGAGGTGCATGGGAAGAGGCACAACTGCTAGGTCAGTAAGAGCCGATCTAACCCACATCATCTCCTCACTAGCTTGTGTCATGGCTCTGTACTCTGATTCTGTGCTGGATCTTACGACCACTGTTTGCTTCTCGCTCTTCCATGACACCAAGGAACTTCCTACGAATACTGCAAAGCCAGATGTAAATTTCCTATCCTTGGGACACGCCACATAGTCTACATCTCCACAAGCTGTAATGGCATGGGGTGAACCTCTGCTGAATAGAAGACTAGTACCGGGTGAGGTCTTCAAATACCTTAGAATCATATGGACTGCATCCATATGTATATGTCTAGGTTGCTCCATGTTTCGACTCACTTTGCTTATTGTAAATGATATATCTGGCCTGGTGATGGTCACGTATAAGAGCTTCCCAACGTGCTTCATATGCCTCCTCTTGTCTACCTCCTTAGTGTCATCATCATTCAACTTCATGCTCGGGTCTATGGGAGTAGTGGCAAACCTGCAATCTGCATCTGAACTAATCATGCTTGCTCACCATAAAAGAAATCAAACAAAATAGTACACAGGAACTCAATAAATCACATGTATCTTAGTTAACATTTTTTTATTTTTGTTTAATTATCATATTTTTGTTTAATTATTATATTATTAATATATGAGTTATTATTAATATATTAGATTGGCATATAATTGGCATATATTTGTATATTATCTAATTATAATTATTAATAATTTACTTTATATCTTTGTATATATCATCATATTTATAATTCTAGAATATATCATTAATATCAATAAATATTTAGTATTCATCTATTTATATTGAATTCTATTTTTATATTTATATTGAATTGTATTGAAATATAAAATCAATTTTATTTACATTATATATTAATTTTATTTACTATGTTGTGTCGACACTGATATTGAGAGACGAATACTAGGGAGGCGAATGGGATTAGATACCCCAATAGTCCTAATTGTAAATGATGGATACTAGGCACTGTGCATATCGACCTGTGCAATGCTGTAGCTAACGTGTTAAGCATCCTGCCCAGGGAGTACACTCGCAAGGATGAAACTCAAAGGAATTGACGGGGGCCTACACAAGTGGTGGAGCATGTGGTTTAATTCGATGCAAAGCGAAGAATCTTACCAGGGCTTGACATGTCACGAATCCTCTTGAAAGAGAGGAGTGCCTTTGGGAATGCGAACAAAAATGGTGCATGGATGCTTGCCTCAGAGAGAAGATATGTAATATACTTCCTCTGGGTCATCACAAGACCTTGATGGTTCCTGGCAAACTCTAGTCCAAGGAAGTAGCATAGACTGCCTAGGTCCTTGGTCACAAACTGCCGACTTAGGAAATCCTTAGCAGCCTTGATGCCCTGTTCATCATCCTTTTTAACAATGATATCATCAACATAAACAAATATGGCAACCATACCTCTCCAAGTCCTGTGAACAAGCAGTGAATGATCAACAATCGATCTCACTAACCCCTGTCGCTCTATCAGATCCGAGAGCTTCTGGAACCATGCTCTTTGACTCTACTTCAAGCCATAAATCATCTTGTGAAGCATGTAAACCTTCTGACGCTCCCCCTCAGTAGTGAACCCATGTGGCTGTTGCGTGTAGACCTCCACATGTAGGTTGCCATAGAGAAATGCATTCTTCATATCAAACTGATATAGGGGCCGATCTCGCGTCACTGCAACAGAAAGAAGAATATACATTGTTGAAAGCTGAGATACTGAAGAGAAAATATCATGATAGTCCATCACATATGTTTGGTTGAACCCACGAGACACATGTCTCGCCTTGTTGCGATCCACACTGCCATCTGGTCGGTGCTTCACCATAAACACCCATTTGCATCCCAACAACAGATGCTCCTGTAGGAGCTGTAACAATGCTCCAGGTGCCATGCGACTGTAACACGACCATCTACTTTTCCATGTCAAGATGCAACTGACTGTCATGTATGACTTCTTGATATGTCTGTGGTATCTCCTCGGTTGATGACCCTACAACAAATCTCTTGAAGTCCTCCGAGAGTCGATCAAAGGAAGCATGTGCTGCAAGAGGATATGTAGTGCATGTACGTCTCTGCTTTCACATAGCATTAGGCACATCTAGATTATCTGCCCCCTCACTAACCTGTAAACTACCCTTCTGAGAGGGTACCTGCTCATCTTGTAAAGAATCCTCCCGCATTGACAAATCACCAATGCTATCGGTAGAAAAAATGTACTCATTACATATCTGGTGTATATTGGATGATGGGGAATGTCCATGAGCAGGGGAACTATGCGAAGCCTACGAACAGAAACACATGGCAGAACTGAGCCAAGGTACTGGATTGTGTTTCATGGGTAGCCACATGAGCAGGTGTAGGTACTAGAGGTGGTGCGAGCACTTGAGGTGGTGGAGGTACTGCAGGCGTATGAGGAGGCATATATACCTTCTCAACTGAGTCAGCTGGAGTCGACCTATCACATGTAGGAATACATAGCTAACTCAAAAAAGGTGACATCAACACTGACATAGTATTTCCGTTGAAACGGATCAAAATAATGGGTACCCTTTTAGGTACGAAAGTATCCTACAAAGACACACTTGACAGCTCGATGTGAGAGCCTGTCACGACCAGACGTCAAATTGTGAATAAAGACAAAACAATCAAATACTCGGGGTATGAAGGAGAACATGTCCTCGGGAAACACAACCAAGAAAGGAATTTTTTCTCCTAAAACAAAAGATGGCATGCTATTCACCAAGTAGCAAGCAGTGATGACCACATCGCCCCAGAAAGAGTGAGGAGCACGACTGCGGATAAAAAGGGTTTGAGTTATGTCAAGTAAATGGCGGTGTTTACGTTTGACAAAACCATTCTATTGGGATGTGTATGCACATGAGATCTAGTGTATTATGCCTAGAAATCTGAGGAACTTGGATAGCTATAATATACAGAACTCTAAGACATTGTTAGAACGTATGGAATTGACAATAACAGAAAAAATATTCTTTATTTCATTAATAAATAATTTAATAACAGACTTGCTTCTGACTTTTTTAACAAAAACACCTAAGAAATTCTAGAGCAGTCATCCACAGTAATAAGATAAAAGTGGTCCCTGGTAATCAAGAACACGAATTGGACCCCAAATATCTAAGTGAATAAGCTCAAAAAATTGAGTATTGACGACCAGAGAAAGACGAGCAGTGATGCTTTCCAAGCTGGAAAGCCTCTCACTGGAAGGCAGATCACGTGGAAATTTATGGGAGGACATCACAACTTCTACAGAGGAAGGTGGCAAAAACGAAGATGCCATTGGTACAGAAAGACTTTTCCTGTAAGAATAGTAGAGGCACCTGCATGAGGAGGTTGGACCAGTCAGTAGAGCCCCTGCTGCTCATGACCGCATCCAATCACCCTACCCGTGAGTATGTCCTGAAGCACAAGAGAAGAGGGATTAAAAATAGCATAATAATTTATCCTTCATGATCTGACTAATGGAGCAAATTCATCTGAAAATCAGGAGCATATAAAACGATCTATATGTGTATAGACGACACCGAATGCACGTCCACCAAAGTCCATGATCCACTCTGTCATATCTGCCTTGCTATAACTAGTTGAATCATATGCTATACTTAAGGAGCTCAAAGAGGCTATAGCAGCAACTGCGACATCTGAGGAACCTATAATGGTGTCAGAAACATGAGTCATGATCTCCCATATACGGTAGACAATATCATGAAGATGTGGATCTGTTTGAGGAGCCGAAGTGTCTGGAGGCTCAATTTACTCTGCTACACGAGCAGATGCAGAGTATCCATGCTTTTGATATCATGTGTCCTCGGAGTGTCCTGTAAGACGACAGTAGGTGTAGGCGCCGCATTGATGTCCACCTCCTCTGCCATAGGGACCATACCCTCTGAACTACGTAGAACCTCTACTACTGTGAGTTGCAACCATCACTCAGGAGGTCTGTATGGTGGCAGCGGATGGGATAAGAAGCCTGTTGAGGCGGTTGTTGGCCTCCTCCATGGGAGGTATGGTCGTACCTGTAAGAAGCAGTAAACGTATGGCCTCATATTCCGGGTCCAGGGCTGCCAAGAAAACTCCAACCATAGTGGAATTCCTATATGCCATCCACTGCTTCGTAGAAGTGGTAACATGCATGAATGTGTGAAGCTTCTCAAACGTGCCGCGAAGAGTAGAATGTGTGTAGAGGACAACTGTTTTGCTTGGCCATGTAAATATTAAACTGTTGCTAAAGAATCTTAGCGTCGTTCTAGAATATCCCATATCGTCTTGGCAGTTGGTTGGTTCACATTATCGTAGCCGATCTCTATAGTGAGTGTCCCAGAGAGCCAAACACGTGCGTACGCATCATCTTGCTTCCACGAAGTATTGTCCCCAGTCTTATCCATCGGCTCATGCTTTGTCATAATGTACTCCTTGTTGTTACTCTGCATAAGGGTCATAATTTGCATGGACCACAACTCATAGTTGGTCCCGTCCATCTTGACGATGGAAGTCGGGCCCTTGAAGGCATCAGACAAAGAGAAGACGTCACCCTTGTTCTTTGACATGATAAGAAAGAAGGCCGAAACAGAACTCGATTCGGGAGAAAGACCGATCCGAGTGAATCTACATGATCATATATGTGATTGGTTGTACGTGTAGACTCATACAATCATCCTTGTCAATCCGGGAACTGTGCGAGGGCTCGAAAGGGGCCCTAGAAGTCTGAAGTCACCTATTCTCGGTCAAAATCAGACTGAAAGAGAGTCTTGGATTGCAGACAATGTGTTGAGGCGGTTCACAATGGAAACCTAGATCATGCCAGAAACCTTGATGATGATAAATCACGCCAATATGGGCCTGGGCAGCGACATTGGAGGCCCAAAGGTGGATGTGCGATTTGCATTTATCGATCTCGTACCGAATCACACGACATTGTAGATAGGATTTTGGGACTCTCTCATAGATAAATTTTTTCTTAAAGACTTGATCCCCGTTCTTTATCAATATAAATGGGATTTGGGGTTTCATTAGATCAATTTCTAAGTAGACCCTTAATAAGTTGCTCTAGTGAAATCTTTGACATCCTCGTCCACACATATGTACCTCCCAAAGTATTTGCAATGAACTTTATCACACATGGATTATGCAAGTGTACATTTAGGCTAGGAAGGCCAATCGAAATTGGAACATTGGTGGTGCGAAGATATGGCCTGAAATAGGGTAACCATCATAGGGGAACCATCGAATGATAGAGTCATTGAATTTGAAATCGCCCATTGCATAAGTTTGTACAAAAAAACCCGTTTCCTTCTCAAATCTGACATATGTTTAGAATCAAGAGCTCCAAGGAAGATTTCCCCATAATGTTTAAAATTTACCTTTGAGAAAACTTCTAAAGTTAAGCAAATCGGCCCTTGTGTTTTGGAATCTGGCCACAAGGGTAGAAACATAAGGTCTCTATAACTGAATTCCTCTTCAGAGCTTTCAATTACACATTCTCCATCCACAAGTACGGCTTCTCTGAATGTACATAATCCCCATCCACAAGAACATCTTCTCCGAATCATGGTTATTAAGGCGGCCAATCAACAAAATTAAGCGCGTTATACTTCTCTGAATCATGGTTCTAAAGTATGTCCTACGTATCACATGTAAAACATGCGACATATAGTTATTCAAAGCAAATTAATGTCGCATGTCTCAAATGCGACACCATTTTTTTTATTTTTTTAAGTGCATGTCGCATTTTGGAAATGTGACATCAGTTATTATATTTTTTAATTTTTTTTGCAGAAGGTATTGGATTTATTTATCTGTTTAGAACTTTTAATTTTATAAACTAGAGTGTTAGAGTAATAAATTTTATTTAACCAAATATTAGTGATTAATCACAAGAATGAAGTATAATAATGCAAAAAGGAACCAGAACATAGATAAATAAACAAGCTATCCAGTTACAACCAAAAAAGGGGGAAATGTAGTAAAAATACGGACAAATTGTTTGGCATAATAGACCATTTCAAAGACTGAAGGACAATAATCTAATGCTTCAATCATCATCTTCACACTGGTTAGTTTCTTTTTCATGTCCTTCATCTTGCTCTTGGCCATCATCATTTAGATCCATCCAATCATCTTCCTCCTTTTCTTCCTCCTTATCGTCCGGGACATGCGGAGTTATATATTGTCCCCTAATCACATGTGCACGACGAGTACCATGATGATCACGACCACAGAGACCACCACGTGCTGACGTTCTTGGTTGTGCTTGTGGTTGACTCCTTCTAGGACGAGAACCTTCATATGCTTGAGAAGCACATAATGCCTCATCAATGACCTTCAGTGTAATCCCGGTACAACCTCTGGTTCCTCGTAAAGACCCGCCATCCATTCACTTGACCAATCTAACTCTGAAAGAGCATTTGGATCAAAATCTTTTGCTAAATTCCCTACCCTCCTATTTTTGAATCTCTCTTCAAGTTGCTTGTTGTATTGGTTGTAAACAAGCTTGGAAAGTCTATCAACCTCCAACTTATTCCTTCTCTTTGTGTGGATTTGCACATTCATTCAAGTATTACATAAATTCACAAGTTTAAAGTTGGCATTTGTATTTGTAAATTTATAAGTATTTTTATACCTACAAAGTCAAAAGCACTCCAATTGCGTTCACAAGAGGATGTGCAGTATAGTCCCAAAATACACTTTGCCACCTGCATCAGAGCATGTGTGAGACTTTCATAAGTATCCCACCATTCCACTACGCAACAAGGCTATAAGGTAAATACATCTTACCATTAAACCATTCAATATAAATAATGAAATATAGCTTACGTGGTGCTTTTTTTTCCATTTGTCTAATAGCAATTGTCCTGCCAAACCTACCACGAGCTCCTTTGTAGACCTCCATTTCAGAGCATATCACATCTTGTTGATCGAGATCATCAACCATCCTCTGAAGGCAAAATATGAAATCACCTTCATACCTTGCCATCAATGCCTCATTGTTGTCCCTCACTTTCTAATAAAATACGAGATTCAAGAAACATTCTGCTCCATACAGAGGGCGAGCCATCTGATTATTCTAGTGAGAATCAGTAATTTGTAGAATAGACATCTAATCTGTTTCCCTCCGCTAAAGATTTCAATAATCATTTTCTTTGCAGTATCAAATGCCCTAGCAATGTTGCCCATGAGTAACTTCTTATCAACATCCACTAAACGCAACACAATAATGATGGGCTGCACAACTCTATGGTAATATTCAATTTTTTCCCCAAAAAGCATTCGCCATCACAGTTTCATAGACATATTTCTCATCTTGTGTCTTTGACAAAGAACTAGTCTTCCACACCTCAGAAATAAACAAAGACGCCAACGCTTTCCTTTGCTTTAGCAAACTAGTAAGGGTCAAGTAGTTGGTGGAAAACGGGTGACTCCGCATCTAGACAGCTCTAGGTGATCTACACTGAACTGTAGAAATGCATTATGCAATCGAATATGCTGGTAAATATACGTTGTTACTTTTCTGGCCCTTTTGATAACACATGCAAATTTCTGTAACTTGAACATATCCTCTAGCATCAAATCTAAGCAATGTGTAGCACATGGAGTCCAAAAGAGATTTTTCCTCTTCTCCATCAGTAACTTTCCTGCTAAAACAAAATTGCTTGCATTATTGGTGACAACTTGTACAACGTTCTCCTCACCCACCATCTCCACAGCCTCGTCTATCAATTTGAACACATATTCCTCAGTGTGTACATCAGATGTTGCATTCTTTGCATAAATAAAAAATGACCCTTCTGGAGTATTAACAGGGAAGCTTATCAGACTTCGTTGTCGTTTATCAGTCCATGCATCACACATAATCGTCTATCCATATGCCCTTCAATGGCTTTCTTGGTCCTTGCATATAATCTTTCAAGTAGGGGCTTTCGCAATTGGTGATAAGATGGAGGAACAATTCTTCTCCCAGTTTTGACAATAGCCTCCACTGCCACCTCAAATGCTTCTCGTTGCGCAACATTAAAAGGGATGCCACCTGTATAGAATAGCTTACATATGGCATCATATGCCACCCGTGTAGCATCCTTTTTTAAAGCAAACTCAATTGTAGTTTGTTGTGCTTCACCACGCGCCCTTGCTGCCTTCCGTACAGGTGGCCTATTTGCAGAACATGAACCGGAACCAGAATTAACGTTTTTACTCGTTGTAGCCGTAGGTTGTGTGTCATCCAATATGACTACATGTTCACCACGATCACCATCATCTGCATCTGGAATGTTTGAATCTGCTCCACTATATTCGTAATTAACGACTACCTTCCTCTTCTTGTTATGATTTTGAAGTCAGCTATCTCTTTCTTAATCTCCACAATGGCTTTCGGACACATAGATACATCCCGATAACCACCAATCAGTGTTCCTTCTGCCTTTTGATGTCACCATTAGTAATATGGCCGCACAATGCACATTGCACCTTATTCTTGTATGGTTTATTCGGTCAAAAAAGAGTACTTCCAACTGAGATCCTTCAATGCCACTTTCAACCATGGATCATTCATCTTGTCGGTGAAGCGGGGACCAATTTCCCCAGACCTTTGCACAATAGATGAGATTGGTGTAGTAGGATTATGATGACATCCTCATCCAAGGATTCCATTGAAGTCATCCTACAAGGGGAGAGTAAGAGAACGCCGGGAGGCTGCTGGAGGAGGAGGGAGCCCGCTGGAGAAGAGGGTTGTTGGAGGAGAGGGAGGCCGCTGGTGGAGGAAGCGGAGGAGATTTTTCTCTGCAGTGACGACACAAGGTGTTTTCGCGGGCTACATGGTCGAATGCAGTCGGATAATTTAGATTTGGATGCTAGATTATTAAGACGTATATTGCATTTTCAAAATGTGCTATGTATATCGCATTTTCAAAATGCGTTATGTATAGATCCCATTTTCAAAATGCGATATATGTGTAGTAGACGACCCAAGACGTACGTCATTTTCTATAAAAGTAAGGCGCTCTTTCTTGGCGCACGGCCTGGGGCGTCTAGGCGTGCGCCTTGATAACTATGATCTGAATGGAATTGGATCTCCAAAAGCAGGAGCTTGGTGCACTCCCTTCACAACTGCTGCAAAAGATCCATTCAATGGGAAAATTGACTCATTAATAACAAGCCTGCCAATGGAAAGCTCCAAGGATTCAATAGATGGCTTATCCTGCAGTAAAGTCCCATTTTCTACATTCAGACCCCGTTTGGATTGGGGGTTACCCCCCACTTTAGGTGGGTAACCCCCCAAAACCCCCATTTTTAACCCACTAGTGGGACCCACCCCCTTCCTTTAAAAAAATTATATATTATACCATCATATCATCTAAAAATCATAAAATACTCAACTTCTACTCAATATTCCAAACTTCAATATAATCACATCACAACAACCGCCCACTTTTTCAAATTTCAATACAATCATATCATAATAACTATCAACTTTTTCAAATTCCAATACAATCACATCACACAAACCCTCCCAACCCTTAACCCACCAACCAAACACACTAAAACAAAAAACCGAGGTGTTGTGCCCTCGTCCTCTAAGCGCGGTGCCCTTCTCTGTTGATATCCACATGGAAAGCCCGCATTCTTTTCCTGCGTGGTTGTCTCGGCCGCTGGTATCTTCTTCTGGAGATGATTTTTCCTCGCCCGTTATGGGAGACGCTGTGGTCCTCCATCAGTCCTCGGCGGGGAGATCCCCTATTCCGATATACGCTGATCCTATATTCTCTGATGATGGGATGGAAACGACCCCTTTGGCGGATGCTCCTGTGGAGGTGGGACTCTCACCTTCGGTCCGTTATGGTCGAAGTTATTCTCGGAGGCGGCACTTTTGCTCTCAACCTTATGTTATTTCTTCTTGCCAAACCTTGCGGGACGCGGTGGCGGAGGCGGCAGGCCTAGATCGCCTTGCTGACCAGTCCCGCGCTGGTCTTTGATGCCCCCAGGTGGTCTTGTTGCGGTTTTTTGGGCTTATCCTTTTGTTTCTTAATGAAGATTTTGTCTTGGAACGTAAGAGATCTGGGTGACATTGATCGCAGACGCATCTTGGGCTCGCGCATGCTCGAATGGGAATGCGATATTGCGTTTATTCAGGAATCAAAGCTTTCGGTGATGGATGATGATGTCTGGCGATCTTTTGGAGCTGGTCAGCTCAATGCCTTCCGCGCTCTGGATGCAACTGGTGCCAGGGGAGGGGCTATACTGTTTTGGCGATCCTCGCGCTTTTCCTTCTCGTCTATGAGGTTGGGCCGTCATTCTATTTCGGTGGTGTTGATTTGTAGCATATCTAACACTTGTATGGCGTTTTCCTGTGTATACGCCCCAATTTGTCATGTTGCCCGTCGCGAACTTTGGGAGGACCTAAGGAGGATGCTAATGCTTTTGGTGACGTGCCATGGTTGATTGGTGGCGACTTCAATGTTACGTTGCAGTCGCAGGATCGTCCACGGGGACGCGGTGGCCTCGATCCGGGGTCCTCGGATTTTTTGGAATTTATAAATGACTTGGCCCTTGAATCGCTTGTTCCAAATGATATATCATTTACGTGGCGAAACAACTCATCGCGGTCGCGGATCGATCGATTTTTGGCAAATAATTGTATGATGGAATCCTTCCCTCTATGTGACGTTACTTCGAGACCGCGATCTTTTTCGGACCATAATCCCATTATTTGGTCGTCTGGGGATGATAATCGTCCGCGTGGCATATTTCGTTTTGAGCGTGCTTGGCTTATGGAGCCTGGTTTTCGTGACTTGGTTCGGCACCATTGGTCTCAGCTATCCCCTTCGGGCAGTGCCGCTCGCCGTTTTGATTTTAAGATTGTGTCGCTCAGAAAGATGCTTGCGTCTTTTAAAAAGGCTAATCGTTCTGCCCGCATTGCCACTCGTTTGGCGGCTGATGAAGTTATTATGCGGTTTGATCAAATTGAGAACGTCAGGGACCTGAATCAAGATGAGTTACTCGTGCGTGCAGATGCTATGGATAAGGTGAAGACTGAGGATAGGAAGCGTTTGGTTGAGTGGGGCCAACGCTCTCGGATGCGATGGCTAAAAGAGGGCGACGCCAACACTGCATTTTTTCACCGGATCGCTTCTGGTCGTAGGCGATCCAACTCCATATCCTCTCTGCTGGTAAATGGCATTCAGGTGCAGGGGGAGCGGGATCTGGGAAGGGCCGTCATGGGCTACTTTAAGGAATGGTATGGGCGCAGGACCGCTCGTCGGTGGCGTTGGTCGGGTAGTGGGGCTTCTGTGCTCCCTCAGGCGGATGCTATGCGCCTAATCTGCCCGATATCTTTGGAGGAACTGAAAGAGGCCGTTTGGGCCCTTAATATCGACGCGGCGTCGGGTCCCGATGGCTTCCCTGTATATTTCTATCGAGAGTTTTGGGATGTGATTTCTCAGGATGTTTTGGACGTCGCCCGTGAATTTTGTGATGGCAACTACGGGTTTGATAAACTAAACAGGTCGCTTATTGCTCTCATCCCAAAGTCCTCGCCTGCTAACCGTATTGAGGAATTCCGGCCGATATCCATTTCAAACACCATCTATGTTATTATTGCCAAGGTTTTTGCTAGACGGCTGGCTCCGCTTCTTGATTCTCTCATATCGCCTACCCAGGCGACCTTTATTCGGGGAAGGCAAATAAGTGATTGCTTCGCGGTGGCCTCGGAAATTATTCATGCTTGGCGTCGGAACGACGTAAGGGGGATTCTTTGGAAGATTGATTTTGCAAAGGCATATGACTCTTTGGATTGGCATTTTCTTTGGTCTGTTCTCAAGCGGCGGGGTTTTCCATCTTTATGGATTTCGTGGGTGCGTCGATGCATCTCGACGGCCTCTCTCTCGTTAATTCTCAATGGCCGTTTGGTGGGGGGCTCCATCCAGCCTCGCCGGGGGATTCGGCAAGGGTGCCCCCTTGCTCCTCTGCTTTTCGTCCTGGCCGCCGATGTCTTGTCTTGCATGATTCATAATGTGGCTGCGGCTGGATATACCCGTGGCTGCTCTCTTGGGCCCTACCATATCCCGATTATCCAGTTTGCAGATGATACCATTTGCTTTATTGAGGGTGATGCTTCGAATGTGGCGGGTATGGCGTCCACGTTGGAGCTCTTCAGTGAGGCGTCGGGTCTTCTTATCAATTACAACAAATCCTCTATGGTTCCTTTCTCCACCCCTCCGGCGGAGGTTGAGGAGTGTAGGCGGATTTTGCGCTGCCGGACAGACACTCTTCCCTTGGAATACTTAGGGCTCCCCTTGGCGGTTGGGCGTGCGCGCCTAAGTGACTGGCAGGCTGTGGTGGATCGTATGGAAGCTCGCTTGGCTGGCTGGCGTGCCGCCATTCTCTCCCGTGGCGGTCGCTTGATACTTCTAAAATCGGTATTATTTCTTCTCTGTGAAAGGTATGCCTAAAGGGGTTCGGCGCCGTCTGAAATCTTGCTTGAGGAGATTTCTTTGGGGGAAAAAGGGGGATGGGAGGAGAGGAGTCCATTTGGTCGCCTGGGATGAGGTCACGCGGCCAAAGGAGGAGGGGGGTCTGGCGGTGAGAAGGTTGGAGGTCGTCAACGAGGCACTTCTTCTCAAATGGGTCGCTCGTCTGTGGGGTAGGGAGGATAATCTTATGCTTAATTTTTTGAGGCTGGCGGTGGGGGTCGACCGGCTTTTGGGCTTGGATGCTCGCATGATGGGGTCTTCCTCTCAATTTTCTCGTGATATTGGCAATGCTTTGTCTCGCAACCGCTCTCTTTTTGGCATTACGCTGGGGGATGGTTCGCTCATCCGGTTCTGGGGTGATGATTGGACTGGAAGGGGCCCTCTTAAGGATGCTTTTCCTCGCCTTTTCGCGCTGGTGGATGAGAAGGACGCTACGGTGGCCTCTTATTGGGATGGTGTCTCATGGGGCCCAAGATTTGTGGCCAATCTTTCTGATCAGCGGCAACTGGAATTCATGGCTTTGCTTGCGGTTCTCGCGGATGCGCCTTCGCCCTCGGTGGGTCGCGACCACCTGTCTTGGAAGGATGGTACCTTCTCCGCCCGTGCGGCTTACTGGGCTACTCTTCCTCCCCTGACGATGGCTGATGCTTCTATGCTCCGGGATTGTCACTTTTTTTGGGGTTTGAGGGTCCCCGAACGAATTGGCGTGTTCTTGTGGCTTTTCCGCCGTGGCCGTCTGATGACTCGTAGCCGGTGTGCTCTCATTTTTCCACATGCCCCGTCTACTTGTGGTCTTTGCGATTTAGAGATCGAGTCTATCGATCATCTTTTCTTCCGATGTGTCAGAACTCATGATATCTGGGCGGATCTGGATTGGCTTGACGTATCGGATTCTTCCTCCTTTTGTGAGAGTCTGGTTAGCTCTCGGGACAGGGCTAGGATGGACATTCTTACTGCTATTGCCCGGCTTTGGTGCATTTGGCTTGGTAGAAATGAAGCCCTGTTTACTGGGCAGAGATTCTACTCGGAAAACGTCCTCATCTCGGCTTCCCGCTTCATTCATGACTGGTCCGATGCTTAGAGGCTATTTGATGTAATGGGGGTATCAGCTTGTGATACCTTCGATTTTTTTTTCACTCGTTTTTATTCTCGATTCGCATACCCGTTGTAAGTTTTCTTTTCCTTTTTAATAAATGTGGGGTGAGCACCACCGAGTGCATCCCCCACTTTTGAGCGTCAAAAAAAAAACGGGTTACCCACCCCCAGATAACCCCCGGAAAACCCACCAACCAAACGCACTCTCAGAATCAGCCCAGAATCAACAAACAGGATTCTGGCTTTGAAACTGTCAACCATTATCCACATGTCGGCTTCAAATTCGAGGATATTCTATTTATCATGCAGTAATAATAAGGATACTTCTTTTCTAGAATTTTCTTTCACTGCCACATGTAAAGCTCTGATAAGGGAATAAAAAGATGGCAGCAGAGTATGTTACCCTCTAGTAAGCTTTTTCCAAAAATATCTCATATCAGGCCAGGTGTCAGCAGTTGATTAGAAGGAGAAATAACCGCTGGGACCATAAACACAAAGAAGAGTGGCTCCAAATTTTTCGATCAAACAGGAGACTACTGCATATTGCAAGAAGCCCCAGGGGCCTCAAGAGCGCCGATGAAGGCCTCGGCAACAGACGATCAACTTTAGCATAAAAAAACAGCTTCGGCATAGATCCAGTAGGTATATCAAAGCAATATATGCCTAATATGCCTTCTGTAGACTGTCCAGTTTCTCGAGAAGGTACCCAACACGAAGAACACGATAGAAAAGATGGAGAAATCCACGAAAGATCTGGTCTAAATGATATCCAAAGCTGCAAAACCAATAAACTTGATGATCTAACCCGTCGATAAGTTCTTAAGATCGAAAGGATCGATTAAAAGTGACCTGAAATGGAAATAAGCCCTAATCGCCCCTAAGTCGTCCGGATTCTCGCCAGACCTTCTCTCTCCTCGGTTTAGGGTTTCACATGTTCCAGTTACATAATTGAATTTGTAAATTGGTGCCATGCTCACCTGCACATCTTTTATCATGTAAATTGAGAAGAAGTGATCTTGAAATATTTTTTAAATCAATGTTGACATTTCTATTATTTATGGTTGACTTCACTGGTGTTTAATTTTCTTTGTGTGCTTTGGCACCTGTGCTTGGTGGGCCATTGGGTCCCAACTTCTATTTATCAAGCAAGCAAAACATGGTAGATTTTCTTTAACATTCTCGTAATGATTTTTTTCAGGTTTGCTTGAAAGAACTTCACTGGAGCAACAGCCCTTTAATCATGTCCCTTTGTGGATCAAAAGGTTCTCCCATCAATATTAGCCAGATGATTGCGTGTGTTGGCCAGCAATCTGTTGGTGGCCGGCGTGCTCCTAATGGATTCATTGATAGAACTCTTCCCCACTTCCCTAGAAATTCAAAGACTCCGGTGGTAAGATTGAACTCGGTGATACTGATTAGTGATTATTGTTATTGGCTTGCATCAGCATTGAATTTATGTGCAAAATGGTTTCTAGATCCTATACTTATGAGCAACTGTTGGCTTCATGCATGGTTGTTTGTGATATTTCAGGGGAACTTGCACCTAAATGTTAGGCTTTTTTAGGACCACCCTTTTTTCATATTGTTTGACTTGGTAATATTAATATGTGAAGTACTTTTGTCAGAACCAAATGAGTCGAACCATTTTGGTTTGCTGAAGTTCTGTATTCAAGGCTAGTGAAATGGTTTCTCATGCTACAAGAAATTTTAAACCTTGTTCTATCGAAATTTGTTCCTGTAGAAACAGATTTTACCTGAAGGAAAGATATTTGCTATTTGTGGTTGTTCGTAGAAATTCAATTTGCAGAAAAAAATGATCAAGTCTTTTCCAACTTTACCTTGGGTCATCTATATTGATTCTTTGCTTTCAAGAGGATTCGATTCTGGTACAGGACTTGGGTCCGAAAAAGCCATATTCTTTTTCAGTAGTCCTTCCAACATTTGTATTGCCTCCCCAGTCCCTTTTTACAAGGACCTTCTTCTAGGTTCTCACATCTTCAAACTTGATAGCTAGATGCCTCTCTTTGCATTTGTCCAGAGTCCAGACCACCGTAGACATGTTTCTTTCATTTTATGCCTTATTAACCTTTCATGTTCTAGGTGATACTCTTTAAAAACCAATCCCTCTTAGTATGACCAAAAGATGAAGGATGCCCCCTAAAGGTTATTGTTGCCCAAAATTCATATTTTATTCTTTGCACATGTTAATAGTTAGCTGCGGCTCGACTCTTGGTGCCATATAGCATTTCAGGTTCCACGGCAACCCTATTGTACTTGCCATAGAGCTTGTAAGATATCTTCTTATTATGGAGAACATCTGAAGCTCCTATCCACCTCAACTTGAGCCTTCTTTAAATGAGTAAAGTTCATAGGAAAGCCCTTATTTCTTATTTGGAAACTTCCATCAAACATCTAAGGTGATGTATGGCCCTCTTGCAAAATCTATTGGACATGAAACAAATTTGTTCTTAGATATGGTTGAAACTTGTCGCAGCCTCCTTTCAAATACCCTCTCCTTTAACTTTATTTTATGACTTATTAGTTTGGTATTTTTGTAGTTTACACAAATGTATACATCTCTTTTAGTCTTGTCTAATGGTATCAAATACTTCTCCTCCATTCTTCGGATTTCCTTTCGTCTTCAAATAATATTGAATAGCTTTTTATGCCAAGTATTACATTCGACCCTCAACATCTTTCACACATCTACGATAATATCATCATGCCCCATGGCTTTCCCAAACATCATCATTTTGAAGCCTCATTTACCTCATTCCTTGCGAATTCAGTGTTAAAAACACAATATAAGTGGGATACATAATCTCTTTGCTTCTTGTTGCTAATCTCAATGATGCCATTCTTATTAGTTATTAGAACATCTGAAAAAATAATTCATTCCCTTGACCGTTTAGAGTAAATTACAATTTGGGTCCCCATTTATGGGTCCGATCTCAGAATGGGTTTCGATCTTTAAATTGTAACGATTCGGGTCCCAGGACCATTTAGGAAATGAAAATTTTGGGTTTCATGACGAATATGCCCTTATTGGGAAGGAAATGGGGGTTGGGTTCCAACTTTTAAACAAGGGCATACTTGTCATTAGTCTCAAAAAGTTCCTTACATTAATGACCCTGGGACCCGAATCGTTACAATTTAAAGATCGAGACCCATTTTGGGAACGGACCCATAGATGGGGACCCAAATTGTAAGTTACCCTTTTTTTTATTCTTGATGTATTATCTCAGTAAAGTCCACCGGTCCTTAATCTTAGCTAGTTGTAAACTATCTTGTACGCTTGCTTCTCAGAAAAAGCATCTTGCTCCTTCCTCGGATTCAAGTCTAAGATATAAATGCTCTCACAATTTCGTCCCCACTTCACTAATTGCCATATTTACTTTCTTTTTTCCCTTTAGTACCGTGCACTGTTATCATCTATTTTATTTTTGTAAAAAACCTTGCAGATCTTCCGTTTTGTTATATGTTTCGTTTGTACTTTACTCCGCCAAGTTTCCTTTGTTCCAATATACATCCATCTGACTTATGAAAACTTCGTTTGCAACTTTTCATGTACAATTATCCATTGAATGTCTTATTTCATCATTGAATCTAACTGGATAATCCTCGTCAGTTTCTTGTAGTATCTTCTCCTTGAAATTCTCTTTCCTTTTACGAACCAAAAGATGACTTTGTTTAATTAACTTCCATTTTAAAGACATTGCAATCTTTACTACACGATCAATCTCCTCTTCTTCATTCAAAGTTATCAAGTCGTCTTTACTTAACCATCAATAAGTGTAAAGGTAATGGATATGCATACACATTGTTTGTAAGTTGCTATGATGATGCTCAAATATCTTGAGTCGTCTCCAAGAAGGGACTTCTTTCTAATAATACATAACACTTGATATTACAATTTTTGTTGATGCAGACTATGCCGTCTGTTCTACAACAACAACAAAGCCCTTTCCCACATTAAGTAGGGTCGGCTACATGGATGCTTTCCCTCAATTTAGATCTATCTTGGGTCATTCTCGGGCTTATATCAACGATGTAACGACTCTTGCCAATTTCTCAGTGCATTCGGGCGATGCAACGTGCCACTAGTATGGAATGCCCCAATGAAATCTAAACGTTTGCTTAAATCCATGTTGAAAAGATCCAAACTGTTTTGTACAAATTCCTAAATAGTGTTCTTAAAAAGAACACTATTTAGGAATTTGTCCCTCTTACGCTGGCTGTTGGCTTCCTAACGTGCAACCCTTCTCAATTTATCCGAGCTTGAGACCGGTCATGGCTGAGTTCTGTGTAGTCTGTTCTACAACAACAACAAAACCTTTTCCCACATTAAGTAGGGTCGGTTACATGGATTCTTTGCCTCCATTGAGATTTATCTTGGGTCATTCTCGGGCTTAGATCATTGCAATCTGTTCTAAAAATAAAAATTCTGCTACTAGTTTTTGTTTATTCAATTTGAGCAAGAATCCATGTAGCCGATCCTACCTAAAGTGGGAGAAGGCTTTGGCATTTTTCGTCATCGGAAGGAAATGATTATATTACTTGGAGAAGAAAGAAATATATTGTTATATCATATCTAAATGGAGAATAGGAGTATAGAGTGATGGCTCAAGCTTACTGTAGAGGTGATGCATCTAGTTTTGGTGTCTCTTCTTTTCTGTTCAAGTAAAAAATGGAGGAAACATGCTAAGTTGTCGACCCAATTATATTTAATTATAGAGAAGAAGAAAGCTTACAGTGACCAAGACTCAAGAAGAGTTTTGCATGAAAAATTACATTTTCCATAGAAATGCTCTGATGCAAAAATTAGTCCATTTCTGGCCATCCACATAGCCCAAATAATAGCTAACAGATAAAGCAATTCCCCATTAGGACGATATTTGTTCAAGAATAGAATATCCTAGAAACTCCAGGGGTTCTGATGGCTTGTCCAGGTGAGACCCGCCTGACGTCTTCTCACAAGTGAAAATAGTTTCTATTATCTCTATCTTTTCGTTACAGGGCGGGAAAATATGAGATGCGCCTGGGAAGAGTCTGAAGCAACGGTCTTTGGTCATGATATATCCTTTACACATGAGCCAACCAAATACATAGATGCGGCTAGGGACCTTGCGGCTCACAGAAATCGACAGCTGTTGAAGAGGGTTTTGTGAGGGTCTAAAAATTATCCCCACTTAAAAGCGAAGACAAAAATGTCGCTGAGACGATAGCTCACGAAACCCTGATTGAAACAACAATTATCCCACAAATAGATATATGCAAATAAAAATGTGTAGAGTTAAAATTTATTTCATTTAACTCTACAAACTCTACAAAATGTGTGTATAGTGCAAGTATATAGAGCGTCGAACATTAGGAGCAAACAATAGATTGGGAAAGTGAATTCCAAAATTTGTTCCTCTTCTTATCTGTTGTTTATTTGTCTTTTTGTGTGGATTTTTAATTTTATATTTTTAATTGATTTTACTTTTAATTTTTTAATTGTTTTTAATTTTATGATTTTTATTTTCTTTTTTTATTTTATGACTTTTAATTTCTTTTTTCTTTCAAATAATTAATATAAGAATATATATAACGATATAAACAATATAGGATATAGCTTTATAAATACGACTAAAAATAAACCAAAGTTCAAAATAAAATGCTTTTGTATTTTATCTACTATTTTTGTGATTTTTAGATATTTTGCAAGTTTTTATGGATTTTAAAGTCAAAAATATCCCAAAACATGGATTAAATAAATATATCGAATATTTTAGAATTTAAGTAAATAAATCCAAATTTTCTAAAACTATTTTTAATTAATAATATTTAATACAAGGAAAATTCATAGACAGAAATAAACATTTTTGGATTTTTGGTGATTTTTTATATTTTTATAAAGGATTTTGGAGATTTTTATTTTTTAGTCCTTTTCTTTTTCTATTATTTTTTGGAATTTTTGGTCTGGAGTTATAAAATGTTAAATAAATGAAATATATATTTTTGGAAAAATTTCAAAGCTCTTTATATTTTTTGGTATTTTCTAAGTCAAACAGGGCTGCACACTAGGCGCGCTGCCCTAACTGGGCTTCTTATCTTCCTCCTAGCTGAGGGTCATCGCTCCCTTGTACATTCAGGTGTAAGGGTCACCATGACAAACACTATTAAAAATCAGTCATTACTTGAGGTTTATCAAATAATCTATTTATGTCAACACTCGTTAACAAGTTAACGGGGTTTTGCCATTCAGATGATTGACTGACATAGTTTTTGATCTAAGGTTACATAGTATCGAAGCAAGACATAATGACACAATCCTAACCCTAGTCCCATACTAGAATAGTCAACTCAGAAAGAAGTAGCAGTAAGTATCTGTTTTAGTTAATGAGAGATCCACTTATCCTATTATAAATTTTAGTTAATGAGAGATCCCCTTATCCTATTATAAAAAGATGAAGCTATATGAATCTTAATCTGCGCACTTAAACAATATTTAATGAATACAAGTAGGTCTTACTCCAGAATGTCTAAAGTCAAATCAGGGTAGTAATCTTCTCCTATTCTCTACCAAACAATTTGTGGTTAAAAATTCATGGACTCTAGGTAATAGGTATTAGGTTAGGACAATTTTTTTGATTACAATGCATGTTCCAATATCAGACAAATACAATAAATACCCTAATTTCTAATAATTTTTTATGTAATTTGGATTCAGATTTTTATAGTTGGAATTAACACCAGATTTTTCTTAGTGAATGTAATCTAAGTAATATCTTTAATCAAAGGATTAAATATACAGTAATTACTTTATCTTCAAAAGCCAACAATAGCAGATTTGAGGTTGAAATTCTTATTTAATCAAGATCAATTCACTGCAATTTCTTAAATTTCAAAGTCCAACAATAGAACAGATCTTAGGTTTAAAATATACATTTAATCAAGATCAATTTACTGGCAAATGCTTAATTTCAAAGTCCCCACAATAGCAGAGATTTTAGGAACGCGTCATCTAAATTTCTCTCGTAATTCTATGATCAATGCAAATGCATTACTCACCAAAACAGACACCTGATATATTTGATCTCATGATTGGGCCTTGCCATCTTACATAGGTTGAGTCATATTGAAACAACATATTGCTAAACGCTAAATGCTGCTTCCAGAATCAAAAATAAATAAAAAATGTTAATAATAGATTTAGACATAATCTTTTGAAAACTAATCCAGACCACATCTTTAAATGACTTGTCTGTTATATTAGACATAACCGTAATTTCACTATTATTCTAAGAAATTTCTATATTTTTTCACCATTTACTTGGAGCACAAGAACTTAGGTGATTTAACTACCAATCACTGTTATGCCTCTAATTCCCTATTATAAACAGAATTTAATCATAAGTGGTCAGGCATAACTTGAGATAGATGTGCAACTACTATTAATTTAGTTCAAAAAACATGCATAGCAGCAATATGGGAGACGGATTGTACATTTGTATTTGATGATTTAGCATGTAGATGCCTAATGCTCCCAAGAAAATATCCACCAAATTCCCAACATTTACTAAAAAAAGCATTAATTAGGGGATCAAGAATGGGTAAAACACCATGTATGGCAGCAAGGGGGAGAGGAATGGATTGTACCTTCTGGATCTCCAAAAATGGATGTTAACTTTGCATGCAAGAGCAAAAAGGAGGCTGCGGCACCTTTGCGCAGCTCCAAAATTTTGTTGTTGTAGTAGGGGCTTTAATTGGAAGAAGAGGATACAACTTCTTCAGAAATCAAAGGAGCAGCAACTCCAATTAAGTGGGTGCATTAGCTGCTTCTGCTCCTAAGAAAGGGAGCTTGCTTTGGACAGCAGCTCCAGGCACCAACTACTTGCAGCAGCTCAAACAATGAGGAGTTGCAACTCCTTGGAAATGGTAGCAACAATTGGAGAGTTTTGGGGCTCTCTCACGTCTGGAGTTGGCGAAGAGTAGAGGAAATTAAAAGGGGTCTTGGGAGATATTAAATAGCGAGAGTGGGGGGCTTGGGGTGTAGCCTAGTGGAAGGAATGAGGAGTCCATGTTAGCTGCTGTCGCTGTGGTAGAAAAATTAATTTAATTATTTTTTAAAACTTTCAACAACAACAACAACAAAGCCTTTTCCCACAATTAAGTAGGGTCGGCTACATGGATTCTTCGCCTCCATTCAGATCTATCTTGGGCCAATCCTGTGCTTATATCCACAAAACTAAGATCCCTTCGTATGGTCTCTTTCCAACACTTCTTAGACCGTCCTCGCCCTCTCTTAGCCGACTCAACATCCCAACACTTGCATCTCCTAACTGGTGCATCAACTGATCTTCTTTGCAAATGTCCAAACCATCTTAAGCGGTTTTCTCGCATCTTATCCTCGATCGGAGCTACGCCAACTTTTTTTCTGATTGCATCATTCCGAATCCGATCTTTACATGTGTGTCCACACAACCACCTTAGCATTTTCATTTCTGCTACATTCATTCTCTGCACATGTCTATGGTTCACAGGCCAACATTCAGAGCCATAAAGCATAGCAGGTCTCACGGCTGTTTTGTAGAACTTTCCTTTAATCTTTAAAGGAATTATCGTATCACAGAGAACAACAGAGGCTCCTCTCCACTTTAGCCAGCCTGCATTTATTCTATTAGTAACATCTCCATCAATTTCCCCATCATGTGCAGAATAGATCCCAGATATCTAAAGGAATCTCTCTTCTGAATGTTATCGTCACCAACCTTCACCTCGGTTCCTTCACCATTGCTTCGATCAAAGGTGCACTCCATATATTCCGTCTTGGCCCTACTTATACGAAATCCTTTAGTCTCCAACTCATGTCTCCAGACCTCGCGCTTCTCATTTACTCCATCTCTAATCTCGTCAATTAACACAATATCATCAGCAAATAACATACACCAATGTAATTCATCCTGAATGTGACTGGTCAACTCGTCCATAATTAAAGTAAAAAGAAATGGACTCAAAGCAGAACCTTGATGTAAACCAATGTTGATGTCAAAATATGCAGTCTTCCTAGGCGGGGTCCTTACACAAGATAAAGCCCTATCATACATGTCCTTTATGAGGTTTATGTATCGGACATGTATTTGTCTCTTCTCCAACACTCTCCCACAATATCTCTCATGGAACCGAATTATAAGCCTTCTCCAGATCAATAAAGATCATGTGGAAGTTCTTCCTTTTAGCTCTATAAATCTCCATTGTTCTCCTCTGCAAATGGATGGCTTCAGTCGTTGAGCAACCTGGCACGAATCCGAATTGGTTTTCTTTTACATTGGAAATTTGCTTCAATCTTCTTTCGATCACACGTTCCCAAATTTTCATAGTGTGACACATCAGCTTGATACTTCTATAATTTGAACAATTTTGAATGTCTCCTTTATTCTTATAAAGAGGCACCACGATACCCCTCCTCCAATCTTCAGGCATTTTCTTGCTTCGATAAATAACATTGAATAGATTCGTAAGCCAAATCGAACCACGCTCACCTAAAACTCTCCATACTTCTATAGGGATGTCATCCGGTCCTACACCTTTCCCAGATCTCATAACCTTCAAAGCCTCCTCGACTTCCTTTCTTTGTATCCGTCTATAGCATGCACGATTCAAGTAACTTTCACTACAAGCTAGATCCCCAAAAGTGACATCTCTATTTCCTTCCCCAATGAAAAGTTTATAGAAATACTGCTCCCATCTAGTATTTATATCCTTCTGAGTAACAAGCACATGGCCTTCCTCGTCCTTAATGCATCTCACTTGAGAAAGGTCTTTGGTTTTTCTTTCTCTTGCTTTGGCCAACCTGAATATATCCTTTTGTCCCTCCTTAGAGTCGAGATTTTTATACAAAACTTCATAAGCTTTTGACTTAGCTTCGCTTACAGCCTTCTTTGCTTCTTTCTTTGCTATTTTGTACTTTGTGACAGTTTCCTTTGTTCTATCGTTAGACATAGCTTTAAAGCAAGCTCTTTTTATTTTTAGCTTCTCTTGCACCCCTTCACTCCACCACCAAGCCTCCTTTTGATATGGAGCTCCTCCTTTTGACTCGCCTAACATCTCTTTGGCTACCTTTTGGATACAACATGCTACTACCTCCCACATCTCGTTTTTTAAAACTTTATTTCTTTTTATTCAAACCCTTGTAAATACTAAAGTCTTCCCCGATTTCGCCATTGAATCTCCGATTTTGATGAGCAGTAGCTTGTTTCGACCGTCTCTGAATGAAGATCGAACTGAGTATAATGTTCATATTTTCCAATCTAAGATGGATTCAGAAATTGACAAGACGTGGTTCCGTTTTATGATTAAATTTTGCGAATTAGAAAAATATCAAAAGATCTCCAATCAAGGAAAGTTCGATTCCATTGGTCTTGTTTTGTCGAATCGGATTTATGGGTAGTCTCGGTTTCTTTTGCTGTTTTTGTAGAAATATATTATTCACTTATATACCTTTCTTGTATTTACTTTCCCGTTGGACTCTTTATGTAGTTTACCCATAGGCTACTCTCCTATATAAGAGAGCCTAGGGTGGATGGAATAAACAAGCTTTCTTATTTTCCCAACATGGTATCAGAGCGACGATCCTAGATCGGAGTTCTCGAACCAAACCCTAACCCTAGCCCCCAACTTCGAGCCCTCCTCCCGCGCCTCCGACCTCGCGCCTCCAAACGCGCGCCGTGCGCCTCCTCTCCGATTTTCTACCGCCGTGCTCGGCCTGCTTCGCCTCTTGCACTGTGCGTGCTGCTCGCTGTGCGCTAGCGCGCGATCGTGCGCCGCTTCTGCGCGTCTGCTGCGCGTCATCTACGCGCCTGTTGCGCGCGGTCTTCGCGCGTGTTCTGTGCGTGATCTTGCTTGCTCCAGTGCGCGCCCCTTGCGTGTGATCTTCATGCACACAACTGTGCGTGTAAAGATCTCAACTTTCGTGCACGTGCAACACTAAGTCAAGCGCGTGTGTGACCCCAGAACTTGTTCTGCGTGCTCTCCTCCAAATTAATGGGTTTAGTTGTTTGAGTCTACACATATAACTAAACCCGTTAATGTCCGTGTAGATGATCATATCTTCAGTCTACTACCCAGTCCTCCATTATCACCATGTCAGAAAGAAAGGAAGACATCACATCTATAGGCGCCTTCAGAGGTCCAACGTCGATTGTGAAGATGGATGGTTCAAATTATGAACTGTGGGCAATGCAGTTCATGAGTATGATAATGTCAACCGGTAAGAAACACATTCTTACTGAAGAAGAGTCTGCTGAGAAGACTGGGGTCAATGCCTCATGTGAAGCAGATGATGCATATGCCAAGGTTTGGCTATCTGGAACCCTGACAATTGAAATTGCCAATGATATTCTTCATCAGCCCACTGCTAAAGCAATGTGGGATCTTCTGGCTGCTACATATTCTCAGGCAAAGAATGAGACGCAGATTCTGCAACTCCAGCATGACATATTTACTATCAAGAAGAATGAACGACTTCTGCACTCGTTGTACACATCTTTACGAGGAATGTTTGAGAAGCTTTATAGCTTCATGCCTCTGACAGCCACTCTAGAGCAACAGAAGACCTATCGGAATGCCACTATGGTAGGTGTTTTTCTTGCTGCCATTGATACAGAGTACGAGGCAGCACGTTCCTAGATCTTGGCGGATTCTACTATTCCTCCTATGGAGGAAGCTT
This sequence comes from Ottelia alismoides, assembly GCA_037367405.1. Lineage (NCBI taxonomy): Eukaryota > Viridiplantae > Streptophyta > Magnoliopsida > Alismatales > Hydrocharitaceae > Ottelia > Ottelia alismoides. The sequence goes on from JAZKJV010011566.1 coordinate 50,292, forward strand.
TCCACAGACTGAGTCGTATCACTGTTTCTTCGTCTACTACGGATCATACTGCCTCAATTATGGTGACCAATCGAGGTCGTGGAGGTCATCATCATCAGTTCCATGGCCGCGGACCTCGTGACAGAGGAGGCTGTGTTCGGCCATCATGTATCTTTTGCCATCGTTCTGGACATACCGAAGACACATGCTATTCCAAGCATGGGTTTCCTGCTTCTGCACGAGTCGTCGAACATATCGAGCCCCCATCTGCTTCATTTATGGATCAACGCTTTGATGACCTTGTAGCCCGTCTAAGGGGCATCATTCCTCTATCTGGTCCAGCTGCATCAGCACATACTTCTGAGAGTCACTCCGATGTTGCCGCGTCTGCCTCTGCATCCACTAGTGCATCAGGTAGCACCTATGCATTCACTAGCAGTAGTAGATCATATACTTTAGCATGGATTATGGACACTGGTGCCACACATCATCTGTGTGGTGATCAAAGTCTACTTACAGGGTACATACATATTTCTCCAGGCCATACAGTGGTTATTGCTAATGGAACACATTCCCCGATTACTGGTCAGGGGGAGATTAGGTTGACACCATCCATGCATCTCAAGAATGTGTTACATGCACCTGATTTTTCGATGAATTTGTTATCCATTAGCCAAATTACAAAGGATTACACTGTCGAGCAATTTTTGATCCATCTTCTCTTGTTTTTCAGGACATCCTTACGGACAACGTGATTGGGCGTGGCTATGAACAAGGCGGCCTCTATCGCCTTAGTCGGACTCCTTATGCTGGAACCTCATCTCTACCTGCTGGACCCATCTCCCCATTACTGTGGCACCTGCGCTTTGGACATCTACCGCTTCAGAAACTGTCATGTGTTACCTCAGGTTTCACCTCACACGTCCATTCAATGTGAGGCTTGTCAGTTGGGAAATCATCATTGGTCTACCTTTCCCAGTCGTCAGTGTCGGAGTAGTACCTCCAAGTTTGAGTTGTTTCATGTCGATATTTGGGGTCCTAGTCGTGTTCCTGATCATTAGGGACACATGTTTTATATAGTTTTTGCGGATGATTTCTCTCGTGTGTCGTGGGTATTTCTGTTAAAGAATAAATCTGAAGCAGGGAATATTATCATCAATTTCATTAATGAAGTTTGTAATGTTTTTTCTGCAGCTGTTAAAATTGTGAGAAGTGATAATGCCGTGGAATTTTGTACTCATATCCTCTCCAGTTATTTTTCATCTCAAGGGGTCCTCCACCAGACATCCTGTGCCTACACTTCCCAACAGAATATGGTTGCTGAAAGGAAACATCGTCATTTGTTTGATGTCACCTAGTCGCTTCTTATACAGAGTCATGCTCCTCATTCTTTCTGGGGTGTTGCTGTTCTTACGGCATGTTACCTCATCAATCGTATGCCGTCATCTGTTTTAGGTGAGAAGATTCCTTTCTCTTATTTTTCCTGACAAAGCATTGTTCTCCCTTACTCCTCATGTGTTTGGCTCGGTCGCCTTTGTCCTCAGTTGTCTCCCGGGACTGACAAGCTCTCTCCTAGGGCTGTCAAGTTTGTCTTCGTCGGGTACTCAAGAACACAGAAGGGGTACAAGTGTTACGATCCATTGCGCATGCAGTATTTAGTTAGTGCTGATGTTACCTTTCTCGAATCTGTTATGTACTTCTCATCTACAGGTGATCAGTTGGTACCCTCTGACAATACTGATGCTATATACATGCTACCGCCGCCACCACCACCACCACCACCAGAACCGCTACCATCTCCTTCACCTTCTGTCACTGCGCATGTTTCCCCATTACCATTTCACTATACCCGCAGGCCTGCTTCTGCTCATGGTCACCGCTCATCATCTAGTTCGCCTGAGGTATGTTCTGAAAATATTACTATTGATGGATCCGATGATCTTCCTGAGCAGGATGTTACAGAGGCCAGAAGAGGAGACAAATGATTTAGATGTCCCTATTGCTCTACGAAAGCTGAAACGGAGCTGCGCGTCATATCCTATAGCATATTCTGTGTCATTTGATCGACTAACTGGAGATTTCCGGAAATTTGTCTTTGCATTGTCAACAGTGGCTATTCCATGGAATTACCAAGATGCGACTGAAGGATAGTCGATGGCGTTTAGCCATGGAGGAAGAAATGGCAGCTCTTCTGTCTAGAGGCACCTGGAGTCTTGTTCCTGCACCTGCTGATGTGTCTCCAGTTAGCTGCAAGTGAGTATTTACAGTTAAGCAGAAAGCAGATGGTAGCATTGACAGATACAAGGCTCGCCTTGTTGCTAGTGGCTTTACACAGACATATGGGGTGGATTATCTTGATACATTCTCGCCGGTTGTTCGCCATTTCACCCTACGGATCCTGCTTTCTGTTGCAGTTACTCGTGATTGCCGCTATATCAATTGGATGTGAAGAATGCGTTCTTATAAGTGACTTAAAGGAGGAAGTCTACATGCAACAACCACCTGGTTTTGCTGTTGAGGGGGAGTGTCTTAAGGTGTGCAGACTTCATAAGGCTATTTATGGCCTTAAGCAGAGCCCCAGAGCTTGGTTCCAGAAGCTCTCAGACCTGTTTGAGAAACATGGGTACAACCGTTTTAATGCTGATCATTCCTTCTTTGTACAGAAGACACCCAGAGGTATTATTGCAATTATGGTGTATGTAGATGATATTCTAATTACAGGTGATGATGAACAGGGAATCTAGGGGACAAAAGAAATGCTGGGCTGTGAATTTGTCACCAAGGACCTTGGAGTTCTTAGATATTTCCTGGGACTGGAATTAGCCATAAATCCTATGGGTTGGTAATATCTCAGAGGAAATATGTCACTGACCTGTTTAGTGAAACAGGAATGCTTGGTTGCCGACCTGCCGGTGTTGTCAAAGGCGTGAGGAACTCTAAGGTGCTACGGGTCCAAAATGCCTGAGGCACTAGGTGCTCGCCTAGGCGCTTTCCTGAGACAATCGAGGCGCTAAAGAAATATTGTATATATATAATATGTACACATTAAATTTTTTATATTACTTATTCAAAAAAAATATACCACAAGTATAGCACTAGCATGCAATGAATATCATTCAAACATATATTAGAAAAAAATAAAACTTCAAACACTTCTAGAAATTGTTTAAACGTTCAAATTACACAAACAAAGCATTGTTTTCATTTTCATCATTTAAACATATAACTAAAAATTGAAATATCTATGGATCTGTAAGTTCTTCGTCTTCATCATCACCAAAATTGATTTCACCAGCATCGTCTTCATCTCCACCTTCATTCACCTCAATCTCTTCCATTTCTTCTTCTTCATTCTCTTGTGAATCAACAACTCGTCTTGAAGAAGATCCCGCAATAGGTGCTCCATGCTTTGTACGTTGTCACGTATATGTTTGTGCCTCTGCAATTCCAAATGCTCTTGATACATCTCCCATGTCAATATATCATCTTCAAAGACAAAATCTTCCTCTGCATATTCGTCTCCATTTCACCTAGCAACCATTCATTAGCATCATCGATCTCAGTAAGAGCGATTGGATCTATGGTGTCTCGTAAGTCATATCGATCCTTCAAAGCCTGGTTATATTTGGTGTACACCAAGTCTTGCAACCTTTGATGTTGAAGCCTATTTCTTTCTTTGAATGAATATGCAAAAATGTTCGCACTATAAGAGTTGAAATCAAAGACTCAAAAGTCTAGATTAACATAAAATAACTTACGTGCTCAAATACACTGCAATTACATTCACATCCAGATGAACTGCATGTCAAGCTCAAAATCTTTATAGCTAGACGTTGCAAGTTTGGAGCCGAACTCCAAAAGAACTCCACCATTCCACTGCATTATCACATGAAGATGTTAATATCAAGAATTAAATCAATTTGAGTTTATCAAATTGTAATGGTACCTAGAGATTTTGAGTTTCTTGATCAAATGGCCATTGGATTTCCAAAAATTCCCTCAGCATTTTTATATGAGCTTAACTCAATCATAATTTTATCTTGCACATTTACATCAGGAACCAATCTTTGTATGCATTTGTATAGTCCGTTAATGATCTCTGCATCAAATGCAATGGATGGGTTGCTATAGTAGAATTCAGGGTTCAGAAAATGACCTGCAGCATGCAATGGATGATGAAGCTGGCATTCTCATTTTTTTATCAATGATTTGAAATACATCATTGTACTTTTCCTCCTTTTCATTGAAGCTTTTCTCAATTGCTTCCTTTGCACGATCCATTGCTTCATAAATGTATCCCATTGCAGGTTTTCACTCACTATCAACAAGCCGAAGAACTTTAACAAGAGGTCCCATGTACTTAAGTGTGTCAAGTACATAATTCCAAAGCGAGGGTATCAAAGCGATATCCCTTGCCTTCTTGCCCTTGGCTTCCTTGGCCCATTTGCTAGTAGCCCATTTCTCTGAAGTAAACATGGTCCTTAAACTGTGCTTATTCTTATGGAGAGATTGCAAAGAAAGAAATGTTGCAAATCGATCATGACGAACCAATTCCTTGCCATTTGTAAATTCCCTCATCATGTTCAGTAGCCCAATGTGATTGTAAATGTAACCCACAATCGCAATGGCTCTTTCAAGATTCTTCTTAATCGTTGGGATCTTACCAATATCCTCTAACATGAGATCGATGCAATGTGCCGCACATGGAGTCCAATACAAGTGTGGCCTCTTCTCTTGTAAAAACTTACCTATATAAAAATAGTAGGATGGTGTAACATTGATTTCAAATAATTCAATAGTTATAGTCATTAAAAATAAATATATACCTGCTTAGACATAGTTGCTTCCATTGTCAGTCACGACTTGTACGACATTTCTCTCTCCAATTTGCTCCACAAACATATCAAGAAGCTCATAAATCTTCTCTCCTGTCTTCGCATATGATGCATCAATGGATTCCACAAGCAACGTGCCCTTGGAACAATTCACCATAAAATTAAGTATGCATCTATTTCTCTTATCAGTCCAAGCATCAGACATGATAGAACATCCATACTTTCTCCAAGTTTCTTTTAGGCCCAACCAACAATTCAGATGTGTAATCCTTCTCAATGCGAAGTAATGGGACTCTAAGCTCATGGTATGAAGGTGGTTTCAAGTTAGGACCATATACTCCAATAGCTTGAATCATATCCTTGAAACATTGCAGCTTTGCAGCATTAAATGGTATACCAACACGATTGAAGAAGCGAGCTATATGTTGAATGGTTCTGGGTCGCATCTCTTTGTCATAAGCCTCCACGATGGAAGTTTGTCTCATTGGAGCTTTTCCTCTCTCTTTTGCCACTTTCATAGTCACAAATGAGTCCATCGGTCCTTTACCCTTTTTTGTAGGTTGCAAAATAGAACTACTATTGCTGCTTGGACAAGCCCTCTTCCCAATCCTAATTGCATTTTGTTCCTCACATTCATCATCATCATCAAAATTCATGTCATCCACATCAATGTTCCCACCTTCAAAAGAATTCTTTTGAGACTTCCTCTCATTCATATATGCACGCAATTCCTCCTTTACCTCCGGAGGGCATTTGTTACAAGCGGCAACATTCTTGAAAGATCCTCCTTGATGTTGTTTGGCTCTATAGATTCCACCTTTAGTGGTCTTCTCACAAAACATGTATGTTACACTGTTTGGTTCTTTTTGGTCTTTCATATAATTGTATCTCCACGCAATATCTTTCTTGGTAGTTCTTTCTTCAACCATGTCACGTCCACTTCCCGTAGCCATTCCTAACACATATGAAATATTTTCACAATCAACATTCTAAGTTTCTAACATAAACATTTGCATAGATACTATAATAAATATATGTAAGCATGCCATATAATTGTTATAACGGAGATCTCTACATGTTATTTGGTGGGTGAACCCAGCCGTATAGCCCCACCCGTTCCACCATACCCTACCAGCACAGGGGTCTCGCTGCCCGGTCAACGAGCCTGGGAGGGGGCTAGGGGGGAGCAGGTGCTCCCCCCCTTACGGGGGTTGCAGGGGGCAACGCCCCCGTCCAGAAACGGATTTTCTATATAGATTTTCAAATCCATCCGTATTTGGGATCGCTACATAAACAATATTCGTGTAGAAATCAAATAAAAGGAAGCGACGGAAACCTATTCCGAAATGATTAGGATGATGGTGTTGAATCTGATGACGCCTCTGCGCGATAGTAGGAGGCGAAACACAAAAACTGTGGTGGAGGATCAACCACAAGATAGAGGAGCTAATGGTGATGATTAGGGCGATGGAGATCACAAGAGGTTGTAGGCGTGAGAGTATTGCAAAACAGGCTGCAAGCTAGGGTTTGTAAGGCAAATAGTTTGAGGGTCTTCGTAAAATCTAATCGGATCTCCAACAGGGATCCGATTAGACCCTAAAGAGATCAATATTTTATCAGGCGCTCGCCCGAGCGCCTCGTGCTTTCCATCAAGGCACTCGCTTTGTCGCTCCTGCACCAAATCACTTGGCCTGACTCCAAACGGGGAGCCATGGCCTCGCCTCGCCTCGCCTTAGCGCCTAGGCGAGCGACTGGCTCGCTTTTGACAACACTGCGACCTGCTACTACATCTATGGATCCTAGTATGAAATTATATGATGATGACACTGATGAGGTGGATAGGAGAAGATACAGAGAACTGGTGGACAAACTTCTCTATGTTACTATTATCAGGCCCGATATCTCCTTTGCTGTGAGTTGAGTGAGCCAGTTCATGGAGAAACCGCGTCAGATACACATGGATGCCATACATATGATACTCAGGTACCTTAAGTCATCTCCAGGTGCGAGTCTACTGTTTAAGAAAGGCAAGGAGGTTACTATCTCAGCTTGTGCAGGTGCAGATTACGCAGGGTGTCCCAAGGATAGGAAGTCCACCTCTGGGTTTGCTGTGTATGTTGGAGATTCTCTAGTATCATGGAGAAGCAAGAAGAAACGGTTGTAACAAGATCTAGTGCTGAGTCTGAATATAGGGCTATGGCTCAGGTCAGTACATAAATGATGTGGGTAAAGGTTGTGCTTACAGATCTACATATAGAAGTCCCGCTTCCTATGGCTTTGGAATGTGACAATCAAACGACCCTATTCATTGCTAATAACCCAACATTTCATGAACGAACCAAGCACATTGAGGTTGACTGCCACTTTATACGTGATATGATTTAGAAGGGGTTTATTGTTACATCCCATGTTAGCTTAGAGGATCAAACTGCATACATTTTTACTAAGGCATTACTTCGAGGGCCGTTCTAGAAGTGTTCGTCCAAACTGAGCATGATTGATATCTATGCTCCATCTTGAGGGGGAGTGTAGAAATATATTATTCACTTATGTACCTTTCTTGTTTTACTTTCTCGTTGAACTCTTTATGTAGTTTACCCATAGGCTACTCTCCTATATAAGAGAACCTAGGGTGGATGGAATAAACAAGCTTTCTTATTTTCCCAACAATTTTCAATTTATATCGTGGATTTTTCGATGGCACACATTACGATGCGATCAACTTGTGATCTATTGCGACCTAACGAATTTCGATTTGCGATCAACGAATCATTATGGATTTATTCAATATTAATTGAACATTAATTAGATATGCATACCCTTAATTGGGTTGGAGTCGGATTTATTCGGATTCGGATGTTACAAATATAAAAAGCTTAATGGGAGTCTCGTTCTCGAGACTCGAGTTAAGTCATTATATGTGTGGTTTGGATTTTTATCTGGGTTTTGTACCCATAAAAACCTCGAAGAGAAAACAAACCATGTTCTTTCAACAAATATATAATTAAGCAAGTTGTTTCGACAATTACCTGAAAAGAGCTGCGAGTATTGTGCTCGCATGTCTGCTTCAGTCTCCTATGTCACCTCCTTGACACTATGTCAGTGCCTTAGCACCTTGAATATGGAGATGTCCTTGCTGCGAGGCTTCTTCACAGCACTATCAAGTGTCTGCACTGCCTCTCCTTGTATGGTAAGTCTGGTTGCACATCAAGATTCTCGTAGCTGATAACGTGTCGAGGGTCGTGCACATACTTCCTCAGGTTGGATATGTTAAAGATGTCGTGAATGGTTGAAAGGTGTGGAGGAAGGGCTACTTGGTTGGCCACCTTCCCCATCCCATCAAGAATCTCGAACGGTCCAATTTACCATGGCGCTAACTTGCTACGAACACCAAATCTCTGTACTCCCTTCATGGAAGATACTTGGAGAAATACCCAATATCCCACCTATATTTACAGTAATTTTATTATTATGAGAGATGATGTTGAATCTCAATAAAACATTTTTGTAAATTGATTAAGAGAAGAGGATCGGATTACCCGAAACCATTGTTGTAGAAGTCCCCCTACTAGCCCAACTAGTAGGTTCGACTAGTCTAGTCGATGGGGTAGCCGACCGAGTATTGACTAATTCTGACTAAGCTGACTAGTCGATCCATTTTTGCTTGGAGATACCATATTTTTTTACTTTTTTAATACAAATTTATTCTAATATGATTAATGTTTTCTTTAAATTCAATTGCTTATTTTATTTCATTATGATAATATAAAAAATATACAAATCTTGGTAAATATATAAGAATATATGTCCAAAAATGATTTATATATTCAAAATTATTAAAAAATTCAGAACTGATTAAAGCTCGACTAAATTCTATTAGTCGTCCGACTGTCGATTTATCCTTAGTTATCCAACTGAGCTTTGATCGATTGCGATCGAACGAATTTTCGATAGCATACGTTATGGAATCCAATTTACGTAGCGGCTTTTCCGATAGTACGCATTACGATGCGATCAATCGATTGCGACCGAACGAATTTTGATCTGCGATCAATGGATCGCTCTTGGTTTATTCAATATTAATTGAATATTAATTGGCCATGCAGACCCTTGATCGGGTCAGAGTCGAATTTATTCGGATTCAGATGTCAGAACAACCTTCAGGTGCAACGATCTGCCACCACTAGAAAGGATTCCTGCCTTCCATCCAGACAGTTTTTTCTCCTTCTCTATGAGAGGTAGCTTGTATGTGTATCTAAGCTTGTTATAGCTCAATGGTAGACTAAGATATCTGATCGACATCGAGCCATGTTTTATCACCAACTCCTCAACGTAAGCTAAGGCCTCTACATCTAACATGCCATAGGGGACAACTGATGATTTGTTGCTATTGAGATTCAGATCGGAAAGCTCCTTAAACATCTCTTGAGTAACCACCATCCCCTTCACCTCATTACGAACTCCTATAAACAATATCGCGTTGTCAACTTATTAGAGCAAAGTAATAGAAATGTCATCTTGGGCGTAACCGGGCGTCAAAACCTGTAGTATGACCTGGTCCACTATGCACGTCTGCACATTGGCTGCAACGGCGAATAACTCAGGCGCAGGGGGACATCCTTGCGTTACACCTCTCTGGGATTATAAAAAACTTCCTTGAGGATGACTATTAACCAAAACCGATTAGGATGCCGTGGTGGTACATCTTTTCATCCAAGAAATCCAGACATACGGGAAACCTCTTCGTATCAACGCTGCACAAAGAAAACTTTAATTGATTATGTCAGACGCCTTTAAGAAATCAACCTTGCAATGGAGGCCACCGACTTTCATTCTTTTTCCAATTCGCAATAATCTCTGTAGCCATAGCTAAACTGTCACTAATTGTCTTCCATGAGTGAACACTGATTGTACAAGAGAAATGATGGTCCATAACCACATTTTGTTTATTAGCTATAACTTTTGCAACCGCCATGTATATTGCATTTTAGAGTGCGATCGGCCTGAAATATCTGGAGACCTCCTTTTTTGGGAGGAGAAAAGGTAGAGCCCTGTTCACATGGTTAAATCCACCATTGCCAGTTGTAAACTCCTCAACAACCTCCAAAACTTCTCTGTCCACCATGGTCCATAACTCGTGATAAAAAGAAATAGGGAAACCATCAGGGCCATGTGCCCCATCAACATTCAAATTCTAGATCGCAACTTTGATCTCCTCCAAAGTGTCACTCTGGGTAAGGTGTTGGCATGTTGTTCAGACAACGATTACGCCCTAAGAGTTGATCATCTCCTCTGCTTGCAAGTAGAATCACGGGAGAAGTCTTTAAAATACTTTGCTAAAGCGACTCTAATATCTCGATCTCCTTCAACTCGCCTCCCATTCACTATAATAGACTGAATGAGGTTGTGTCTTGACCTTCCACTTGCCACTTTATGAAAAAACTTTGTATTTGCATCGCTCTCACTGAGCCAATACTATTTGGATCTTTGTTTCCACTCCGCCACACATTTTTTGTCCTCCAATGTGATTGTTTTCTGTAGGCTAGCCCTCTCAATGAGGTCCACCTCCGAGAGGTTTTTGTTGTCTTCTAGTCTGTCCAATCTACAAACTTCCTCTATTGTCACCGTTCTCTGAGCTCTTCTTAGCTCCCAGATCTCCTTCTTGTACTTGTAGAGTCTAATACGAAGGGAAGTCTGCTTCTGAGCAAAGCGAAATATGGCAGTGCCATAGAACACCGTAGAGAATTAGTGGTTAGAAACCATCTTTTTGAAGTTTTTTTCCAACAACCAAGCCTTATCAAATTTGAAACAGTTTCGTGGCGCCTGTTTAACACCAAAGTCCCACATCAATGGAGTATGATCTGACTTGGATGGTGGTATGTTTTGGATGAGGCCGAGGACATATGAAAACGATCAAGTAGTTGGGTTGAGGCAAGAAACTGATCCAAACTTGATCAAGAGCCAGACTTATGCCATGCAAATCTCATGTCAGTAGCATCACTGACTTCCAACTTCTGGTTGCTAATCAGTTCCGCAATCGGGGTCTGTCAGAAGAGAGAAGGGGCACATTAAAATCCCCTCCAACCAACCAAGCATCATCCAGAAATAAAGTTCACACATTACGAATTTCAGACCAAAGATTTGGTCTATACGCCGCTGAGGCAGGCCCGTAAAGACACGAAACCAACACTAAAATGTTTGAGCAAATAATCTGGAGGATGACTGAGTGGGCATGGCATCCTTTGTGGTCAGCAACAAAAACAAATATCAAGTTCTTCCACGTAATTATCATCCCCCCTTCACTACCTAACACTTATACAATTCTGAATTCTGATAGTGTACCTTCCCCATGGACTTCCACATCACCTCTGAATATGAGGCGAGTTTTGACCCATGCAGTAACACAATGTCACATCTTAAAGTATGAAACAAAGCTCTGATCGATCGTCTCTTCCTAGTATCTCCCAAACTCCTGATATTTCAGGTCCGGTCCTTCATTAAGGAATAAAAATCTCTTGGAATTGCATTCGGATCACACACCTTTGCTGTGGGTCTCTGGGGATGGGAGCCACCAAAGATTTTTCTTCCGGTTCGAGAAGACATCGCTATTGGAGGATGGATTTCGGAAGGCTGTTGCAGATTTTTGGAGGGGTTGTCCCCTTGAGGGGTCTGCGACTTACAGGTTGGCCAGAGAATTGGATGCACTCAAAACCTTTTTGACGGGGCTCAATAAGGAGATACGTATGCGGCATTAGGAAAGGAGACAACATGCGTAGGAAGGGGTCTCTCGACTGTATAGTTTGGAAGATGAACATCCACTTCTGGAGGAGGAGTTGGTGGAGGGAGGGGACCACATGGCAGAGATCATCGACAAAGATAGGAAGGAGGAGGTTTCTTGGAGGCAACGGGTGAGGTAGTGCTGAGCGAAGGAGGGAGATGTGAATACTCGGTTTTTCCACGCAGTTGCCAGTGGGAGAAATAGAAGGAACCACATATACTCGATTGAGGTTGGCGGACAGAGCTTTGAGGGAGACAAAGAGGTAGGAGCGGCCTTGAGATCACATTTCCAGGCATTTGGATGTAGGCACATGCGCAACAGTTGGGGATGGCAGGGAAAGGGAGTGGCATTGATTTCCGAGGAGGCAGAGCTATTGGTGCGAGAATTCACTGAGGAAGAGGCGAAGCGGGCGCTACATGAATTGAATGAGGATGGGGCACCCGGACCGCACGACTTTTCGATTTGTTTTTATAGGGAGTTCTGGGAGGTGGTGAAGGAGGATGTGTTGGGCGTGCTGATGGAATTCCACTAGGGGAACCATGGTTTTGAGAGGTTGAATAGGCCGCTCATCTGTTTGCTGCTGAAGAGGAGTGCGCCCACCAAGGTGGAGGAGTACATGCCTATTGCTTTGTCGAATGCTATTTATCTGATTATCACGGATATCCTGGCTTATAGGCTGAGGGGAGTGCTTGATCAGATTGTTTCTCCGGAGTAGTCAAAGTTTGTGTCTGGGAGAGGTATGGTAGATGGGCTGGTGATGGTGTCTGAGATAGTGACAAATTGAAGAGGTCGAAGACCAAGGGTGTGCTGTGGAAATTCTATTTCTCAAAAGCTTATGGCTGTGTGGATTGGAGATTTTTGTGGGTATCTCTGCATAAGAGGGGTTTACCAGATCTATGGATCACTTGGATCGAGCGGTGTGTGATGACGACATCGCATGTGGTGTTGGTCAACAACCGTCCGGAGGGGGGTTTCTTTCTGGTATAGAGGTGCATCAAGCAGGGATGTCCGTTGGCACCGATGTTACTCGTTATTGTGGCCGATGTGTTGGTGGTGATCATGAAGATGGTGACGTTCGATGGGTGGTGGGAATGATACAGGAGGGAGGAGAAATCCATTCTGTTATTACAATGTGCCGACGGCACAATCATTTTTTTGGAGGCCGGTGAAGAATGGTTTGGGTGGGCATCTCGTGTTATGGAGGTTTTTGGTGACATTTCGGGGCTGCAGATTAACAGGGAAAAGTTCGTGGTGGTCCTGTTTGGTCTTTCCGACCAGGAGGTCCAGGGTGTGTCAGTGGTGCTGGGTTGCGCTATGGCCGCCTTGCCAATTACGTATCTCCAGATGCCCTTGGTGGTGGGGAGGGCGAATGCAAAAGACTAGAGAGTGCTGGTGGAGAGGGTGGAGGAGAAGCTGGCCTGGTGGAAGGCGAGGTTGCTCTCAAAGGGAGGGAAGTTGGTGCTCTTGTATCATGTTCTTTTGGTGATTCCGATCTTCTTCTGCTCTACGATAGAGGGTTCGGGTGAAGATCGAAGCTCTCAGTAGGAGATTCTTCTGGTCGGATGGGAGGCAAGTAGGAGGGGGCATACATTTGGTTAATTGAGATAGGGTGACGACACATAAGAAGAAGGGTGGTTTGGGAGTCATGAGGTTGTGGCGGATGAATAAAGCCTTCATGGATAAGTGGGTGATGCGCATATGGGGGAAGACGAAGGATCTGGTATGCAGGCTACTGAGAAAGATCTATGGGGTGACTATGTCTTTGGAGGTTGACCTGGGATGCATCCCTTCTCCTTTATGGAGAGGCATTTTACAGGTGGTTACGGAGTTGGCATGCAACATGATGCCCACCTTGGGGAATGGAGGTGAGTTTCGTTTCTGGTTAGATGAGTGGACATAAGAGGGGGCTTTGGGGGTGCTTTTCCCAAGGATGGTGAAGATGGCGGCATATAAGGAGGTGAAGGTGCGAAAAGTATGGGGACAGGGGGCATGGTCTCCGATTTTTGTGGGGGAGTTATCATAGCATAGGGTTGAGGAGTTCTTGGAATTACAAGTTTTGTTGATGCGCGAAGTGGCTCCTACGATGGGTAGAGATCATTACGTCTAGGGAGATGGCAGATTTTCGATTAAAAGGGCGTATGATTTCTTGGTTGTGGACATGAAGGAGATGGAGGAAGAGGAGGGGGTGGACCTGTAGTTGGTATGGAGAAGCAAAGTACCAAACATGATTAATGTCCTTTTGTGGTTGTTCTGGATTGGTAGGATTTTTACAAAGGAGCGCCAAGGGCGTGTTTTGGGAGTGGAAGATGTTTCTCGCGACAGATGCGACACTACAATGAAGGACTTGGATCACCTGTTCTTCGCTTACCCATACTCGACCGAGGTGTGGAGCAGGTCCTACGTTACCTCGCTTGGCGCTCAGGACTGTTCGTGCTTCTTGAGGGACATTCGATGTGTTTGTGGGTTTGGGTATGAGGACTATGCGTTTCCCTTCACGGTGGTTTGGGCTATTTGGTGCGTGCAGAACAATATAATTTTTGGGAGTAATAGCTTTTATTTTGAGAATGTGCTGGAACATTGTAAGGCGTTGTGTCGATCTTGGATTATGTAACAACATATATACGATATATATTTATATATAAATACATGCTTCTTGAGGTGGGTCCCAACATAGGAGGCCACCCATGTTTTTCTTAAAAAAACTGTCACTTTTGATATAAAATGTACGGAGCTGACGAAAGCTTGGTCCTATATGTCCTTGAATCATGTAATTCTTTCTCTTTTGGTTAGAGTCAAGTAATCTTAGGTGTCTAAGTAGGGTTTCCATTGCTCTTTCAGCCGAGGTAGAGGCAAATTCAATGAAGTGATGATATCTGGATTCTTCCTTAGAAGGGTGGACTCTAGCATCCACATTGATGCCTTGTGTTTCTCAGCATGTGCATTGAGTCTTTTCGTTAATGCTTGCTTCCTTTGTCTCGTCTCTTGAGCATTTCCATGTTGCAACCATTTTCCTAGCCACATTTTGTTATGACATGATTCTGAGATGAATCGAAGCAATGATTAGTTCTTATTCCATCTATCATATTGTACATTGGAACACTGATTTATGAAGATAATATTCCCGAAGTCAATTATTAAGATCGGAAGATCTTAGTATATTCTTAGTTTTTTAAATACTACTAATAGTCGTTACTTATTGAATGAGCTATTGGAGTACTCAGGCTCTGATACCAAATCTGCCATGACCCTGATTCCCAGGTCATCGGATCCTCTCCATTTCCAGATCTGGTTTTCAACAATAGGTTTATCCAATAATAAGCGGCTAAAATCAGAAGCATGCTACAATAAAATGCTATAGAGTACGCATCTAACGATTTTCCATTCACAAAATAAAGTTTACATAACTAACTGTCCGACTATATCCATTTACATGTATGTCAAGCTGTAAAGAAAGGATACGAAAAACTACTAACTAACTGAGACTGATGCAACTATTGTTGGCATGTTGGCTAGCTTGTTAATATCCTAGCAATGGCTCACCGATGCCTATTGGGTTTTCAGAAAAGTTAGGATAGGGATGGTTAAGCGCTCAACAACGAAGACCACAATATCAAGAAACTTATTTGATTTAATATTAAAACCTAACATCAAAAGACAGTATTTCTTAATTGTGATATCTTTCATGCACAACAATCAACTTCCATTTGTGTTCAAATAGGATGATTAGCAAATGAGCAAAATTATTTTCAAATAAAAAACACGGAAAGTATGAATTCTCTCGAAATTTTGACGGGTTATATTCAAAGGGAAAATTTTAGCAGAGTTTTCCCTTGTATCAGGTGATTTTCCGAAGAAGAATTCAATAGAGCTTCCTTTGTAAAAATGATATTTAAAGGAAAACGAATTGAAAATAAGAATAAAAAGGGTAAAATGATGGAGAACCAGTACACCTTTCATCATAGGCAGCTGAAGCATTCGTTCACCGATGGCTCAGCCACCCGCACACAACTTTGGCGTTGCTCATTTTTGTACATCTTATAACAATATTATTAGCATACAACGAAGAATTTGTTAGTTTCATTACATGGGTGAGTGAAGTATGTTCAACGACAACATAACCACCAACACCTAAGCATGGTTATGCTTAGATTTCTCTTTCATATGCAACTACAACAACAACAAAGCCTTTTCCCACAATTAAATAGGGTTGGATACATGGATTCTTTACCTCCATTCAGATCTATCTTGGGTCAATCCCGAGCTTATATCCACAAAACTAAGATCCCTTCGTATGGTCTCTTTCTAACACTTCTTGGGCCACCCTCGCCCTCTCTTAGCCGGCTCAACATCCCAATACTCGCATCTCCTAACCGATGCATCAGCTGATCTTCTTTGCAAATATCCAAACCGTCTTTAGTGGTTTTCTCGCATCTTATCCTCGATCGGAGTTACACCAACTTTCTTTCTGATTGTATCATTCCGAATCCGATCTTTACGTGTGTGTCCATACATCCACCTTAGCATTTTCATTTCTACTACACTCATTCTCTGCACATGTCTATGGTTCACAGGCCAACATTCAGATCCATAAAGCATAGCAGGTTTCACGGCTGCTTTGTAAAACTTTCCTTTAAATTTTAAAGGAATTTTCTTATCATAAAGAACAACAGAGGCTCCTCTCCACTTTAGCCTGCCTGCATTTATTCTATTAGTAACATCTCCATCGATTTCCCCATCATGTTGCAGAATAGATCCCAGATATCTAAAGGAATCTCTCTTCTGAATGTTATCGTCACCAATCTTCACTTCGATTCGTTCATCATTGCTTCCATCAAAGGTGCACTCCATATATTCCGTCTTAGCCTAACTTATACGAAATCCTTTAGTCTCCAACTCATGTCTCTAGATCTCAAGCTTCTCATTTACTCCATCTTTAGTCTCATCTATCAACACAATATCATCTGCAAATAACATACACCGTGGTAACTTATCCTGAATGTGACTTGTCAACTCGTCCATAATCATAGTAAAAAGAAATGGACTTGTTATAAAATATGAAGAATGCGGAAGCGAATGATAAACATAGCATAAGAATAAAAACATCAACATGGGAACACCATGATTTTACGTGGAACCCTACTCCGTGAGGAGCGGGATGAGACCACGGGAGAAGCCCTCAAAGAGGCGTGTTTTTCTATTGCTTTTCTCAATGAGTACAGGAGGTCTGGGGCTCCTTATATAGCCTCTCCAGAGCCTCCAAGTCCCACCACTAGACGATGTGGGACTTAACAACTGGGTGGGGTAAATGGATCTTCTCCAGGATCCATCTACCCTGTTACAACTCATGACGCATAGAACTAATACTCCAACACTCCCCCTCAAGCTGGAGCATACAATGCTCAGCTTGGACAAACAGAAAGATACTCAACTCAATGCTACAGGACACTACGGACAATATCAACCCAACACGTACGTTGCTGCAGTCGAGGACGTTGCTTCTCATGTCGTGCAGGTGAGGAGGAGGAACGGGCTGGAGTGTGAGTTTTCTGAATCTCCTCGTCGGCGAGCATGCGCTCTGAACTGCGCATGTCAGAGTCACTGCAACTGGAAATGAGTCTCCTCGTCGGAGTACTCTGGCCCACCACAATAATGTGGACAACTGCTCCATCTCTGAAAAGGGCCTAACTGAAATGGCGTCGTGGCTGTGCAATCCTCGTCGGAGTCCACGGTCGCTGGAGAATGGAGTCTGAAATAAGTCTCCTCGTCGGAGAACTAGGTCTCTCCCATCTGGCTCAGAGAATGATGCTCTACTTTGGTGTACCTATGATACCACATGAAAATCCTTGCCAATATGGTATAGAAAATGGTCCTCTACTCTAGAGTCCCTATGGCTCACATGAAAACTCTGGCTGAACAATAACAAAAATGATGGGGATCTCGAACTGATGGCATACATGTGCTCATTTGCAAATGACCGCAATCATATGCGTGTCTGAAACTGGAGACTCGGAAATATCTGATGTCGAGTCTGAATCTTGTGCATGGAAAATCTTCTTCTGAAAATTGTAGAATCTGAAAAATCTGGCTCGGTCCGACGAATATGAAATCTGGAGAAATCCTGAGACCTGTGACTCTACACATACACTCCCCCTTTCTCCCATACTTGTCGGAAAACATGGACCTCGACCAAGTTGGGAGAAGATAACGATGACGGGAACAAAACACCAATAAGCTGTTCACAAATTGTTCGGCTTTTCAAATAACCTTTGGCCGTTTCATTTTTTTCCGGCTCTTCATCATCATTTTTTAAAGCCGCTCAACCATTTTTTAACAGCTTTGTCTCTTTTTTTTACAATTTACGTACGTTTTTTTGTACGCATCATTTCTTCCTCTTTCTTTGTTTTTTTAATAAGCCATCGTGGCCCATTTAGGCCCAACATTCTCCTCATTTTTTTTTATTGTCGCAACCCTTAGGGCTCCCTCTTTTTTTTAATTTAAATGTCCCCCACTTTTTTTTGTCCCTAATACAAAAATGGCCCACTTGGGCTTGAAATAAGCCCACTCTTTTTTTTAAACACGCAACCCTAAGGTTCCCTGGGAACCTTTCATTTCTCGAATTGCCACCGCCGCCTGTGGTGTGGGAAATAAATGGGGATGACGCGACAGATTTGGAGGTTGCAGTTACGGGAGAGGTGGGGGGCTTCTCCTGGGAGAACATGGAACGTCGCCGCCGCCGTTTGGGTTCCTCCTGGGAGCAAGGAGGTATGCCGGCGCTCAAGTTCGAAAGGGGGGGGAGGTGCGCGACCTGAGCCGCCGTTTGTGGAGCTTCACGGCCCGCCGCCTGGAGATAGGCGGCACATCCTTGGCGTGGGGCCGTCTGGCGCGATTTGTGGAGGAGGCGCGACACATCCTTGTTGGAGCGGTATCAACTTGGGGCGCGAATGTCGCCAGGCGCCGCGTGAGATTGTGGAGGTAGGGCTGTGTCGCCGAAGGGCTTTTCCCGATGTGGATTCGCTGATCTTCGGGCTGTGCCAGAGAGTCGCGCCGCATGAGGAGGACAGAGGGCTCCGCTTGGAGGTGGTTCGGGCTGGAAAAGGTTTGAGAAGGCGCTCCCGAAGGGCTGGTTGCGCCTGGGTGCACGCCCTGGGCGCCATAGTTGTGGCGCCTCTGATGTTTGCAAATCATGCCTGGACTGCGGGCCTGCAGTCTTCGTCCTGCTTGGTGATTAACCTTGGTGATCAGGGCGCGCTGCCAGTGCAGTTTGCCGCTATAAGCGGCTGCTTCGATGCGGCTGGACAGGAACAGGGATTAGGGTCCCAGATTGGAATCCTAGAACTTGGATCTTGAACTTGAAAAATCCAGAATAATATTCTTCTCGAATAATTTTCAAAACAAATCTTGAATATATGATAAAAGAAAAGTAACTCTACGAGAATCGAACCCGCTCTGATACCATGTTATAAAATATGAAGAATGCGGAAGCGAATGATAAACAGAGCATAAGAATAAAAAACATCAACATGGGAACACCATGATTTTACGTGGAACCCTACTCCGTGAGGAGCGGGATGAAATCACGGGAGAAGCCCTCAAAGAGGCATGTTTTTCTATTGCTTTTCTCAATGAGTACAGGAGGTCTGGGGCTCCTTATATAGCTTCTCCAGAGCCTCCAAGTCCCACCACTAGACGATGTGGGACTAAACAACTGGGTGGGGTAAATGGATCTTCTCCAGGATCCATTTACCCTGCTGCAACTCATGACGCATATAACTAATACTCCAACAGGACTCAAAGCAAAACGTTGATGTAAACCAATGTTGATGTCAAAATATCCAGTCTTCCCAGACGGGGTCCTTACACAAGATAAAACCCTTTCATACAAGTCCTTTATGAGGTTAATGTATAATACATGTACTTGTCTCTTCTCCAAAACTCTCCATAATATCTCTCGTGGGAGAGAATCATAAACCTTCTCCAAATCAATAAAGATCATATGGAGGTTCTTCATTTTAGCTGTATAAATCTCCATTGTTCTCCTCAGCAAATGAATGGCTTCAATCGTAGAGCGACCTGACATGAATCCGAATTGGTTTTCGTTTACGTTGGAAACTTGCCTCAACCTTCTTTCGATCTCACGTTCCAAAATTTTCATAGTTTGACTCATCAACTTGATACCTCTATAGTTTGAACAATTTTGAATGTCTCCTTTATTCTTATAAAGAGGCACCACGATACTCCTCCTCCAATCTTCAGTCATTTTCTTGCTTCGCCAAATAACATCGAATAGATTCGTAAGTCAAGTCAAACCACACTTTCCTAAAAGTCTCCATACTTCTACAGGGATGTCATCCGGTCCTACACTTTTCTTGAGTCTCATAACCTTCAAAGTCTCCTCTCCTTCCTTTCTTTGTATCCGTATATAGCTTGCAGGATTCAAGTAACTTTCAGTACTAGCTAGATCACCCAAAGTGATCTCTCTATTTCCTTCCCCAATGAAAAGTTTATGGAAGTACTGCTCCCATCTAGTCTTTATTATCCTTATGAATAACAAGCACATGACCTTCCTCGTCCTTAATGCATCTCATTTGAGAAAGGTCTTTGGTCTTTCTTTCTCTTGCTTTGGCCAACCTGAATATATCCTTCTGTACCTCCTTAAAGTCGAGATTTTTATACAAAACTTTATAAGCTTTTGACTTAGCTTCGCTTACATCCTTCTTTGCTTCCTTCTTCGCTATTTTGTAGTTTGTGATGGTTTCCTCTGTTCTATCGTTAGACATAGCTTTAAAGCAAGCTCTTTTTATTTTTATCTTCTCTTGCACCCCTTCACTCCACCACCAAGCCTCCTTTTAACCTGGAGGTCCTCCCTTTGACTCGTCTAGCATCTCTTTAGCTACCTTTCGGATACAAGATGCTATTGCCTCTCACATCTCGTTTGCACTACTGCTACAATCCCAAGCTAAGTCTTCTAAAATCTTCTCCCTGAAGCTCGTTTGCTTCAGTGGAAGATTCCACAATCTAATTCTTGTTATCTTAGAAACCCTCCTTTTCTTTACCAGCCTTTCTTTTGTACATCCAAGACTAACAAGCGATGTTGGGTTGTCAAACTCTCTCCTGGAATTACTTTGCAGTCTTTACAACACAACCGATCTCTTCTCCTCAACGCAAAGTAATCTATCTGTGTTTTAGTTGGCTCACTCTTATAAGTAATTAAATGTTCCTCCTTCTTCTTGAAGAGAGTGTTTGCTATGAAAAGATCATATGCCGTTACAAAATCCTGGATGGCTTTTTCCTCTTCACTTCTATCCTCAAAATCATGTCCTCCATGAATACTAGCATACCCTGAAGCATCTTTTTCCACATGTTCATTAAGATCTCCACCGATGCAAATCATCTCTCTTTATGGGATTCTTTGTAAACTCTTATCCAAATCCTCCCAAAAAGCTTGTTTAGTCCTTTCATCTAAACCAATTTGTGGTGCATAAACTGAGATGATATTCAGAATTTCTTCTTCAAGCACCAATTTTAGCAAAATAATTCAATCCCCGAATCTTTTCACCTCAACCACACAATCTTTCAAATCCTTATGAACAACCATTCTAACACCGTTTCTACCCTTATCTTTACCTGAATTCGAAAGTTTAAAGCCTGTCTTCTCAATCTCCCTTGCTTTCTCTCCAACCCATTTAGTGCCTTGGAGACATAGTATATGAGTCTTCTTTCTTTCCATCGTATCCACTATCTCCATCAACTTTCCAGTTAAAGTGCCAATATTCCAACTACCAATCTGCAACTTTCGTCGCAATCTCTTTCGGACTAACTTCTTTACTCGCATGCGTCCATTATGCGAGAACCCTTGTAAATTTTGGACTGCATCCGGGTGGTGATGCAACGGAACTAGCTTAATTACCCGCATGCGTTCCTCATGCGAGAAACCTTGCAAATTTTGAACTACATCCAAACTGCGATGTAGAAGCCCTTGCCAGTTTTTCATTGCATTCGGGCGATGCAGCACGTCGCAAGTAGGTAATGCCCCAACGAAATCTGTATGTTTGCTTAAATACATGTTGAAAAGATTCGACTGTCATGAGGCAACTTCTTAAATAGTATTTTTTTAGAAAAAAGTACTATTTAGGAAGTTGTCTCTGACTGTTTTACGCTGGCTGTCGGCTACCTAACACAACCCTCATCATATGCAACTACTAACATAAAACGGGGAGGAACTTGAAAGAAACTTGAACTCCTATATCAAGCTAGAGTTTCTTACCTCCGACCCGAAGCTAACTAGGAGAAATCACATCGTCTTCCTCCTCCTCCTCTTCTCGGCAGCGCTTCGCTTGGGCTTTTCCTCGTCTCCCTATCGTCTCTGCGTCTTTACCCTAACTGTGAGGGTGGTGGATGGAGTGGAAGTTGTAGAGAATGAAGTGGTGGGGAGTATTTATAGACTTTCTCCCCATCTACGTGTCATCCCAATCAACACCTAACCAATCTGATCGGCAAATCACCATTTGCTTGTTGCGCATGATGGTCCTAGTTAGTTGTCATGTCATCGTCAAACCCATAGGCTCTCCATCCCATTGTTTTGCTCATGTTTATCCTGAAACCCGTGGGTTCATTAATGATGTTTAGTTAATGCTAATCATGAATTATTATTATTAATTTCCATTAGCATCCGCTAATCCATGATCATTAATGTTCACTAATCTGATTAATAACCTTAATTGTCGCTAATCTTCTTAATCACGATTAATTAGTGCTAATAACGGTGATTAAGATTAGTGACGGCTTTATCGACATTAACATCTCTTGCTTCCAAAGTTACAACAATTCGAAATGAGCTTCCATTCTAATAAAAACAAGTTTCAATGTATTTGACTTGTCGGGCTGGATCCAAAGACAATATTCGGGGTAGGATCAGAGGAAGGCGGTTTTTAGGGATTTACAATTTGAGAGATTGAATTGCCATGAAGTTTTCAACGAATTGCAAGGAACTTATCATGAGCCAATTAAGTATGCCAAATATCTCTTAGGGGGGATCAAGATGCTAACCATCGACCATTTTTATGAACCTAAATGCTAAACTCAATAAGGACAAAAAAGGTGGCTGGCACAAGACAATACATAGGGCTTGTTGGTAAGCTTCTCTATGTGATAGTTGCGAGGCCTAATATTGATCTAGTTGTAAGAAGAGTTAGCCAATTTCTGGATATGCATAGATATGTGTACTTGGAAGTTCTTATGATCGTGCTTAGATATCTTGAAACGTTTCCAAGAAGGAACTTCTTTCTAATAGCACATAACACTTGATATTACGGGTTTTTCTGATGCCGACTATGCCGTATGTTCTAGCAATAAAAAATCTGCTACTAGTTTTTGTTTATTCATCGGAAATGATTGTATTACTTGGAGAAGTAAAGAAATATATTGTTATGGCAGATTTAAATGGAGAATCAGATTACAGAGTGTTGGCTAAGTTACTGTAGAGGTGATGCTCGTAGGTTTTTCATGACCAACCTTTTAGTGGAGGTCTCTCTCGCTATATCGGTAGATTTTTACAGTCATACCTAGACGTCATTGTTCATTCCAAACACCCTTCCTGCCACGGGAGAATCAAACGTGCAAAGCTAGACAACCATTGCACCAGAGATGTGAATTAGAATGGCCGTGTTGCTATCTTACATGTTCTTTAGCTGATCAGACTGCATAGGCTTTCACTAACACTTCCTAGGATGAGCTTTGAGGGATGCTATTCTGAGTTAACCATGACATACATTGATGCTCCAGTTTAAGGGGGAATGTAAAGAGTTTTATACTACAAGTAAGGATATTTCTGTGTGTTAGCTTCAAACCACCTAACACAATACTGTATGTGAGATTGGACGCGAAATAGGAAGGCAACACCTTATTTTGACGGAGGTTAAAAAAGTAGAAGTTTTGATTTTAGATATGGAGGGTCGTTTCTGTTCAAGGAACCAAGAATGTTATATTCCAAAATGAAGATCCATTCTAAAAATGCAAAATTGTTAACATATTCGCATTTATGTTCATTCTTAAAGTCGATCCACTCACATAGATCCACCGTTCATGAATCTTGAAAGAGTTGAAAATAAGTAAAAGAACAAGGATGTATATATTTCAATAATAAGTAATTGTTGAAAGGGATAAAAGTTGAAAACAAAGAGATGACTAAATTTTCGTTCTTATAGATTTTATGTTGATAATGTAATTCATCTTGCTACACTTCTTCTCGAGTCGAGACCTGAATGCTGTAAGTTTTCCTATTACCTTTTACCTTTTAATTAGTTTGGGACGGATACCTTTGGAGTGTTGACTCGAAATAAAGAGATGGCGTGTTTTGGAATTGCATATAATAAAGTTGAGTACTCTTCACTGTAACTTGGTCGGGGTTTTTTGGAATGGGTTTTAGTCATTAGTTTCTTTATTTGGTATCTTGAGAACGTAATCCATATCCATGATTTTACATATACTGTATTAAAGTATCTCATTTATTAAAGTATTTCATTTATATATCACTTTGAGATTTCCGTTTTTTTTCAGTTTGTAAGCTAATATTTGGTGTAATTCACAAGCCCTGTATTTGTTATTTAAATATCATGTTTCAGTTTCTAATACAGTTATTTTTTCTCCTAATGCAGGCCAAAGGATTTGTTGCCAATTCATTTTATTCTGGTTTGACTGCGACAGAATTTTTCTTTCATACTATGGGAGGACGTGAAGGTCTCGTGGATACTGCTGTAGGCTCCTTTTCTTAGTGCTCGCACAAGGAATTTTTTAGTAACTTGGGTGTGTTTAAAAGTTGGGAAAAAAGGAAAAGGTTATTAAGCCGGGATTTCATTGCATTCATGAATTGGATTTGGTTGTCAAAAAACAAATATTATATTATTTATCCTTCTATCAAACACATGCTTACCTCTGTGTTGATATTAGTTATTTTTGAATTTTATTGGATCATGTAGAGGCACAATCAACCAAGAACCTTGTTTGCACAGTCAACATGCTTGCTGAATTCTTTCTAGGGGAGACCATCACGTGCTTCTTAAGGTTCTATTTGCTATTCCCATATACGTTTCCGCTTGGCTTTTACTGGTAGGTGTTGTGCAACTGTGCCTTGAAGCTATTATGAGAAGGTC
Source organism: Ottelia alismoides (assembly GCA_037367405.1). NCBI lineage: Eukaryota > Viridiplantae > Streptophyta > Magnoliopsida > Alismatales > Hydrocharitaceae > Ottelia > Ottelia alismoides. The sequence continues at coordinate 75,032 of JAZKJV010011566.1, forward strand.
GTTCTGGACGAGCTTGAGGTGCAATACCCTCTGTATCCCATTGGTTGATCGGAAGTATGTGATGCAACCATTTGCAAATGTTGTCTCGAGGTGTTCTGGCTTATGGAGATGAACTATGTCCTCTATGAAAGTGGATGATGAGGATATGAGGGAGATCGATGATTCAACTTTGCTGTTTGAAACAATGTATCTACGGAATTTTGTCTAGCCTATGTTGGGGTGGATTCGATCAGATTCTCGACGATTTGGAGGGGGATTTGTTCCATTTTGCCTTAAATGGCATGCCTGGCATTTCATTTCAGTTATGGACTAGCAATTGACCGAATGATGGAGCACTGAGTAATATGTTTTCAAGGTTCCATGCTTTAACGACCAAGCATGTGTTGAGTGTTGTTGACGCTTGGTCCAATGAGGTGAGTTAAGAGAGGTTCTTGAAACCATATAGTGACCCACACTTAATATCAAAATGAGTTTTTCATAATAAGACGAAGAACCCCAAGGTTCCTTGTGTAGGTGGAGATCTATGGTTACAATGGGAGGCAACTCTATATCGAGTCGAATAGAATACTCCTAAGGTCAAGGTTTACGAAATAACACTCAACATTCCACTTCAAGGTGGAGTATATGTATCAATTATGCTATGCTCTGCTTGTTGCAACATTTCTCGAACTATGTATGGGCAAGTGACTTGGTAAACATATCTGTTGTCTGATCTGTAGAAGGTGCGTTGAAAGTATGGGTGAACCCTTTTTTATCATATCTCTAATGTAATGGCAGTCAACTTCCATATGATTGGTGCATTCGTGAAACATGGGAGTGTTAATTATATGCGTTGCTGCGCGGTTGTCAAATTTGTGCTCCATAATGTCGTTGGGAGTGATGAAAATCTCTGAGTACGAACATAATCCATAGTAGATCTGTGGTTGCATGGGCTATGGCTTTATATTTATTCTCAGCTTTTCAGGGGGAGACCACTACTAATATCTTCTTCCTCCAAGTAACCAGGTTTCCCACAAAGTAAGTATACATGCTAGTAGTAGATTTCCTATCTATCATGCATTCTTTGTAATATGCATCTGAAAAAGCTATGAGATCGAAGGCGTTACCTTTGCTGGACAACATGTCTTTCCATGGAGAGGACTTGATGTAACCATCATGCATGTGTCGATGATAGATGAGGTAGGTGAGTCGATGAACTGACTTAGTTTACCGACGACAATCGATGTATGTGGCCGAGTAATGGTTAGATATAGTAATTTTCTCATTAGCTACTTGTATCGATGGTATCTTCGATAACTCCTGGATCATAAATGTGTCCATTCGGATCCATTGCGTATCTGTGCTAGCTTGGCCTCCAACGACCCTATTGCTTGAAGCATATCAATGACATATTTTCGTTGAGAAATAACTGGTCCTCTTGTGCATCCAGCTATTTCAATCCTTAGTAAGCATAGCAATGGCGCCACGTCTTTGATCACCAATTGTTTGGCTTGCTGCTTCTCTATTTCTGTAATGTTGTCAGAGTCATTTTCTATAAGGATGGTGTCGTCTACATAAACACGCATTGACATGATTCCTTTTCCGTTCTTTCATATGAAGAAAGATTAGTCTGATGACGATCTAACAAGGCCAGACTATATGCTAGTTTTGATAATTTATGGAACTAGGCACGAGAGCTCTGTTTGATTCTATATTTAGCTTTATGTTACCCCCACGCCTTCTGACACTCCCCTTAAGACTCTAAATCAGGAAGTTGTTGCATGCATTAAATTTTCAGAAGGTCGCTATGTAGAAATGCATTCTTTACGTCAAGTTGATGTGAAGGTCAGTCAAGCTGTACTACAATAGCCATGGGATTTCACATTGTGGGGGAGATGAACGACTGGAGAGAATGTGTTGAAGAAATCAACACCAAAGGCTTGTGTAAACCCATTTACGTCTAAGCATGGTTTCAGATTTCGCGAAATTTCGGTGAAATTTCGAGAAGTTTTCGGTTTCGACAAAGAAAACGAAATCTCGAGCGAAATGGTGATATGAGGGCAGTTTCCGGTCATTTCTTCACAAATGGTGGTCGATATATGCGAAGTGTCATCGAAATTTGGACAAAATTTCGTATCGACAGGTATCGATACGATGTCCGAAATCAATATTTAAACCCTTGCGTCTAAGCGAGCTTTCTATCAAGCAATTGATCCCTCTGGCTTGTACTTTATTGGGAACACCCATATGTAGTTTACCACCTATTTTTCCAGGTGGATCAAGCTGCTAAGTATTGCGTGGAACTAGTGCATAGATTTCTTCCATTTCTAGTCATCATCTAGAATCAAGAAGGGCTCCGTCTTGATTGCAAGGTTAGTTGTGTCTAATAGTGTTTTAGTCAACTGCTAATACAGGGTCTCCAATCCAGAAAAAAACACTACAACTAAATTTGGATGCTTGATTGATTGCTTGGTCCCCTTTCTGAGAGCTATGAAAGATCAATTGCACCACTTCCTTGGTTAGCTTCTGCAAATGTTGTCGTGTCCAAGGTTCAGGAAAGCGGTATGCGTATGCGTTCGGACTGGTCACCGAATACTGATTAAGCGGTATGCGGGGGCATATGCGGTTCTACGCGGTTTTCTAATTTTTAATTTAAGAATAAATAAAAATCTATGAATAACATTACCACTAAGTTTATGTATTTAAGTGGAGTTAAAAAAGATCTAAGAAAAACGATCGATGTTAAATGGGTGTGTATATATGATTTTAATTGCCTAATACTTAATCACATAAAAACATTTACCATAAAAACTTCACACATTATATGATTTGTAATAACAAAACTTCAATATACTCGATATATATAAAATCTCATGAGCAAAACCTCAATCGACATATATAAAAAATATTCGACGATACATTGCATATACTCGTGAAATCAATACATGAGAAAAACATAAACATTGCATATACATAATGGTATAATGCATTGCACTTGTATAGAAATGCATGCCATATTCTTACCATTGAATGAAGGAAGAGACAAAGTTACAAGATTTAAGGACCTGAATGGGAAGATTGAAAAGTTGGAGCTGCTGGAGCAGTATGCGGGGCATATGCGGGATATGCGGGGCATATGCGGGCCGCATATGCGGAGAGGGCGCTTATTGCATTGATTCATGTAATCGGTGCGGTCTGCATACCGCACGGGCATATGCGGCCACATATGCGGCCCGTGCGACCGATTTAGTGAACACTGGTCGTGTCTATGGAAGTAAAGATGCCATCAGTTCGTAAAACTTCAGTCGAATGACATACTCGAGGGAGAGATGGTGCCTGCACAACATGCGCGTATCTGTGACGCCTGCTCCCCTGTGACCTGTTCGGACGAGGGAGACCGAACGTCTGATAATCTTTTGATTGCTTCTCTTAATTTCCCAGATCTGGATACCCAACAATAATTACAAGTTTATGCAATCGCCATTGAGAACATGAAAAGAGAAGAAATATATAATGTCTAAATACAACAATGTCATTGTACAACTCCAACCCAATACTTAATTTCAAAAGTACAATTCTCCTCAAACTTGCAATACATTTCCAAAACATTCTGACATTCTCTAATCAAAAGGTACGTCATACTACAACATAGCTAAAATCAGTAAGGAGATCAAAGACTAAATCTTCTAAATCTTTCCAATTATATATCAATGTACCATTGCATGCATATCATCCCAATTGTCATAACCAGTTAACCTGCAACCTGATTTGGGAAAACAAATGGTACAACGGATGATCCAAATGACCAAGTAATGGAGAATGACATAAAAGCATATAACCAACATATATGTGAAAAGGAAAGGGATATTTGACCCATAACCCTGAGTAGTTCCGTAATTACCCCAAGAATCCTCGATAATGACGAATTACATCCAGAACCCTGAGTAATGCTTAACCGTTACATCGCATAACCCTGTGTGAAGTTCCGTCTAATACTCCGTTAACTATGATGGAAAAAGTCAAATGCTGACCTTTTTGCCCTTCAAAAGATCTCATATTTATAACATGATGCCATTTGTAAAATCAAACAAAATGATGGCCTCTCATCTCCCAGGTAAGCCTAAAGCCTCCACTCTGCGCGTCCTCGGCAAGCAACTTCCTCCACCCCGCGCATCCGCCTCCGGTATGCGAGCTCTGTCCTCCCCCACCCCTTAGCCTTCACCCCTGCATGCGAGCTCCATGCCCTCCCGCTCGCCCTGACAAGCCGGCCCCTGCGCCCTTGGCAAGCCGACCCCCCCGAGCTCCAGCCCCCCTTCGCCGATTCCTCATGGAAGCTCCTCCCTCCTGCGCCCTGTGGAATCCCCCTGCTCCCGTTCCCAGCTTCCGTCCCGCCAAGACCAACCACCATCTGAAGCACCCCCCTCCGGCCTGGCTGAAGCACCCACCCCCCGCCTGCCCCCCTGCTCGAAGGCCATGCCGGCCCGGCTACAGCCCCCCTGCCCACCCCCTGCTCGCTCGAAGTGTACCCACTACCCCATCGCAAGGAGCTCGCGCCCCCCACCCTACGTCCCGCCTGCCCCTGCTCGAAGGCCATGCCGGCCCAGCTGCAGCCCCCCAGCCCACCCCCTACTCGCTCGAAGTGTACCCACCACCCCAACGCAAGGAGCCCGCATCCCCGTCACCCATCCCCCCACCCCCCCGCGCGCCCAGCTCCCCGTCTGCCCCTTGCTCGAAGCCCACGGCTGCCAGTTGAAGCCCCCCTACCCACCACCCCTCGCAAGGAGCCCGCGTCCCCGTCACCACCCCTCCCCCCCTCCCGCGTCCCGCCTGCCCCTGCTCGAAGGCCACACCGGCCCTGTTGCAGCCCCCATGTCCACCCCCTGCTCGAAGTGTACCCACCACCCCCTTGCGACAAGCCCACGTCCCCGTCACCCATCCCCCCCCTCCCGCGCGTCCAGCTCCCATCTGCCCCTTGCTCGAAGCCCACGGCTGCTGGCTGAAGCCCCCCTACCCACCACCCTCTCGCAAGGAGCCCACATCCCCGTCACTCCCCTCCCGCGTCCCGCCTGCCCTTGCTCGAAGGCCACGCCGGCCCTGTTGCAGCCCCCTGTCCACCCCCTGCTCGAAGTGTACCCACCACCCCTTTACGACGAGCCCGCATCCCCGTCACCCCCACCCCCACAACCTCCCGCCAAGATCAGCCACCATTTGAAGCTCCGTGCGGCCAGCTCCCGTCCCACCGCCAAGACCATCCACCATTCAAGCCACCCCCAAGTCGAGCCCCCTCTCCCTGTAAGCCGATCTTTTCTTTGGTTTGATCTTAGCCGTTAGATCAATGATTGGTTCGTGATTATCGAGGGTTCCTGGGGTAATTACGGAACTATTCAGGGTTATGGATGTAAATATCCCAAAAGGAAAAGCAAAGTATGCTAGTATTTCATAGACAATCATATATATATATATGTGTGTGTGTATATATAGGGAGGTGGGAGCCTAAGCCCAGGGTGTAGGTAACTACCTACACCCGGTCTTTTTTTTGCATGATTTTTGAGTTTTTGAATGAAACCTTAGGGGGATTTTCTTAATATATTGAGAGGAATATGCGTTTCTATTTTCATGTAAAACAAACATTCCTAACACATTCGTCTAGAAGGGGTCAATTTCAGTAATTATGAGACCGTTAAAATTTGATAGTCTTGATGAAGATGATAGGAGTTTCGGATTAAGTTGAATTTTGAATGACACCATGGTGGTACATAGTGATCTAATTTCCCCAAGATTTCATTTCAAAAAAATCAAAAATCTATGAAAAAATGAGTCGGGTGTAGGTAGTTACCTATACCCCTTGGTGTAGGCTCCCTTTTCTCATATATATATATATAAGCAACATGTTATATGCACACCGTGTAAGTACCTCAATTTATTTGCAGGAGTAAGTATCCAATTCAACAAGATTAGCAATATTCTATCAAAGTATGCAATATGATCTAAAGGAGTGCAAGTTAAGGAACAACTACAAGAATATGTGAGAGGAATGATCTTATACAACAACAACAACAAAGTCTTTTCCTACATTAAGCAGGGCTGGCTACATGGATTCTTTACCTCCATTTCTATCATGGGTTAATGTTGTACTTACATCCAAAAAACTAAGATCCCTTCGTATAGTCTCATTCCCACACTTCTTGGGCCTTCCTTACCTTCTCTTAGCCGGTTCATTATCCCCAAACTCCCAGGAATTGGTGCATCGATCGACTGCCTTTGCAAACGGCCAAACCACCTTAAGCGGTTTTCTCGCATCTCGAAGCTATACCAACTTTCCTTTTGATTGCATCATTCCGGATTCAATCTTTACATATGTGCCCGCACATCTACCTTAGCATTTTCATTTCTGCTACTGCCATTCTCTGCACGTCTATAGTTCACGTGCCAACTTTCAGATCATAGAGCATAACATGTCTCAAGGTTGATTTGTAAACCTTTCCTTTGATTTTTGAAGGAAATTTCTTATCATAGAGAAAAATGGAGGCTCGTCTCCGCTTTAGCCAACCGTCATTTATTCTATTAGTAACATCTCCATCAATTTCCCCGTCATGTTGCAAAATAGATCCCAAATATCTAAAAGAATCTCTCTTCTGAATGTTATCATCACCATTTTCCACCTCGAAGTCTTAACCATTGCTTTCATCAAAGTACAATCCATATATTCAGTCTTAGCCCTACTTATACAAAATCGTTTAGTCTCCAATGCATATCTCCAAACCTCAAGCTTCTCATTTACTCCATCTCTAGTCTCATCAATTAACACAATATCATTAGCGAATAATATACACCAAGGTATCTCATCCTGATGTGACTTGCTAAGTTGTCCACAATCGAAGTAAAAAGGAATGTGCTCAAAATTAAACCTTGATGCAGAACAATGTTGATGTCAAAATACTCAGTCTTCCCAGACTGGATCCTTGCACAAAATGAAGCCCTATTGTACATATTCTTTATGAGGTTAATGTATAGGACATGTATTTGTCTCTTCTCTAAAACTCTCCACAATATCTCCCATGAGACAGAATCATATGCCTTCTCCAAATCAATAAATATCATATGAAGGTTCTTCCTTTTAGTTTTATAAATCTCCATCATTCTGCTTAGCAAGTGGATAGCTTCAATGGTTGATCAACCTGGCATGAATCTGAGCTGGTTTTCTTTTACTTTGGAAACTTACCTCAACCTTCTTTTGATGAAACTTTCTCAAATTTTCAGAGTGTGACTCATCACTTGATACATATGTATTCTGAACAATTTTGATATTATATATCACTATTTACTAGGCTCAGACGCATGCTTTCTAGATATGTATTTTTCTGTCTACATATATTTCTAAGATATGAAATACGAGCAATCATATCATCTTAAAAAGATTCACATGTTTCAAAATTAATAGTTAATCATAGCCAAAACCAAAACATGTTTGCACTCTTCCTACTCTTAGACATATCGTGTGGTCTAGGGCATCAATACCAATTCATAACATGGTCTAACTCACTCATACCCCATTCTAGGGATTCAACATACGATTCACCTGTGATCATACTATTTATTACACGAGATATTTCATATTATTCGTGTTAGTAGATTTAATGGGATCAAGATCATAGAATCACTTTTTTATGGGTATCACCTTTTTGTTTTTTTTCGGACTCACCTGCCTTGAGTAGTGGGTGGTTTAGAAGTCTGGAGAGAGGTGGGGAGTGTGTGGCTCAGGATGGACAACTTCTCTTTGTTTTGGGCTTCCGTGAGACGGGTGGGCAGTGGTTCCACAAACGACTGCTCGTGGCCGTTCGGAGTGCTATGGGCAATCTGGATCAGACGAAATGAAGTGATATTCAACAACCAGAGATTTTATTTCGAAAATGTAGTCGCTCACTGTACCGCTCTTTATATTTTCTGTCTTCTGTCTATGCGATGATGTAAACAAAACCTTCTTATCTAATACAACAGGCGGTGATCCCCACGATAAGGGATCACCCAATTTTCACTAAAAAAACATTTCTGGATTAAGCTCAAGAAAATCTTTTGATGTTTATTTTGCTATACTTCTTTTTGGCTCAGGTGAAAACAGCAGAAACTGGTTACATGTCTCGCAGATTAACCAAAGCTCTGGAGGATCTGTATGTTGACTATGATCACACTGTGCGGAATGCTAGTAGGGCTATTGTTCAGTTTGTTTATGGAGATGATGGTTTAGATCCTGCTAAGATGGAAGCAAAGGATGGGAAACCTGTGGATTTTGGTCAATTGCTTGGTAAAGTCAAGGTGGGCGGCTTGTAATTTGTTCAAGAACGTGAGCATCTATTTTGCATTATTTATAACTAATTCTACTGGGCTTCTGCATCTCAGGCAACATGCCCTTCTGGCTCTATTAGCTTGTCTCCTGTGGAGCTTCGGGAAATCAGGGATGAGAAACTATTAAATGCTGATATCAATAGTTTTTTCAAAGATTTGTTGTATTCCTACATTGAGAAAATAGCCGAATCACTTGTGAAAACTAGAGATACTATGGAACTGCACAACAAAGAGTCTGAAAACAGGAATGCAGATATTTTAGATCGTGTTGTTGCCCGGTTATCTGGAATGTCCTCTAAACAGCTGCAGGTTTGATATTTTGGTTATATTGTTAAGATTGGCATTTGCAGTCATATTCTGGAAATGACATCTTCTTCTTTTACCATATATTAATAATTTATTTTGCATATTTATTTGGAGTCTATTTAAAGCTTCCCCACACCATAATGATTTGCATTAAGCATGAATTTGATGTATTATAGAGGTTTGTAAGAGCAGTTACCGGGGTGTCAAAGGTTACGAAAAACATGATCTTGGCTGAGTTGATCTGGTCTCCATTTTATTTTTCATGGCTGTGTGGCATATCGGTGTACCTCTGTTTTCTTGTGAACAAAAAAATGAACAATATCCATAGATGTTACTTCTGTCATTGTATGCTTGACTAATTTTACATAATATATTCACAAGATGGAAGCTGTCAAGAAATTGTTATAAAAGTCTTTAAGTTCCCACTCAAGGTGGAGATGCTTATCAAGCTCAATTTTTCTTCAGAACTCTAGAATGTAGCATCAAAGATACACCTTATATGTATGTTCTGTATGTTTTGCTCTAATGTGCGATAAAGATGTTCCCTTATTCTGCATTACTCCAATTTTATCTATGGGCCTTGATGTGCTTGGTGTTATTATGGAACCTTGAATGATTTGCATTCAAAGGATTATCTATTTTCACAAATCAATGATATTGAGCTTACTAAGAGGGAGGTGCAAGTCTGCCAACAACCACCTCATCTACATCATCTCTGTAGCAGCTTGATATTTGAATTAAGAAAGATTTGATAATACCTTTGGTGAGCACAGTTTGCTTCCTGTTCCATTAGGTTATTAGTTCCCACGTTAAGATATGCAGACACCGGTATTTTGATATCCAATTAGTAAAGAAACAATCACAGTCTGCAGCAGAAACTATAAACCCACCGCCATATCAAAGACGATGTTAAATAGTAGATCCCTTTTTGAAGAAAACTTCACCTTTCGCATAATTCTTAGTGTTGCATCTTAATGGAATTCAGTAAGTCTATCTACGAGTCATTGTTCCTGACCATGAAACTAAGATGGGGCTTGTTTTTACAAGAGCTTCCTGACAAGAATTTGAAGTTATTTGTTTCAAAATCTTGACTCAACTGCTTTAATTTTTATATTTGCTGTGGGTCCCATCTCGGGACCACGATAGACTCAGATGTTTTCCTTGGAATCTAGGCGAGGAGCAATATCGAGTTAGTTGAGGCGTAAGTGTCAATTTATAGAGAAAAATACGTATAAAATTATAATTAGATATATATATTTATGCTGTCAAACATATAATACCTAATATTATAATATATGATAAAATAATAGACATAAAAACATCAAAATAGAAGATATCACAACTCCACATCCATTTCTACAACATTTTCATGCAATCAAAGATAGATTGGTTGTCTATAAATGTTATAATTAATTAGTATATATTTGATATATGTCACTAAAATGTTGTTGAAGAACTGTTATTTTGTAGATGAAGGAGGAGGCTGCCGCCATAACATACCATAGTGTTGAGATTCTTATATCTCTTGGTCTTTATTTATATTTGTTTATTTTTCAGTATATCGTTTGTAACTTTCCCGTAGAGCTTTTCTCCTATATAAGAGAGCTCTAGGGCTTCGTGGAATACAACTTCATATTTTTCCTTTCCACATGGTATCAGAGCGACGGTCCTAGACCGGAACCTGTACCCTAGAACCATACCACCCACCAAAATCCTATCGCGCGCCTGCACCGCCCCTGGTGCAGTCGGCGCCGCCTACTTCGCCACACGCAGCCTATACAGCCCGCGTCGGCCGCGTCGCCACCTGCGCGTATCGCGCATCGCCTCCTGCGCAACCTCTAGGGCCGCCTGCGTGTATCGCACGATGCTGCACGCTCCCGTTTGTGCCGCACCACGTATGGTTTGCTCCTGTGCCTTCGCCCATGAGGACCGTATGGTCCGTGCCCCTTTGCCACTGCCTCCAGTAGAGATTCGACATCGTGTTCTTGGGTACTTATGGTGTGATGTGAATATATAAAACACCTTAGTAACCCAAAGGAATCCCTTGAAGAATGGAAGAGGTTGTGGTATGAGTATATACCCATAAACCATCTTTCTGTATGTTGGTGTAGACGCAGGTTTATTTGTTGCTGACCCAGTCTTGGAGATAGTTGTCATCATGTCTGACACAAAGCATAAGTCCCATCCCTGGGTGCGTTCAAAGGTCATGCACCCATTGTCAAAATAGATGGAACCAATATGAACTTTGGGCTATGCAGTTCATGAGTTTAATGCAATGTAATGGCAAGAAGCACATCCTCACGACATAGGAGTCACATGACAAGACTGGGCTGAATGCCTCATGGGAGACAGATGATGCATATGCACGCGTGTGGCTATTCAGGATTGTGTCCATGGAGATAGCTAATGATATTTTGAGTATGCCTGCTGCAAAGTCTATGTGGGATATTCTCGCCGCTACATACTCTTCGGCGAAAAATGAGTCGAAGATATTGCAGCTTCTACACAATATATTCACATCGAAGCAGAATGGTTGCCCCCTTCACACCCTCTATACTTCTTTGAGGGGTATGTTTGAGAAGCTACATGGATATATTCCCTTGATTGCTACACCAGAGCAACTCAAGGCATACAGACTCTGTGATGACTGGGGTCTTTCTAGTAGCCATTGACTCTGAGTATGATGCAACTCGTGCTCAGATTCTTACTGATGCTACCATACCTCTGATGGAGGAGGCATATCGCAGATTGAGCAAACTATCTATATCCTCTGGTAGTACTTTACAATCTCAAACATCTTCAGCTATGGCTGCGTCATGTGGCAGAGGAAGCCCTATACCATATTGTGGTGGGGGATGGCCTAGCCGGGGTAGAGGAGGGGGTGGTCGACCCCGTCGGCCATGCACCTACTGCTACAGGCCATGCCACTCTCAGGAAACATGCTATTCGAGGCACGAGTTTCCTGCTTCAGCTCGAGTTGCAGAGCAGAAAAAACAGGCTGGGAGTCCATTACCTGTATCGGACTAGGGATTTGATGAGCTTGTGGCGCGACTAAGGGAGATTATGCCTGCTACTTCTGGATCAGCCGACTCTCCTTCAGGATCCTCAGAGGTAGCTGCCTCCGCATCAACATCTACATTAGGTATAAAATATGCCTTTACTAGTTGTTACAGGGCAAACTTGTAAGAATAGATCATGGATTCCGGAACATCCCATCATCTCTGTGGTGGCAGAGGCCAGTTTAGTGATTTTCGTCCGACTTAGCCTGGACAATTCATTGTGATAGCGGATGGGACACACTCTCCCATTATTGGTCAGGGGGAGGTGCAGCTGACTCTCGCAATGTTTCAGGATATACTCACATGCAGGGTGATTGGATCTGGCCGTGAGCAAAGAGGTCTCTGCAGACTAGTGCAATCTCCATATGCTGGTGCCTCTTCTCTTTGTACTGGATCTGTTTCTCCATATACGTGCATCTTCGATTTGATCATCTTCCTCTGCAAAGACTGTGTCACGTTCTTCCACAGATGTCTCCTCGCTCTACCTTTCTGTGCGAGGCCTGCCAGCTTGGGAAGCATCATTGGTCCACTTTCCAGAGTCGTCAGGGTCGAACTAGTCATAGTCTGTTTGAGTTATTCCATTTTGATATTTGGGTTCCAATCTTGTCCCAGATCATCAAGGACACATGTTTTATCTTGTTGCAGTTGATGAGTTTTCGAGATTGTCTTGGGTATTTCTTCTTAAGAACAAGTCTGATGCTGGTCTTGCTATTCAGTCCTTCATTAATGAAATAAGAAACATTTTTTCAGCAAAAATCAAGTTTATATTGTTCTAATAATGCACTAGAATTTTGCAGTACTCAACTTTCTCAATTTCTTAGGTCTCATGGTATTGTGCATCAGACATCCTGTGCGTATATTTCCCAAGAGAATGGGGTGGTTGAACGAAAATACCGTCATCTTCTGGATGTTACCGGAACACTTTTGATTCAGAGTCGTTCTCCTCATTCATGCTGGGGAGATGCGGTTCTAACTGCTTGCTATCTGGTAAATCGTATACTTTCTTTGATTCTGGGGGAGAAGATCCTGTTCTTGATTACGTTTCTCGAGACGGTTCTTTTCTCGCTTACACCTCGTGTTTTTGGTTCAGTAGCCTTTGTTCATCAAATGTTTCTTGGTCTTGACAAGCTCTCTCCCAGAGTTGTCAAATGTGTGTTTGTTGGGTATTTGAAGACCCAAAAGGGATATCGTTGCTTTGTGCTTGTACGTCGAAGGTATTACGTCTGTGCCGATGTCACCTTTTTTGAGTCCATTATGTATTTTTCTCTCACATGTGACAAACTTACTCCTTCAGAGAATGGGGAAGAGGTCTATATGCCTCTTCCTCCGATCTCTATTACATTGTCATTACCACATTCTACATCTATGCCACCTCCGCCACCACTCCCACCACCACCTCCTCCACCGTCGCCTCCACCATCTCCTACTTTCTTTTCGCAGGTTTACCAGCGACGACCCCGTGCTCATTCGCCTCTTCCATTATCCAGCACTCCCAAGGTTTGTCCTGAACATTTGAGTTCTTCTGATGGCACTGGTGATTTGCTTGTACAAACTGAGGGGCATGATGTTGTAGATACTATACCTTCTGCTAGTAATGAGGATCTGGACGTACCTTTTGCTCTACGGCGACAAAAGCGGCTTGTACTATGCATCCTATTGCTTTGCATGTTTCCTTGGATCGTCTTTCCAAGGATTTTCAGAGGTTTGTTGTTGGGCTTGTCTTCGGTGTAGATACCACAGACCTATCAGGAGGCTTTGTAGAGTAGCCATTGGCGTCTCGCTATGGAGGAGATGGCAGCTTTACAATCTCATGGCACATGGAGTATTGTACATGCATGGTTTAGGAAAGCGGTATGCATATGCATTCGGACAGGTTACTGAATAGCGACTAAGCGGTATGCGGGGGCATATGCGGGGAATATGCGGTTTTACACGGTTTTCTATTCTTTATTTAAAAATAAATAAATATTTACAAAAGTGACTACAACTAAACTGAATTTATGAATAAATGTGATCCAACAAAAGATCTAAGAAAAATGGTTTTCATGTAGAGCTCAAAATAGTACAACTAAATATCAAAATCATCAAAGATAGTATTACATAATCTGATTTAATATATAGAATTAAAAAAATACAAGATCCGGATCTTAAGATCCAGATTCGATTACCGAACTAGACCTTAAGCGGGCGCATGGAGCGCATATGCGCCCGTACAACCTGCATATGCGGCCGCACAACCTGTATATGCATGCCATATGTGCGCAAATGACGCATAAAGTGGGGCTTCAATAATCGGTGCGGTGAGGTCGCTTAGGCATATGCCACCGCACGGACCGCTTTCATGAACAGAAGTACAGGCTCCACCGGGTGCGTCTGTGGTTGAAAGCAAGTCGGTGTTTACTATAAAACACCGGGCATATGGTACTGTGGATAGATATAAGGCAGGCTGATTGTTCGAGGGTTCACCCAAACCTATAGGGTTGATTACCAGGACACTTTTTCTCCTGTTGCGCGTCACTCTACGCTACGGATTTCTATTGCAGTTGCTGTGTTACGTGATCGACCACTTTTCCAATTAGATGTAAAGAATGCGTTCTTGTATGGTGATCTGTAGGAGGTGGTTTAAATGCAACAACACCAGGGTTTGCTGCTGAGGGGGAGTATGGTATGTCATCTTCAGAAGCAGTGTTCAGAAAAGCTGGCCAGGCGGCTGCATATGCGGCTGCATATGCTTAGTTGGTGATCGGACCAAACCACATATACAATATTCGCTCTATATGCGGTTTTGACATATATGCGACCGAAAAAACCGCGTATGTGGCCTCGTATTCGGTCGCCTTTTGGGTAGACCCTCTCCATTCATGCTTTATCTCTGGTTGTTGTTGCCATTATTTATTTAATTGCTACTGATTATAGAAAATGTTTTTATGTTGCTTCTGAAATAAATATGATTTTATTTAATGGGTTCACAACTGATGCTGCATGTTCTCATTGTTTATTTTTTTGATTTCAATATGCTTTAATTTTAGAATCTGATACATCTTCTTTCGTGAAAAATATATCTACGAGTCATTTGCTTTATTAATTCAATACTTTTCTCATTTGTTCATATACTATGCAACAACTTGTGTTAGTTTCCTAGCTACTTTTCATCTCATTAACACTTGATAAAAAGGAATTCAATTATTAATTTGATTGAAATATAATGCTCCACATCTAATTTCATTAAGTTAATTCTTATAGCAATATAATACATGTTTCTAACAAAAATTGATTTATTATTATTATATCTCATAATAGTTTTTTGTTCTTATATTTTTTAAATGCTTTACTTGAAATCATGTCGTACTAAAAAGCCCATGCATTATATTTCATTTGTTGTTATTTCTTCGAACATAAATATCTAATAATTGATTTTTTTAATTTTAATTTTTTATTAAAATAATACAAACCGCATAATCCGCATATACTTCCGCATATGCTTCCACATATCTGCTTACTCGCTTCAGATCGCCTGACCAAACGAATACCGCATACCAACTCTCTGAACCTTGTTTACAAGGCCATATATGGTCTTAAGTAGAGTACGAGGGCTTGGTTTCAGAAGCTTCAGAGCTGATTGAGCAGAAGGGGTTCGTCAGATCCACTGTAGATCATTCTCTTTTTGTTAAGAGAACTCAGAGAGGTACAGTTGTTGTCCTGGTTTATGCTAATGACATCATTGTTACTGGTTGTGATGAACATGACATTCAGGCTGCGAAGGATCTTCTTGGCCAAGAGTTTGTAACTAAGGATCCTGGTACATTACGATACTTCCTAGGCTTGGAGTTTGCACGGAATCAACAATGTATGGTTATGACGTGTTGGGAAAATGAGAAAACTTATTTATTCCATCAGCCCTAGGCTCTCTTATATAGGAGAGTAGCCTATGGGTAAAATACATAAAGTTGCCAATAGAAAATAAAAATATAAGAAAAGTACAGAAGTGAATAATATATCTCTACACTCCCTCTCAAGGTGGAGCATAGATATCAATCATGCTCAGCTTGGACGAACACTTCTGGAACGGCCCTCGAAGTAATGCCTTAGTGAAGATGTCCGCAGTTTGATCCTCGGAGCTAACATGAGATGTAACAATAAACCCCTTCTCATTCATGTCACTTATGAAGTGACAATCAACCTCTATATGCTTGGTTCGTTCATGAAATGCTGGATTATTTGCAATGAATAGAGCCGCCTGATTGTCACATTCCAGAGCCATAGGAAGCGGGACTTCTATATATAGATCTGCAAGCACAGCCTTTACCCACATCATTTCGGTACTGACCTGGGTCATGGCCCTATATTCAGACTCAGCACTGGACCTTGCTACAACCGTTTGCTTCTTGCTTCTCCATGAGACTAGAGAATCTCCATCTTATACAACAAATCCAGTGGTAGACTTCCTATCCTTGGGGCACTCTGCATAATCTACATCTGTACATGCTGATATAGTAACCTCGTTGCCCTTCTTAAACAACAGACCCGCACCTGGGGATGACTTAAGGTACCTGAGTATCATATGTATAGCATCCATGTCTACCTGATGTGGTTGCTCCATAAACTGGCTCACTGGGCTCACAACGAAGGAGATATCATGCCTGGTAATAATAACATAGAGAAGTTTGCCCACCAATTCTCTGTATCTTCTCTTATCCACCTCATAAGTGTCATCATCACATAATCTCATACTGGGATCCATAGGTGTAGTGGCAAGTCGGCAACCAAGCATTCCTGTTTCACTCAACAGGTCAGTGACATATTTCTTCTAGGTCTTTACCAACCCATGAGGATTTCTGGCAAACTCCAGTCCCAGAAAATATCTAAGAATCCCAAGGTCCTTGGTGGCGAATTCACGACCCAACATTTCTTTTGCCCCCTGGATTCCCTGTTCATCATCACCTGTAATCAGAATATTGTCTACATACACCATAATAGCAATGATACCTCTGGGTGTCTTCTGTACGAACAGGGAATGATCCGTGTTGGAGTATTTGGTTGTGCGCCCATTGAGTTGTAGCAGGGTAAATGGATCCTGGAGAAGATCCATTTACCCCATCCAGTGTTTAGTCCCACACCGCCTCGTGGTGGGACTTGGAGGCTCTGGAGAGGCTATATAAGGAGCCCCAGACCTCCTGTACTCATTGAGAAAAGCAATAGAAAAACACGCCTCTTTGAGGGCTTCTCCCGTGGTTTCATCCCGCTCCTCACGGAGTAGGATTCCACGTAAAATCATGGTGTTCCCATGTTGATGTTTTTTATTCTTATGCTCTGTTTATCATTCGCTTCCGCATTATTCATATTTTATAACAATCCGCATTAGAACGTCTGTACCGTTGTTTCTCAAACATGTCTGAGAGCTTTTGGAACTAAGCTCTGGGGCTTTGCTTAAGGCCATCGATAGCCTTATGAAGTCTGCACACCGTAGGGCACTCCCGCTCAACAACAAAACCAGGTGGCTGTTTCATGTAGACTTCCTCGTGTAAGTCACCATATAGGAATGCATTCTTCACATCTAACTTGTATAGTGGCCAATCGCGAGTAACTGCAACAGAGAGGAGGATCCGTAGGGTGGAATGACGAGCAACTGGAGAGAATGTATAAAGATAATCCACCCCATATGTCTGTGTGAAGCCACGAGCAACAAGGAGAGCCTTGTATTTGTCAATGCTGCCATCGACATTCTGCTTAACTGTAAAGACCCACTTGCAGCTCACTGTAGACACATCAGCAGGTGCAACAAGGCTCCAGGTGCCTCTGGACTGAAGAGCTGCCATTTCTTCTTCCATAGCCAAGCGCCATCGACTATCCTTCAGTGCATCTTGATAATTACGTGGAATATCCACTGCTGACAATGCAATAACAAAGTTCCGAAATTCTCCACTGAGACGGTCAAACGATACAGAAGATGTTATAGGATGTGACGCACAGCTCCGCTTCTGCTTCCGTAGAGCAATAGGTACATCTAAATCACCTGTCTCCTAAGCTGGCCTCTGTAACACATCCTGCTCAGGAAAATCATCAGATCCATCAATAGTAATATTTTCAGGACCTACCTCAGGCGAACTAGATGATGAGCGATGACCATGAGCAGAAGCAGGCCTACGGGTATAGTGGAATGGCAGTGGTGAAACAGGCACAGTGATAGAAGGTGTAGGAGATGATAGCGGTGCTGCTAGTGGTGGTGGTGGTGACATCTATATAGCATCAGTAGTGTCAGAGGGAACCAACTGATCACCTGTAGACGAGAAGTACATGACATATTTGAAAAAGGTGACATCAACACTAACTAAATACCTCCTGCGCAATGGATCATAACACTTGTACCCCTTGTGTGTTCTGGAGTACCCGACAAAGACACACTTAACAGCCCTAAGAGAGAGCTTGTCAGTCCGGGAGGCAACTGGTGAACAAAGGCTACCGAGCCAAACACACGAGGAGTAAGGAAGAACAATTCTTTGTCATGAAAAATAAGAGAGAAGGGAATCTTTTCACCTAAGACAGATGACGACATTCGATTAATAAGATAGCATGCCGTAAGAACAACATCACCCCAGAAAGAATGAGGGGCATGACTCTGTATAAGAAGCGACCTGGTGACATCGAGTAAGTGACGATGTTTCCTTTCAGCAACCCCATTCTGTTGGGAAGTATATGCACAAGATGTTTGGTGGATAATCCCTTGAGATGAAAAATAACTGGATAGGGTATGAGTACAGAATTCCAGTGCATTATCACTTCTTACAATCTTAACAGATGCAGAAAAAACATTACGAACTTCATTAATGAAATTGATGATAATATTCCCCGCTTCAGATTTATTCTTTAACAGAAATACCCACGACACACGAGAGAAATCATCCACAATAACTATGTAAAATCTGTGTCCCTAATGATCAAGAACACAACTAGGACCCTATATATCAACATGAAATAACTCAAACTTGGAGGTACTATTCCGACACTGACGACTGGGAAAAGTAGACCGGTGATGTTTTCCCAACTGACAAGCCTCACATTGAATTGACGTGTGAGGTGGAACATGAGGTAACACATGACGCAACTTCTGAAGCGGTAGATGTCCAAAGCGCACGTGCCACAGTAATGGGGAGATAGGTCTAGCAGGTAGGGTTCATGTTCCAGCACAAGGAGTTCGACTAAGACGATAGAGGCCACCTTGCTTATAGCCACGCCCAATCATGTTTCCCGTAAATATATCCTGAAAAACAAAAGAGGATGGATCATAAATCGCTCGATAATGTAAATCCTTTGTAAGTTGGCTAATGGACAACAAATTCATCGAAAAATCAGATGCATGTAACACGTTCTTGAGATGCATGGATGGTGTCAATCTAACCTCCCCCTGACCAATAATCGGGGAATGTGTTCCATTAGCAATAATCACTATACGGCTTGGAGAAACCTGTCTGTATCCTGTAAGTAGACCTTGATTACCACACAGATGATGTGTGGCACCAGAGTCCATAATCCACTCTAAAGTATCTGATCCACTACTGCTAGTAAACGCATAGATGCTACCTGATGTACTGGTGGATGCTGTTGCTGACGCGGCAACGTCGGCGTGGCTCTTAGATATAGGTGTTGATGCAGCAGAACCAGATGGTGGAATGATTCCCCTCAGACGGGCGACAAGATCATCAAATCACTGATTATAGATGATGCAGCCGGGGGCTCGATCTGTTCAGCGACTCGTGCCGAAGCCGGAAATCCATGCTTGGAATAACATGTGTCTTTGGTATGTCCAGAGTGATGGCAAAAAGTACATGATGGCCGAACACGACCTCCTCTGCCGCGAGGTCCACGACCACGGAATTGGTGATGGCCTCCACGACCTCGATTGGCTGCCATGGCAGAGACTGTCGAATTCGTAGTAGTCGAGGGAATAGTGATCCGACTCAGCCTATGAAAAGCTTCCTCCATAGGAGTAGTAGGATCCGCCAAGATCTGGGAACGTGCTGCCTCGTACTCAGGATTAAGGGCAGCAAGAAAAACACCTACCATAGTGGCATTCCGATAGGTCTTCTGTTGCTCTGGAGTGGCTGTAAGAGGCATGAAGCTATAGAGCTTCTCAAATATTCCTCGTAATGATGTATACAATGAGTGGAGAGGCCGTCCATTCTGCTTGATTGTAAAAATGTCATGTTGAAGTTGCAGAATCTTCGTCTCATTCTTTTCCTGTGAATAGGTAGCAGCCAGAATGTCCCACATTGATTTGGCACTAGGCTGATGGAGAATATCGTTAGCAATCTCAAATGCTAATGTTCCGGAAAGCCAGACTTTGGCATATGTATCATCTGCCTCCCACGAGGCATTAACCCCTGTCTTCTCAGCAGGCTCCTCCTCGATAAGAATGTGCTTCTTACCGGTTGACTTCATCATGCTCATGAACTGCATGGTCCTCAGTTCATAGTTTGAACCATCCATCTTCACAATAGGCGTTGGACCTCTGAAGGCGCCTGTAGATGAAATATCTGCCTTGCTTTCTGACATTCTGATATAGGATGACTAGGAGAGTAGACTGAATAGATGATTTTGTCTACACAGACACGAGTGGGTTTAGTTGCATGTGTAGACGCAAGCAACCAAACCCATCAAACTGGAACTGTGTGCGCAAAACGAGACTGAAGTCGTGCGCTAGCCTAGGATTGCATGCGTAGAGAGATCACAGACGTCGATGCGCGTGCAGGATCACTTCACGCACATGCGCACAGACGCACTGTCACGCAGATGCGCACGAGTGCGCGAGTGCTGTGCTAGTGCTGCGCGCAGATGTGTGCGCTGGTGATGCAGCAGGCGTTGTGTCGATGCATAGTTGTCTCTACGCGCAAGCACGCACAATGCGTGCGCAGGGGAGACAGTGCACCGTGCGGGAGATGGCGCGCAGATGCAAGATGATCCTACACGCATGCACGCACAGCGCGTGCGCATGAGAGAGACGATGCACCGGAGATCACTGTCGTCGCGTGCACAGGACCGAGGCGGAGCGAGAGGCGACGTGCGGCGTGGGGCTTGAGGGTGGAGGCTAGGGTTAGGGTTTGGTTTGAGAACTCCGGTCTAGGACCGTCACTCTGATACTATGTTGGGAAAATAAGAAAACTTATATATTCCATCAGCCCTAGGCTCTCTTATATAGGAAAGTAGCCTATGGGTAAAATACATAAAGAGTCCAACTGGAAATAAAAATATAAGAAAAGTACAGAAGTGAGTAATATATCTCTACATGACGCAAAGGAAGTATGCCACTGATCTTCTATCTGAGACAAACATGACTAGATGTAGACCTGCGACTACACCAGTGGATCCTAATGCTAGTCTCTATGATGATGACTTTGAAGAGGTGGATAAGAGACAGGACAGAGAGCTGGTAGGAACATAGTCATCCAGTTTATGGAGTAGTCCAGACAAGCTCACATGGATGCATTGTGCATGATTTTGAGATACCTGAAATCTTCTCCAGGTCCAGGTTTTCTTTTCAGAAGAGATACATCTCTCACATTTATTGGATGTGCAGATGCGGACTATGTTTGGCGTCCCAAGGATGGGAAGTCCACCTCAAGCTTCACTGTGTTTGTTGGTAGCTTACTAGTCTCATGGCGAAGTAAGAAGCAGACTATTATTTCTCAATCCAGTGCTGAATCAGAATATAGAGTGTTTGGCCCAAGGGAGTGCAGAAATGATGTGGGTTAAATATGTTCTGACTGATCTAACTATTGAGGTGTCCCTTCCTATGCACTTCAAGTGTGATAATCAAGCAATACTGTTCATTGCTAACAATCTAGCCTTTCGTGAGAGAACAAAACATACTGATCTCCACTATTCATGTTGCTTCAGTTAATCAGATTGCAGACATGTTTATCAAAGCTCTAGCGAGGGGTCCTTTTCACCGTTGTTGTTCCAACCTGAGCATGATAGATAGATATGCTCCAGCTTGAGAGGGAGTGTTGAGATTCTTATATCTCTTGATCTTTATTTATATTTTTTTATTTTTCAGTCTTTATTATATAATTTTCACATAGAGCTTTTCTCCTATATAAGAGAGTTCTAGGGCTTCGTGGAATACAACATATTTTTCCTTCCCATACATAGCAACACGGGGGTCTCGTTGCTCGGTCAACGAGCTTGGGGGAGAGAAGACTACGAGGGAGCATGTGCGCCCCATCCCGAAACAAAATTTAATTGGGGCATTTGCTTCCACTACTCTAAAGTCACAACAATGGTACATATATAGTTATGAATACAGAAAGACATTAGATTCAGGAATTCATCTTGTATAAATTTATCGTCAACAAAGATACATTTACCAGTTTCTTAAACAACAAAGTTAGCTATTAATATATGTGAAAAATAAAAAGTCGACAGAGAATATTTGTATATTCTCTGTGGACTTTTTATTTATTTTATTTCTTTGTATCCATCTTGTGTAATGTACCCATAGGTCTCTCCTATATATAAGAGAACCTAGGATTATCGGGAATAAACATCTTTCGAATTTATCCCAACATGGTATCAGAGCCACGTTCCTAGACTGGAGCTCCGTACCCTAACCCTAACCCTAACCCCCTCCCACCTGCCATCCCTCTCTCTGTCCAAGGTCACCAATGCTACTGCCGTTTGGCACCTCCATCACCAATCCGAGTTAGGTCGCCACCGCCATCCCTCCCTCCAGGCCGGCTCTCCAGTCGTTGCAGTCGAGTCACATGGCCGCTGACGACTAGCAGCACTCACTGTCGTCAGCCCCTATTGCCGCCACCGTCGAGCAGTAGCCCCCCGGCATCGTCGTTGCACCTCCTTAGCTGTGGGCCTTCGTAGCCGCCAACTTCCCCTCTTCCGCTCCGTCATCGGCCTTCGGTTGAGCTAATGGATTTGAGTGCATAAGTTTACATATGCATTTAAATCCACGCATGCATATGTAAATATTCATTCGTTGGTCTACATAAACCTAGTAATTCTCATCCATCAATATGTCAAAAAATACGGTCGACGTACCCACCACAAATGCTTTCAGAGGTCTAGCATCTGTTGTCAAGATGGATGGGACAAACTGTGAGCTCTAGGCTATGCAGTTCATGAGCCTTATGAAGTGTAACGGTAAGAAATATATTCTTACCGAGGAGTAGCCGGTGGAGAAAACTGAGGTTAAGATGTCGTGGGAGGCATATGACACATACGCCAAAGTTTGGCTTTTCGGTACGTTGACGATAGAGATCGTCAATGATGTGTTACATCGGCCCACTGCTAAGGCGATGTGGAACATCCTCACAACAACCTATTCTTAGGCGAGAAATGAAATCAAGATCCTCCAACTCCAGCATGATACATTTTTCAAGGTTGCAAAAAGCGGTATGCGGTATTCAGTTGGTAGGGTCACTGACTGCTGTTTAAACGGTATGTGAGAGTTAAACGGAAATTAAATAGGTTATGCAGTTTTATATTTTTAATTAATAAAAAATATTTACATAAATATAATTAATAAGAAACATAAATAAATTATAAAATGTAATCAAATATTCAGAATATATATCCTAAGTCAGATCCATCTCTAGAAAAAGTTGTGTTATAAATTTGTACATGTTACAAGTTTACTTCTACAATCATGTACTGGTAGACCAGTGCGCCTACCACCCAAAAAACCAAGGTTCAAATCTCCCCTTAAGGAGGGTTGGGTTAGGTAGTCGACAATCAACATAAAAAACAGTTGGATCTGCCATTTTATTTTATTTACAAGTGTCCTTCTATAAATAGTACATTTGCAATTAGTATGTGAGTTATTTTAATTAGAATCCAAGGTAAATTAATATTGTAAATTAGTAACCACTAATTACTGTTAGAGTAAACAATACTCTGATGTGTTATTCCATAGAGCCCTCGGGTCTCTTATATAGGGAGAAAACCCTTGGGTAAATTACCGAGTCTTACAATATATAAATAGAAATTACGAAACAATAAAACGTAACATATATAAGTCTCTACACTCCCCCTCAAGATGGAGCATAGATATCTATCATGCTCAGCTTGGAAGAACATCTCTGGAAAGGTCCTCTGAGCAGTGGCTTGGTGAATATGTCAGCAGTCTGATCCTCTGAACTGACATGAGAGGTGGAAATGAAGCCCTTCTGAATCATGTCTCTAGTAAAATGACAATCCACCTCGATGTGCTTTGTTCTCTCATGAAAAGCTGGATTATTGGCAATAAACAATGCTGCCTGATTGTCACATTGGAGATTCATAGGCAAGGGGACATCTACAGTCAAATCTTCTAAGACTGCTCTAACCCACATCATTTCTGCAGTTGCTTGTGCCATGGCTCTGTACTCGGATTCCGCACTGGATCTTGCCATAACAGTTCGTTTCTTGCTTTTCCAAGAAACTAAAGAGCTTCCTATGAAGATAGCAAATCCAGAAGTGGATTTACGATCCCTTGGACATCCTGCATAATCTGCATCTGCACAAGCTGAAGTAGACAGATCCGTATCTTTCCTAAATAGCAACCCTGTGCCTGGGGAAGACTTCAGATATCTCAATATCATATACAAGGCATCCATATGAACTTGCCTTGGCTGCGCCACAAATTGACTCACCCGGTTTACTGCAAAGGCAATATCCGGTCGAGTTATAGTAATATCTAAGAGCTTACCCACCATTTCTCTGTACATTCTTTTGTCCACCTCCTCGGTATCATCATCGTACATCTTCATGCTTGGGTCCATAGGTGTACTTGAAGGTCTGCATCCAGTCATTCCTGCTTCAGCTAGCAAGTCTGTGACATATTTTCTTTGAGTCATCACCATTCCTTGTGCATTTCGTGCAAACTCTATCCCCAAAAAATATCGTATCGTGCCCAGATCCTTCGTAATGAACTGGTTTCCCAACAGGGACTTGGTTATCTCAATCCCCTGAGCATCATCTCCTGTGACCAAGATGTCATCAACATATATCATAACAACAACTGTACCTCTAGGGGTCTTCTGGATGAACAATGAATGGTCCACATTTGATCTCCTGAACCCCTGTTGTTCAATTAGCTGAGAAAGCTTCTGGAACCATGCTCGGGGACTTTGTTTGAGGCCATAGATAGCCTTATGAAGTCTGCACACCATCTGAGTCTCCCCCTCCGCAGCAAATCCTGGTGGCTGCTGCATGTAGACTTCCTCCTGCAGGTCTCCATACAAGAAAGCATTCTTGACGTCAAGCTGAAAAATGGTCCAGTTACGTACCACAGCAACAGATAGGAGGATGCGAAGAGTGGAGTATCTAGCCACTGGTGAAAAAGTATCCAAATAATCTACCCCATATGTCTGAGTAAATCCCCGTGCTACAAGTCTTGCCTTGTATCTATCAAGACGTCCATCCGCATGATATTTCACCGTAAAGATCCACTTGCAACTCACCATGGAGGCACCTGGAGGAATGGGGACAAGAGACCAAGTCCCTCGAGACTGCAGAGCACGCATCTCCTCTTCCATGGCTAGACGCCAGCAATCAATCTTCATGGCATCTTGATAGGTCCGTGGGATCTCAACAGACGAGACAACAGCTACAAACTTCTGAAAGTCCCCATTGAGACGATGAAATGAGACTTGAGAGGCTAGAGGATATGAAGCACATTGTCTTCGTTGCTTCCTGTGAGCAATGGGCCGATCCAGATCATCCATCATTGTGTCGACCGGATGATCCTCGTCCTGTTGTAAAGGCTCCTGCACTGGTGCATTGTCTAGCCCATCATTAGTGATAACATCAGAACATACCTGAGGCGTGTTGGATGGTTGACATATAGCTTGAGCTGTTCCTGTACGCCTTGTATAGAACTTAGGAAAAGGTTCAATTGGAGGTGGTGGTGGTGGTGGTTGTGGAGTAGAGGATTGACCCAGGCTTGGAGGTGGAGGTACATAGACACTAGAATCTGTGGATGTGGAGGAGACCAATCTGTCACCTGTAGGAGAAAAGTACATGACAGGTTCGAAAAATGTAACATCAGCGCTCACATAGTACTTTTCATGAACGGGGTCATGGCAACGATATCCTTTCTGTGTCCTGGAGTAGCCCACAAAAACACACTTGATAGCCCTAGGAGATAGCTTATCAAGTCCTGGAGACAAGCGGTGGACAAACGCAACAGTGCCAAAGACCCGAGGTGTAAGAGTAAACAAATCTTTGTCAGGAAAGAGAACAGATATAGGAGACTTTTCCCCAGGAACAATTGTAGGTATGCGGTTGACCAGATAGCATGCTGTAAGAATAGCATCCCCCCAAAAAGATAATGGGGCACAACTCTGAATAAGTAATGTGCGAGCAATATCAAGGAAATGGCGATGTTTTCGTTCTGCAACCCCATTTTGTTGAGATGTGTATGCACATGTGGTTTGGTGGATAATGCCTTTAGAAGAAAGAAAACTAGCAAGGGAACGAGTGCAGAACTCCAATGCATTGTCAGTACGCACATACTTAACAGTAGACGAAAAAACATTTTTAACTTCTTTGATAAGATTTTGAATAACACTTCCTGCTTCGGATTTATTTTTAAGAAGAAAGGTCCAGGACACTCTAGAAAAATCATCGACCACAACTAAATAGAACCTGTGCCCCTGATGATCTGGGACACGACTGGGACCCCATATATTTATGTGAAATAACTCAAATGGGGAGCGACTGCTCCGACTCTGACGAGTGGGGAAGCTGGACCGATGGTGCTTCCCTAACTGACAAGCTTCACAACGAAAGGATGAACTCGGAGAAATCTGAGGCAGGAGGTGACGCATTTTCTGTAATGGCAGGTGACCGAACCGAAGATGCCAGGTATACGGAGACACGGAGCCCTGGGAATGTAGTGAGACGCCAACATAAGAGTTCCGTACAAGACGACAGAGGCCATTGTGCTCAAAACCACAACCAATCACCCTGCCCGTTAGTATGTCCTGAAAAATAACAGACGATGGGTCAAAAATAGCACGACAGTGCAAATCTCGTGTAATCTGACTAATGGATAAGAGATTCATAGAGAATTCTGGTGCATGTAAAACATTCTGTAAGTGCATAGAGGGCAGCAAAGCCGTCTCCCCCTGACCGATGATAGGGGAATGAGTGCCATCAGCAATGAGTACAGATCGACCAGGCTGGACAGCTCTATAGGATTGCAGAATATCTTTCTCTCGACAGAGATGATGGATGGCTCCAGAATCAACAATCCATCATGTGAGATCATGGTTATGATATGAAACAGAAGGACTACCTGAGGCACTGGCTGAGGCAGATGTACTAGCTGATGCCGAAGCCGCAACATCAGACGCACCTCTGATGATGACTGTGGCATGATATCACGAAGCCGTGCCACTAGCTCCTCGAACCTGTGATCGGGAGTAGATGCTGGTGGACCCTGAACATGATCAGCGACACGCGCAGAAGGAGGGAAGCCATGCTTGGAATAGCATGTATCCTCCGAATGACCAGTACGATGACAGAATGAGCACGTAGAGCGTATGCGACCTCCACGGCCACGTCCACTACTTCCTCTGCCACGAAATGAGGAGGAACTACCTCGTCCTCTGGCGACAACCATTGCCGAGGGAGGTGTAGTCGTTGTGTTCGATGGAACTGGGACACGACTGAGCCGTCTGTAGACTTCTTCCATCGGTGGAATGGTGGCATCAGCAAGGATCTGAGAGCGTGCGGCCTCATATTCAGGATCAAGGGCAGCAAGCAAGACTCCAACCATAGTAGCGTTGCGGAACATCTTCTGCTGTTCCGGCGTGGCTGTAAGTGGAATTGTGCTATAAAGTTTCTCGAACATTCCACGAAGAGACGTGTACAGAGAATGAAGAGGCCTCCCATTCTGCTTCGTGGTAAAGATATAATGCTGCAACTGCAGAATCTTGGTCTCATTCCGTACCTGAGAGTACGTCGTGGCCATAATATCCCACATCGCCTTGGCGGTGGGTTGATGGAGGACATCATTTGCTATCTCCGTTGTGAGCGTACCCGGTACGCGTCATCAGCCTCCCATGAGGCATATATTCCCGTCTTCTCCGGCGGTTCATCTTCGGTAAGAATATGCTTCTTACCACACGACTTCATGAGACTGAGGAACTGCATAGCCCACAGTTCGTAGTTCGTCCCGTCCATTTCGACGATAGGTGCTGAACCTTTGAAGGCACCGATGGCGGGCATATCGACCTTTTGATCTGACATACTGCCGGAGAAGAACAACTAGGGATGATAGACCAAGAAACTGGTTTCTACCACGACCAGTGAGGATTCAAGTGCATATGTAGACGTTATGCACTTGAACCCATCATTAATCCGAGCCCGACCGAGGCGAGACGGACGGCGGTGAGGCTGATGAAGCCTCGGCGGTGAAGAGCGGCGGGGCTGGGACCGGCAGGGGCCTGGCGGGGGCCAGCAGGGGCGTGGCGGGGGCCTGGCGGAGGCCGGTTGGGGCCTGGCGGGGGCCGGCTGGGGCCTGGCGGGGGCCGGCTGGGGCCTGGCGGAGACCGGTAGGGGCCTGGCAGAGCCGGCTGGGGCCTGGCGGCGAGAGTTGGGGGTCCGGTGGAGGGGCTGGGGTCTTCGAAGGTGAGGTGGCGGGCCCTTGAAGTCGGCGGGGAGGCGGCGGGAGGGCTTGGAGAGACCGGCGGCGGAAGGGGTTTGGGGGGGGGGGGCGGGTGGAGGAAACCCTAGGTTAGGGTTAGGGCTCTGATACCATGTTAGAGTAAACAATACTCTGATGTGTTATTCCATAGAGCCCTCGGGTCTCTTATATAGGGAGAAAACCCTTGGGTAAATTACCGAGTCTTACAATATATAAATAGAAATTACGAAACAATAAAACATAACATATATAAGTCTCTACAATTACTAACTTCTTACTTTACTAGTTAATTAACAATATTTACATAGTTGACATATGTACTACTTATAATAGTATAGGAATATAGGGTGGTAAACTATGATGAGAAGAAAAGTCTCACTTTTGGTCATAGTATGAACGGTGTATCAGGATATGAACACCACGATCTATGCTATACTAATGTTCTACATAAATTTGTATGTGCCTGAATGGTGTTTATAAAATCCTAATCCAAATCCATCTCTAGAAAAGGGTTGATGTAAAAAACAGTGTTTAAACGATCGTTTAACACCGATTAAGTGACCTGACCGCATATGTGCCCGACTGAGCATAGTCGGTGCAGTCCAAGTCCGCATACGTGTAAACGACCGTTTATGCTGTTTTTTACATCCCTGATATTTACCATCAAGCAGAACAGACGACCTCTTTATTCGATGTACACATCCTTACATAGGATGTTTGAGAGGCTCCACAGCTTCATGCCGCTCACGACCACCCCAGAGCAGCAGGAGATATATAGGAATGCTACCATGATTGGTGTATTTTTAGCAACCTTTGATCTAGAATATGATGCTATTCACTCCCAGATTCTAGCGGATGCTACTATTCCTCATATAGAGGAAACTTTCGTAGGCTTAGCGTGATTACTGTTTCGTTCATTGCCACTAGCTAGACTTCTTTGCCAATGGCAGCCTCTCGAGGCAGAGGAGGCTCTTCTTCTTTTCGTGGTTGAGGACCTCATGGTAGAGGTCGCATTCATTAGCCCTGTACGTATTGTCATCGTCCAAATCATTCAGAGAATACATGCTACTCCAAGCATGGTTTTCTTGCATCAGTTCACGTAGGTAACATGTCGAGCCTTCAGCTGTTCTTACTTCAGATCAGAGATTTGATGACCTCGTAGTCAGATTGCGAAATATTATGCTCATGCTTTGTCACCATCTCGAGGAGGCCACTCAGATGCAGAAGCCTTCGCCTCTGCCAATACTTCTGCTACGGCTAGTACCTCGGGTAGTACTTATGCTTTTACATTCTGTCGTGGATTCGAGATAGTGGATTATGGACTCTGGGATGACACATCATCTATGTGGGGACAGAGCACAAATTACAACATATCGATAGGTTCCATCAGGGAGGACTGTGGCGATACCTGATGGGACTCATTCCCTGATCACCGGATAGGGGGAGATTAGTTTGACGCCTTCAATGTGTCTTCAGAATGTGTTACATGCTCTCGATTTCTCTTTGAATTTATTATCAATTAGTCAGATTACGAAGGATTTGCATTGTCAATCTATCTTTAACCCATTGTCTCTTGTTTTTTATGACATTCTTACGGGCAGAGTGATTTGTTGTGGCCGTGAGCGGGTGATATGTATCGCCTGGTCCGAACTTCCTATGCAGATGTATCCTCCCATTCAACTGGACCAGTTTCTCTCTTCACTTGGCACCTATGTTTAAATCACCTATCTCTCCAGAAGATGTGTTATATTCTGCCACAGATTTCACCGGGGTCTTCCTTCCAATGTGAGGCGTGTCAATTGGAAAAGCATCGCCAGTCTGCTTTTCCTAGTCGTCAGAGTCGGAGCAGTAGCTCCCTTTTTGAGTTATTTCATGTTGACATTTGGGGTCTGAGTCGTGTTCCTGATCATCAGGGACACATGTTTTATCTTGTTGCTGTTGATGATTTTTCTCGTTTGTCATGAACAATGTTTTAAAAATCGTGAGACGTATCGAGGCGTTTTCCCAGTATTGCCTCGAGGCGTATCAAGGCGTAAAGCCTCACTCTCATAGAATATAATAATTAATCTTAATTATAATTTTCAAGTTTTAGAAATTAAATAGTTATGATTAAATAAATAACTCCTTTACATTTCAAGGCTAACATTATCATTTAAACATCCAAGTTGTTATATAACTCTTTTTTTATACTCTAAATCGGTAAGGAGTCAAGTAAATATGGATATGCAACCAGAATAAATCTTTGCAAAATTTAAAGTTTTGAATAAAATTTAACTAAAGGGACTAGATGTAATGTACTATTTTCAAAATTAGGTGAGATATGTGTGTCATTCAATTGAGAAGGATAAGAGAGTAAGTAGTGAATCAATGATCACATTTTACTTTACCATAAGGATTGGGGGATAAATTACTTGAATATTACATGTTTTGGCCATCTTTGTTCATGCATGCTTTGATATGTATTAATTTAGTCCTGGTTGAATAGAAGAAAAGATGAGACATGTTTACAAGAATATACTTTTCTAAATTTAGGTCAAAGTAGGAGACTTGCATCCAAACATTTTAATAAAGAATGCATTTATGCTTGATTCATACTAAAGAGTAGAGGCTTTAGATTTAAGGACTCAAGACTCAATTTTTTGTTCATGTTAAAAAATCCGTAACAAAGTAAAAATAAGCTTAATATGTAAATAAACTAAAAACATGCATTTTAGTGAATCTTGAACTTGAGGACATGAAAATACTTGCATACAAAACATGAAAAGCTCACAAGCAAAAAGAAAGGAAAAAATATTGTGGAAAAAAATCAGCTCATACATGAGGCATTGCCTCGAGGCATGCCTCTAGGCGTACGCGTCGAGACATGCCTCATAATCCTCGAGGCGCATGCCTCATTGAGGCTGCATGAGGTTGTTGCCTTGAGGTGTTTTTCTGTGAAAAACACCTCATGGCGTACACCTCAGCGCCTCGAGGCACGTTTTTAAAAACAAAAACACCTCATGGCGTACACCTCAGCGCCTCGAGGCACGTTTTTAAAAACAATGGTCATGAGTCTTTTTATTGAAAAATAAATCTGAAGCAGGGGATGCGATCAAATCCTTTATCAATAAAGTGCAGAATGCTTTCTCTTCTCCTGTGAAATTTGTGAGAACTGATAGTGCTTTGGAATTCTGTACCCGTGTTTTCACATTTTTTTCTTCCTGTGGTATTATTCATTAAACAACCTATGCTTACACATCTCATTAGAATGGTGTTGCAGAGAGAAAGCATTGCCTTTTACTTGATGTCACTCGTATGCTTCTCATTCAGAGTCGTGCCCCACACTCGATTTGGAGTGATATTGTTCTTACAACATGCTATCTAGTGAATCGTATGCCCTCGTCTGTTTTGGGTGAGAAAATTCCTTTCTCCATAGCTTTTCCGGGGGCTTTGTTCTCACTTTCTCCGCGTGTCTTTGGCTATGTTGCATTCGTCCACTAGTTGGCTCGAGGTCTTGACAAGATCTCTCATAGGGATGTCAAATGTGTGTTTGTTAGGTACTCCAGAGGACCCAGAAGGGATACCAGTGCTACGATCCATTGCATAGGAAATATTATATTATTGCCGATGTCACATTTTTTGAGTCTGTGATGTATTTCTCCCCTACAGGTGACAGGTTGGCTGCATCAGTCTTTGATGATGAGGTTTACATGCCTCCTCCTACGAGTTCGTCATCCCCTTTATCTGTGCCTGCCATTCCTGCTGTTTCACCACCACTATCACATCCTCCACCTCCTCCTTTTACCTTGTCGTTGGTGTCCATTGCTCCACCATTGCCAAAAATCTATAACCATCGACCTTCCTCTGCTCTTGGTCATCACCCGTCATCTAGCATGACCCATGTTTGTTCTGATAACATTATTTCTAACGATGGATCTGAAGATATATCTCTGCAGGGATCATTGCAGGAGACAACCCACAATGAATGAGGTTCCTGATGACATGGATATACCCATTGCAGTTTGGAAGCAAAAACGTACTTTGCTTCATATCCCCTTGCTTCCAAGTCTCCTTTCATTCCCTGATAGGGGAATTTTAGAGATTTATAGTTGCTCTATCTCCCGTGGACATTCCACGGAATTATCAGGAGGCCTTGACAGATAATCACTGGCGTTCAGTTATGGAGGAAAAGTTGGCCGCTTTGCAATCACGTGGTACCTGGAGTTTGTTGTCTGCTCCTTCTGGGGTCTCTGTTGCCAGTTGCAAATGGGCGTTTACTGTTAAATGTCATGCATATGGGAGTCTTGATCGTTACAAGGTGAGATTGGTGGTACGAGGATTTACTCAGACCTAAGGTGTAGATTATATGGACATGTTTTCTCCAGTTGCTCGTCACTCCACTCTACGTGTCCTTTCAATTGCAGTGGTACGTGATCGGCCTTTGTTTTAGCTAGACATTAAAAATACATTCTTGCAAAGTGTATTGAGGATACAGAAGAATCCCTAAGTGCATCACGGAAGCGCGAGTATCGTATCATATATGATCGAGAACGACTAGTCGCATTAGTTGTTCGATGCAACAGAATTTAAAATTTTTCATGTGATGAAGCCACATGATTCAAGAACATTTCTTGAATCGTTTCATCTAAACCACATAATAGATAAATGAATACCTCTCGTTGTGTGGTTGCGATCAAGCCTATAAGAAAAGAGTCCTCCTGTCTTAAGTCCGATCTTCGGAGGAGATGCCTAAAAGCACGGGGATGAATTGCGTGCTCCTCGCAATCCAACATGTTGATCCAAACAAGAGAACTCCTAATCTCGTTGCACGAGATCGTATGTCTTCTTCGTGAACGAAACACACCAAAGATGGAGAACCAAGGGTCGTCGAGGCAGCAACACAACAACGAAGCGACGGCTTCTTCCCTCTAGGTCTAGGGTGGACGGCCACCCAAGAAGATAGAGGGAGAGAGGGTGGGAGAATGAGAAAGAGAGAGGAGAGAGCTTGATGATGTTGTTGTAAACTTAAGAAGAGCAAGGTGTGCCTCTTCTTATATAGGGTTTTGAGAGTCCATGGATCACAGTCCATTGACTACACAAAATCAATGGATGAGATTGATTTGTGCTTCTTTCAATTGCCAAGATTTTTTGGGAAAACACAACAATTCATTGAATTTAGATTAAATATATATTGATAAATCAATATAATTTAATCCTAAAATTAAATTAATTAAACTTGGAAACATTGGAAAGGAGATAACCCCCTTCCATATAGGATGAGTGGACGACCACCCTTTCCTTAAAGGAATTAGTGGTCGTCCCCCTCTCCTATTAGGAAATGGGGAATCTCAATGCAATCTCCAAGATTGCATGATTCCATGTATCTCCAATATTTACAACAAGAATTGTTATAAATTATTATGCAAAAATAATTCATAATTATTTTGTGAATATTGCAATCTTGCCATTGGAAATTAGTGAATCACATTCACAACTCAAAATAAAATATGATTTACATTCTATTGATTATCCAATTTGAATCTAATTCATACCAATAATTAATCAACAAATATAAATCATAATAAGCTTTCTTTAATACATCATAAATCACATTTATAATATATTAAGAATAATTGGATATTGCTATCCACATTATTCTCATTCATAATAATTAAATTACATTTAATTATATTGGATCATTATTTTCATGCATTCAAATAATGTGAATCAAATTCACATTATTCACGATAATTAAATCACATTTAGTTATCTAGTTCTTAATTCTTAGATATAATTCAATTATGGAATTATTCTTGAATCCTTTCAAGAATAATTCACTTTCTCTGCAGATAGTTAGAGATAAGGATAGGGCGATTATATGTTCCACGTATAGTGACTTGGATATTGAGATCACATTTCAAATCCAGATCTCAAGGACCTCTCATAGATGCTTGATTGAATCAAGACTGCAAATCTAATCTTCTCATTGCATCTGAATCTCATTCAGATCAATGTCCAACACATGAACCGAAATCAGATTACTTCTCTACTAAGAGGAACCACTGAAATCCTAACTTGTTTCATCACTCCTTCGAAATGAAAGTGTTATGGTTATATAATCGCTTATGATCACACCACCCTCAGGTATTCCTAATACCTGTACATCATGTATACTAGAAGACATATGATAAACCAAAAAATATAGATCAATTTTACACTGTCATCTTTAGGGTTTCATCATCAAGTTTCTCAATCTTGGTCATTTGGAAGTCGGTATCGATCATATTCTTTCCCAAAGCATATATCATACCTTCAAATTCTTGTTATGCTTCCAAAGCAAGATGACCATGCATGAAATTTGATCGGTCCCAATACCTCATGAGTGAGCTCATATCTTTCGGTTCACAAGTGAACCTGTATGATTCCTTTGAGCGATCGTATTACTCATATGCCCTTACATGCACACATGGAAGGCCATATCCCGATATATCGGCGATATATCGCCGATATATCCATATCGACATGAGACCGATATCGAAATCGATATATCCGATTTCAGGCATTTTCTTTAGAAAGATTCCTAGATATAGCGATATATCAGCGATATATCGACGATATATCGTCGATATATCGATATCGACACGATATCGAAACAATATCGATATCGATATGTCCTTCCATGCATGCACACCAGCTCTTCGGTGTATAGACCTTGGTTAGGTCATCAGCCTATTGGTCTACCAAATGTACACACTTAGACATATAGCAAGATATCTGTCTCTAGTCAGAGGATGTGTGTCTATATCGTGACAGTATTCGATATAGGACTTTGGTTATCTCGATCTTGTTAAGTCAACTCTTTGACCTAACTAATCTGACACCTCTAAATCACTATTCCCATGCAGAGGACTTGCATCAAGAGGTCGGTCAGATATCAGCCTAATGAGAAAGGATTGCCATCTCCTACTCAGATTGGAGATCATCATTAACAATCATTTGACGGTTTTTGATGAGTCCTCAATCTAACTCCTTAGATATTAATCAAAGCACCAACCCCTATGATTCAGTTATTGAATCAGCAACTTTATGATCATTAAGATGGCCATGGTACATAACGCTAATTATAAAGAGGGACGTTATAGTGTATTCATTCATTTAATCTCAGAAAGGGAGTGAAACAATCAATAAATTTTATTGATAAATCATATATTATAATAATATTTATTCTAGTAATGGTTCACCTCGGACTCACATGGCTAATAATGTACATGCAACAGCCTCAGGGGTTCGCTGTTGAGGGGGAGTGTCAACAGGTTTGTAGACTCAATAAGGCAATATATGGCCTTAAGCAAAGTCCAAGGGTATGATTTCAGAAGCTCTTGGATCTGATTGAATGACAGCGATTCAAGAGGTCAAATGCAAACCATTCACTATTTGTGTAGAGGACACCAAGAGGTACTGTTGTTATCATTGTTTATGTTGATGATATACTTGTTACATGAGATGATGTAAGGAGATAAAAATGTCAAAAGAATTTCTGGATCGTCAATTTGTTACTAAGGATCTGGGCACCCTAAGGTATTTCTTATGGTTAGAATTTGCTAGGAATGCGCAGGATCTTGTTATGACCTAAAGGAAGTATGTTACTGTTATGCTTGTTGAGATGAGCATGATTGTGTGTCGACCCTCTACTAATCCTATGGATCCTAGCATGAAGTTATATGCTGATGATACATATGAGGTTGACAGGAGGAGATATAGAG
Source organism: Ottelia alismoides (assembly GCA_037367405.1). Taxonomy (NCBI): domain Eukaryota; kingdom Viridiplantae; phylum Streptophyta; class Magnoliopsida; order Alismatales; family Hydrocharitaceae; genus Ottelia; species Ottelia alismoides. The sequence goes on from JAZKJV010011566.1 coordinate 111,100, forward strand.
AGATGGTTGGGAAGCTCTTATATATTACTATTGCTAGACCTGATATCTCTTTTGTTGTGAGTTGGGCGAGCCGGTTCATGGAGCATCCCCGACAGGTACTTATGGATGTTATATACATGATAGTGAGATATCTAAAATCTTCTCCAGGTGCTGGATTACTATTAAGGAAAGGGGCAACTCTTTTTATTCCTGCATGTGCTGACGCAGACTATGTAGGGTGTCTTAAGGATATGCAGTCTACTTCAGGCTTTGCAGTGTTTGTTGGCAGTTCTCTTGTTTCTTGGAAAAAACAAGAAACAAACAATTGTGGCTAGATCAAGTATCGAATCTGAGTATCGGGTTATGGCACAAGGTAGTACATAAATGATGTAGATTCGAGCAATGCTAGCAGATTTGCATATAAATGTACGTCTCCCCATGCAGTTACAATGTGATAATCTGGTTATCTTATTCATTGTAAACAATCTTGCACTCCATGAAAGAACGAAGCATATTGAGGTAGACTGCCATTATACTAGAGATATGATTCAGAAGGGCTTGATTTCTACTTCCCATGTTTGTTTAGGAGAGCAAATGATAGATATCTTTACCAAGGCATTGCTCAGAGAATCATTTCTGAAGTGTTCGTACGTGCTGAGTATGATTGACATCTATGCTCCATCTTGAGGGGGAAGTGTAGAGATATTTCTATTTTCTTTGTGGACTTTTTTTTTATTTTATTTCTTTGTATCCATCTTATGTAATTTACCCATAGGTCTCTCCTCTATATAAGAGAGCTTAGAGTTACCATGAATAAACATCTTTCGACTTTTTCCCAACAAGGACATTATGAGATATTTATTCAGGAGGTCTAGGGGTCCTATATTGGAATAAACCCTAGAGAGCTCAAAATATAAAATACATAAATACCCCTGTGAGATTACAATGAAATACGAGAACTTGATCTACTGTAATCTCTAACACTCCCCCTCAAGTTGGAGCATATCCATCGATTATGCCCAACTTGGAAGCTATCAGGGAAAGACGCTTCTTTGATAAGGCCTTTGTAAATATGTCTGCAAGCTAAAGATCCGTCTAGATGTGTGGTGCAACAATCGTGCCTCCTTGTACAACATCGCGAACAAAATGACAATCTCAATGTGTTTGGTTCTATCATGGAATACAAGATTTGTAGCAATGTAAGTAGCATATTTGTTATCACAGTATAGAGGAACATGAGTGGTGATAACAACATTGAGTTCTTACAGAAGAGTCAGTAGCCAAGTAATTTTACATGTAGACTGGGCCATTGCCCTGTATTCTCCCTCTGTATTGGGTCAGGAGATTACCGTTTGCTTCTTGCTCCTCCGACTACCAAGATTTCCTTCTACCATCATAGCATAGCCTGTAGTAGAGTGATGGTCCTCAGGCGAGCTTGCATAATTAGCATCAGCATATGCATCAACATTAATGTATCCATTTGCCCCATAGAATAGGCCACGTTTAGATGATTCCTTCAGGTTCTAAGGATATGAAGAACATTATGCCAATGGCTGTAACAAGGTTTCTCCATGTATTAGCTAGCTCTGCTCACAACAGAGGATATGTCTGGCCTAGTAACAGTAAGATACAAAAGTTTGCCAACCAGGCTTCTGAATTGTGTAGTGTCTTCGAAGACAGGATTAATGAATGTAGAGTGTTTCCTCAGTTCTGCAGTAATGCCAAAGGGTTTGCACCCAAGTAACCATCCCTTAGTCAGTAATATCTAAGCAATACATTCTTTGTTACATATGGAGTCCCTTCCTAGTGCGTAAAACTTATATGCTTAGAAAATAGCGAAGTTGTCCTAGATGCTTAGTGACAACGACCTTTTGCAGAAAAGCCTTGGTCTCTAGCACCCCTTTATCATCATCACCTATAACAACCATATCATCCACATATACAACAAGTATAATAGTACCAGTTGATCGTTTTTTGATGAAAACAAAGTAGCCAAATGTAGTTCTCTGGAAGCCCATACTACCGATCTCTGTACTTAGTCCATCAAACCATGCTCTCGAGCTTTGCTTCAGGCCATAGATTGTTTTGCGAAGTCGGCACACATGCTCCCCCTCAAACTCGTACCATGGAGGTTGCATCATGTCGACTTCCTCCTCGAGATCGCAATATAGAAAAGCATTCTTGACATCCAGTTGAAAGATAGGCCAGCCCTTGTCCACAGCTACAGAGAGGATAGTCCGTATAGATCCCATCCTTTCAATAGGAGAAAAAGTCTCGAAGTAGTCAATTCCATATGTCCGTGTAAAGTCTTTTGCCACAAGTCTTGCGTTCAACCTATCAATAGAGCCATTTGGAGACTGCTTTGTAGTGAAGACCCATCTGCAGGCAACAAGTTTTGTTCCCTGGAGATAATGTATAAGATTCTATGTCCCTCAAGAATTGAGACCTTCCATTTCTTCATCCATTTCCTTTTGCCATTCATAATTCTGCGGTGCACTATGATGGTCTCTTGGAATAGAAATTCGCATAAGAACTTCTGCATATCTTTTATCAGAACATGATAAGCTATCATTGGGCATGAAATGAGACATAGGATGAAATATACGTTGGCTCTTAGTTCTGCGCAGAGCGATGGGAAGCTCATGAGGATCATCTGAGGCAATGTTAGTGGGATCTCTTGAAGATGTCATTCTCTTGTAACAAAGGAACATGTAGAGGAAAATGAACAAGAGTAGAAACATGTTTTCTTTTATACACAATAGGTGGAGGAAGATCTAATGGTATGTCAGACACAACTTGAGTAAAGAAGCTAGTTTGTTTGAAAAAGGTGGCATCGACAGATATGTAATAGCGATGGCTAGAAGGATCATAGCACATGTACCCTTTCTGAGTTTGAGAATAACCCAAAAAAATACATTTAATCGCACGTGGAGATAATTTGTCGACAATATCAAAATTGTGAACAAATGTCGTGCATCCAAAAATCCGTAGAGGCAGAAGGAAGGGTGACTCATTTAGGTGTAGTAAACCGAAGGGAGTGGGGCCATTTAGGGATGCAGAGGGGACCTTGTTTATAAGGTGGACATCAGTGAGTATAGCATCTCCGTAATAGGTCTTGGCAACCTTCGTCTAGGCGAGTAGAGAGCTGGAAATATCAAGGAGATGTCTTAGTTTTCTTTCGGCTATCCCATTCTGTTGGGTGGTATATGTGCAAGAGTTTTGATGGATGGTGCCCTTGGATGCAAAAATGGACGTCAATCCATTTTGTGTAAATTCCAATGCATTATCAGAACAAAAAAGTTGGATAGTAGTGGAGTAGATATTTTTGACATTATAATATAAGTTCTTGACAATGTTATTAATTTCTGAACGTTCCTTTAATAAGAAGATTCAAGATGATCGACTGTAGTCATCCATAAAGACATCAAAATATCTGTGACCACCTAGAGTTTAGATCAGACAAGGTCCCCAGATATCACGGACAAGAGAAAAAGGAGCATGGTGGCGAGGCTCGGTTCGTGCAGGAAAGGATGCTCTATGATGTTTTCCGAACTGACACGTCTCACATTCAAAGGGTTTGAGCGTAGAGAGTTCAGGGAACATTGTGGAGAGGTGTATGGCAGAAGGATGCCCTAGATGAAGGTGCCACAAGAGGATCTTCAGAAATTGAGACAACGCCAACAAAACTGGAATCATAAGGGATGTCGAGGTAGTAGAGGTCGTTCTTCTCATACCCCTATCAAAAATCTGCTTCGTCCGGATGTCCTGAAAATAATCGCAGAACTCGTCAAAAATAACACAATAGTTAAGTTCACGACATAGCTTCTGTATAGAAAAAAGACTGACAGGAAAGGCATGGACACAATGAACGTCAGTCAGTCTCAGCTTTGAGGAGGAATCAACATTTCCAACAACAGTAACTAGGGAATGATCCCCATTAGCAACTCGAACGATCTTTACAGAGGAAGATGGTTGGGAGGACATGAGTAAACTTCCTTCTCCCGTCAGATGTGTATAGGCTCAAGAATCAATAATCCATGCATGTTTGATGGCAGAGACAAAATTTGCTACTGTACTTGAGGTACTAACTAGGCTAGCAGTAGAAGCGGGGCTATATTGTCGCTGGTAGAGGATGTAGAGTCTTGAAGTAGTTGTCGCATGCGAGCATATTCAGAAGTAGTAAATAGGGTTTGTACCACTCCAGCTTATTGAGCAGATGTATCTTCAGTTGCATCATAAGATGCTTCGTCATAGGCATTGTTGACATTGGGTTGCATGCCAAACGTTGCCCAACAACGACCATAAGGGTGATTCCAGCGTCCACAGTGCATGCATGCGGGATATCAAGCAGTACAAGAATCACGACTACGTCCACGTCCAGACTCACAACCACGTCCACATCCAGAATCACATCCCTGTCGTCCTTCACATTGTTGTAAAAGTCGGCTGACTAATCGGGGGGAGGGGGTGTTAGCCGACTCGACTAGGCCTAGTCGGTCAACCTGACTAATCGGGTTGACTAGTCGGCTGACTTTTACATGGAGATTTTTTATTTTTTTATTTTTTACCTTTTTAAAAAATCAAATCTATTATAATATGCTCAATGTTATATTTAAAGTCAATTACTCATTTTGTTTTATTATAGTATAGAAAGTGTTCAAATCTATGCAAATATATAAGAATATATGGATAAAAATGATTTATATTGCAAATATATAAGAATATATGTATAAAAGGTTATTTATATATTAAAAATAAATAAAAAATTCAAAACCGACTAGTGGCCGACTAAATACAATTAGTCGCCCGACTGCCGATTAATCCTTAGTTAGTGACCCCACCGATCGAGTACCGACCACCGCTTTTTGCAACCTTGCTCCTTTATAGTGCTGACTTCTTCTGTATCGTGACGAGGTATAATGAGCCGTTGTCTCTGCAGATGCGTGTATGGTAGAGTGCTGAAATTGAGACTCTAGCTCCTATAGTTGTCTGAAGATGGTCTCTATGGTGGGGAGAGTATCTGCCATCGGAAATTGATCTTTCACATGCTTCTATTTTGGATTCACCCCAGACAGAAATCTACAAGCCTGCCATTCAACACATTCCTCCACTTGTTTATCACAACATGCTGGTTGAAAAATAAGAAGCTCCTCAAATAGGCTTGTAAGAAGTTTGTAGTATTCGATAAGACTCCTCTCTCCCTGAGTAGCTGGCCATATCCTTGTGTGTATGTTAGAGAGACAAAACTTGGTCGTCTTCTGAGAGTACGCGCGTTCGAGGTTGTCCCACATTGCCTTTGTCGTGTTTTTGTAAAGAATGTTGCCACCATTGTTTGGATTGATGATGTTCGTCATCCAAGTGATAACATAACAATTGTCAACAAATCGAGTTTCGTAATCCTTGTCTGTTTCGGCAGGTGGGTCCTTTGTAAGAACATCGTTTTTGCGCTGGCCACCGACAAAAACTTTGAAAGACCAAGATCATATGTCATAATTTTTTGTGCTCTTCAACTTAATAGAGGTGCCCTGTACCATCAAAGAAGAAGTATGGTACGCGGACTTGGTCTCGGTAGACATCATGTTGACGACTTAGGTCAAGAAAAAGTGGCGTTAGAAAGTATGTCTTGTGTCTTAATCAAGTATAGAGTATGACCTTATTCATAAACATAGTCATAGCAAGGCGAGATCAGGGCAAGAGCAATAAATCAGATTCAAACCTATGATAAGGAGGGGGCAACAATACCCCAAGAACTTGTATCGGAGCAAGAGGACCAACTTGCAGAGCAAGAAGACCTCCTGGTGAAGCCTTCTGCAACAGAAGGCACCCCCTGCAGCGGTGCTGCACTCCAGGTGGAGCCCTAGGAGGAGGCGAAGAGGGCCTCCTACGGTGGAGAAGAGGCTGCCAGCGAAGGTATGAAAAGTTCGCGTGAAGCCTGGTTGAAGCAGAAGTCCACCGTCGGAGGAAAAGTCCGAGCCTTGCCGTAGAACTTCCCGCTCTAAGGCTTCTTCACATAGAATTGATGAGAGGATGGTGGGTGGTGGTGGGATGTAGGTCAAAATCGGTGTATGATAGCTGCTCAGATACCATGTGGAAAATTAGAGAGAACATTATGAGGTATTTATTCAGGAGGTCTAGTGGTCCTTATATAGCACTAAATCCTAGATAGCTCAAAAAATAAAATACATAAATACCCACGTGAGGTTAGAATGAAATACGAGAACGTAATCTGTTGTAATCTCGAATAATATCATCAATAAAATGCTCCAAAAAAGCTACAACACCTCGACAGAATGCATCGTCTCGCCTCTATTGAGATAATCGTATCTCTAGTTATCTGTTTCTTTATTTATGTTTTCTCTATATGTACTTTGTAATTAACCATGACTTTTCTCCTATATCAAAGAGCCCTAGGGTCTCTGCTATGACATGAACTTCTTTTCTACTAACATGGTATCAGAGCCGTGCCCCTGCGGTCTGGGTGCTGTCGTTGCGCCCTTTTCCTGCGGTTTGGAGGTCTGATTTGATTCGGAGATTGTGGTTTTTCTCATATAAATCACGTCTTACGAAACTAGACCTGTACTAGGAGCAATGAGGATGGTTGTATGAGTCTACATATATAACCACTCCTCCTTACTATTGTGTAGACGTTCTTCGATCAATCTACTCCTCGGTTTTTCGTGGTTCGACTTCTTGGTACAATGTCAGAAACAAGGGTGGTTTCTTCTCTTCTTCCGATGTCTTTAAGTGCCCGACTCCCATCGTGAAGATGAATGGGACCAACTACCAGTTGTGGTCCATGCAGTTTCGTATCTGTATGCATTGCCATAAAGAGGAGCACATTCTGACAGATTTAGTATTGGCGGACAAAACTGTGGCTAATGCTTTTTAGAAGTAAGATGATGCCTATGCTCGCATTTGGCTCTCCGGAAACTCACAACGGAGATTGCCAACAATATTTTCAATCAACCCATAACACAGGCTATGTGGGACTTCTTACCAGACATATACGGGCAGACAAAGAATGAAAGAAAGATTCTCCAGCTGCAGTTTGACATTTTCTTGACCAAACAGAATGGTCGACCACTCCATGTACACTTCTCTAATCTTAGAGGCATGTTTGAGCGATTGCAGAGCTTCATGCCTATTACTATCAGCACTGAGCTACAACAGGCATATCGGAATGCCACAATGACAGGAGTTTTCCTGTCATCTCTTGACTCTTACTACAATGCATCACGTACTCACTTCTGACTGGAGAGACGATACCTTCGATGGAAGAGGTTTACAAGCGATTCAGCATGATTACTACTCCATCTACTACTACAACCCAAACTCCCTTTGCTATAGCAGTTTCTTGTAGCAGAGAGGGGACTTCACAGTTTCATGGGCACGGACCTCGTGGTCGAGGACATCGACGTGGCCCATGTTCTCACTGCCACCGTCCTGGTCATTCTGAGGAGACATGCTTTCAGAAGCATGGATATCCTGCATCTACGCAGGTTGCTGAGCAGACTGAGCCTCTTCTGCTACTACACATGATGCACGCTTGGATTACATTTGTTCTAGACTTCGAAAGATGATGTCCACTCCTACTACTCCAGCCGCAGGTTCTTCAGATGCAACAACTACAACGAGAGCTTCGTCTAGTTCATCAGGTATTACTTATGTACTTACCAGTTGTAGTAGCTCAGATTTGACTAACTGGATTATGGGATCTGAAGCACCGCATCATATGTGTGGAGATCAGGTACAATTTAGTTCTTACTAGTCTATCTCGCCTGGTAGATCTGTGGTGATTGTTAATGGGGTCTGTCTTCTCATTGTTGGTCAAGGGAAGATTGTTCTAAGTCCTTCTATGCATCTGCATAACGTTTTATATGCTCCAAACATTCAACCAAATCTTTTGTCTTTTAGTCAAATTACAAAGGCTTTGCATGGTCGTGCCATTTTTGATCCCTTTTCTCTTTTGTTTCAGGACATACTAACGGGCAGGGTGATTGGATATGGCTATGAGTAGAGAGGATTGTACAAGCTTGCCATACCACCTTGTGAGGGATTGCTACCATTCCTTCGGGATATGTTTCTCCTTTTATGTGACATCTTCGCTTTGGACATCTTTCTCTTTATAAGATGTGTCGTATTCTACCGCAGATACCTACTCGTACTATTTGGACTGTGAAGCCTGTTAGCTTGGAAAGCATCATCGGTCTTCTTTTCCAAGTCATTAGGGTCGTTGCAGTAGTCAATCTTTGGAGTTGTTTCATTTTAACATTTGGGGTCCTAGTCGTGTTCCTGATAATTAGGGACATCGTTTTTATATGGTTGCCGTGGATGATTACTCAAGGCTTTCTCGGGTATTCTTGTTAAAACATTAGTCTGAAGTGGGTCTTATCAATAAATATTTTCCTATTGAGGTCAAAAGTATCTTCTCTGCTAATGTGAAATTTACTCGTACGGATAATGCCTTGGAGTTTTCCTTTTTACATTTATCTGAACTTCTCAGATCTCTTGGTATTGTTCATCAGACGTTGTTAGAAAATAAAGTTGCGGAAGCGAAAATGGTCAACAGAGCATAAACTAGAAATATGAAACATGGAACACAACAATTTTACGTAGAATTCTACTCCCTAAGGAGCGAGATGAAACCACGGGAGAAGGCCTCAAAGGGCCATATGTTTCATTGCGTTTTCTCAATGGATACAGGAGGTCCGGGGCTCCTTATATAGCCTCCACAGAGCCTCCAATTCCCACCACTGGTAGATGTGGGACTGAACACATGAACGAGGTAAATGGATCCTGGAGGTTTCCATTTACCCATCTACAACTCAAGTGGCGCACAACCAAATACTCCAACACTCCCCCTCAAGTTTGAGCATGCAATGCTCAACTTGGACAAACAAAAATAAACTCAACTCACGCTACATGACACTACAAACAATATTAACTCAACACGCACAACTGTCGGCTGCTGTCGAGAACGTTGCCTCTCATGCCGTGCAGGTGAGAATGACGAACGGGTTGGAGTGTGAGTTAAAACGAGGACTCGAAATCTGACCATCGAGCCTGAAACTACGCTTGGAGAAGTCTCCTCGTCGGAGAACTTAGACTCTCCCATTTGGCACAGAGAATGGTACTCTACTCTGGAGTACGTATGATACCACATGAAAACCCTTGCCCGCATAGCATAGGGAATGGTCCTCTACTTTGGAGTCCCTATGGTTCCCATGAAAACTCTGATCGAAACAACAAGAATGATGGAAACCACGACAAAAGATGGCATACACATGCTCATCTGAAAAGACCACATACATGGACGTGTCTGTAACTAAGGACGTGGAAATATCTAATGTCGAGTCTGAACAACTGTAATTTGTAGAGTCTGAACAACTGAAGGCATCTGAACTAGAATCTGCACTGACATCTGGAGACTGAAATCTCTGAAGTCTGGATAGTCGTGTGGATCTAAACTGAAAGTGATGATGCTGTATGATGCCGAAGAACTCTACATTATACTCCCCCTTTCTCCCATACTAGTCGGAATATATGTCATCGACTATATTGGGAGAAGACAAGAAATTGAGGAGAACTAAACATTAATAAGCCTATCACAATTTTTCTCGGCTTTTCAAACATTCATTTCATCCTTTTTTTGAAACAATTTTTTAAAGCTGCTTCATCCCTCCTTTTTTGGCTTTTCCTTCTTACTGTTTTTTGAATCATTTTAAATATGCGTACGACTTTTCTCAAAATTTTCTTTTATACGTGCCTTTTCTTTTTCTTTCTTTTTCTATATCCCCTCTTCTTTTTTTAAAAAATGAGTTCACACACTCTCTCTTATTTTTTAATAGATCTTTTTTACACACCAACCCCCTTGTGCTTTAACCAGCAGTCGAAGCATTTTTAAAAACATATGGCCCAACATGGGCTTTCAACGAAATAGCCCTCAAGAAATGTTTTCTTTTACTACGGGGGCCCTTACTTTCCCTATTTAGTGTTCCCGCTGGAACCCTTTCCCGAACAAATGATGCCAGTGTCGCCAAGGGCTGTCGGTACTCGGGGGTGTGGCAATAGGAGCGCGAAGAACTCCTGCGCTGCCTGAGAGGAGCTTGCACGGAGAGGGAGGCCGCGTTGGAGGTTGTTGCCACCTCCGCTTGGTTGCTGCATCGCCTGGGCGATGGAGAATGGAGAGAGGAACTCGCTGTTTGCTGAGGAGGGGCTCGCAAGGACTTGCACGTCGTTGATCGCCAGGAGGTTTCATCGCTAGAGGAGGAAGGCGAGGAGGTCGCTCGCGAAGGAGAAGGGGGATGTGGTCCTCGCGTGATTTTGCAAAACGATTACCGCCGACGAGAAGCACTGCCACCCTTCAGGAAGGAGGAGGCGCTACATGGAGGATCTGCAATGGGCAAGAGATGGAGATAGAGCTCGCCGCCAGAGGGAACCCAAGAATGGTGCTGGCGAGGCTTTGCAGTGGGTTGCGCGACTTGTGGCTGCAGTGAAGGAGCGCAATAGGGAGGCGATGGAGTTGCGGTTGAAGGGATCTCGTCTCGCTTGGAGAGATGTTTTGTGGGCTTTACGAATGGAGCATGCATCCTGCGGATGCTCTTCTTGAAGATATGGACGAACTGCTACATACACGATATACCGCATCCTAGAATCGAGATGCAAGGAAGTTGCTCGCATAAGGAGCCTCTGCCTCGAGATGAAGAACATGCCCACGACGGGGCATTAACGACATATGAAGTACCCTAGAACCGGATGGGGTTCCTGAAGAACCCTAGAACTGTTTGAACAAATAAATCTTCAAGCATATAAATCTTTAACAATAAATCCACGAGGAACAAACTTGGCTCTGATACCATGTTAGAAAATAAAGAGGCGGAAGCGAAAATGGTAAGCAGAGCATGAACTAGTAATATGAAACATGGAACATAAAAATTCTGATTGGAACCCTACTCCTTAAGGAGGGGGATGAAACAACTGGAACTGGAGAAGGCCTCAAAGGGCCATATGCTTCATTGTGTTTTTTTCAATGGATACAGGAGGTCATGGGATCCTTATATAGCCTTCACAGAGCCTCCATGTCCTACCACTGGTAGATGTGGGACTAAACACATGGATGGGGTAAATGGATCCTAGAGGTATCCATTTACCCATCTACAACTCAAGTTGTGCACAACCAAATTCTCCAGCAGACCTCTTGCGCTTATACTTTTCAGCAGAATGGTGTTGTTGAACGCAAACACCATTCACCTTCTAGATGTCACGAGGACCCTTCTGATTCAGAGTCGTGCCTCACATTCTTTCTGGGCAGATGTTTTTCTTACTGCATGCTACTTGGTGAACTGCATTCTGTCCACTATGCTTGGAGAAAAGGTTCCTTTCTCGATTGTGTTTCCCAAGAAGGATCTATTCTCTTACACTCCCAGAGTTTTGGATTTGTAGCCTTTGTTCACAATTTGACTTCTGACCGTGACAAGCTCTCTCCCAAAGCTGTCAAATGTGTTTTTGTTGATTATTCCCGTACCCCAAATGGGTATTGATATTTTGATCCTGTAGAAAAAAAATATTATGTCCGTGCTGATGTCACATTCTTTAGGTCTATTATGTACTTTTGTCCTACCGGTGAGACATGTTGTCTACTGCTACTTCTTGTAAGGATGTTATTGTTTCTCTACCTCCATCTTCTCTACCATATGCACCCAATGTTGAGTCTCAGCCTCCACTGCCTCCACCACCACAATCATCTCCAGGGCCTCAACCATCTCCACGTCCTTCACCTCAGACCACCCAGATACAATTCCTACCACATGTTCACACTTGCAAGTCTTCTACTTGCCCCTCTGTTCATGTGCCCTCCACATCATCCAGCACGCCTCAGGTATGTAATGAGCACATCGATTCCACTGATGGCAGTGGTGTGTTGAATGTTAGGCAGGATGAGTTGATACCAGAAGACGTAGAGGCTGATGACTTGGACATACCGATTGCCTTGAGAAAGCCTCGTCGTCAATGTTCAACTTATCCTGTTGCTGCGCATGTTTCATTGGACCATATTTCAGAGGAGTATATGAAGTTTGTTGTGGGACTCTCTTTTGTTTCTATCCCATGATCATATCAGGAGGCCATACATGATAGTAGGTGGCGTCTTACAATGGAGGAAATCATTGTTTTACAGTCACGTGGTACATGGAGCATTGTTTCTGCTCCTCCATGTGCCTCTGTTGTGGAATGCAAATGGATATTTACAGTCAAGCGGAGGGCAAATGGCAGTGTGGATCGCTACAAGGTCAGGCTTGTGGCACGAGGGTTCACCCAAACCTATTTGGTGAATTATCAGGATACGATCTCACCAGTGGCCAGACACTCGACACTTCGCATTCTTTCAGCAGTTGCTGTTTCACGGGACTGGCCTCTTTACCAGCTTGATGTAAAGAATGTTTTTTTATATGGTGAACTACAGGAGGGTGTATATATGCAGCATCCACCAGGATTTGCTACTGAGGGGGGGTCACAGAAGGTGTGCAGGCTTTATAAGGCGATTTTTGGCCTGAAGCAGAGTTCGAGAGCTTGGTACCAGAAGTTATCAGAGATGATAGAGCAACAGGGTTTCGTGAAGTCTACAACGGATCACTCATTGTTTGTTCAGAGGATACAGAGAGGTACTATTGTTATTCTTATCTATGTTGATGATTTTATTGTCACATGGGATGATGAGCGGGGTATTCAGGCTGACAAGGAGTTCCTAGGTCAGGAATTTGTTACTAAGAACCTTGACACTCTTCGATACTTCCTTGGATTAGAGTTCGCCAAGAACCAGCGTAGTCTTGTGATGACCCAAAGGAAGTTTGTTATGGATCTTCTTTTTGATACACGTATGACAGTGTGCAAGCCTGCTACTACCCCTATGGATCCGAGTATGAGATTATATGATGATGACACTAAGGAGGTAGACAGGAGGAGATATAAAGAGCTTGTTGGGAAGCTCCTCCTATAAGCCACCGTCACCATGCCAAACAAATCTTTTGTAGTGAACAAAGTTAGTCAATTCATGGAGCGGCCCAGGAAGGTGCATATGGATGCAGTTCATATGATCTTGAGATATTTGAAGACTTCACCTGGTTCTGGTCTCATATTCAGCAGGGGTACATCTCTTCAGGTGACTACTTGTGCAGATGCAGATTATGCAGGTTGTCCTAGAGACAAGAAGTCTACCTTTCGCTTTGCTATCTTTGTTGGCAGCTCGCTTGTTTTATGGGAAAACAAGAAGTAGACAGTGGTGGCCAGATCTAGTGCAGAATCTGAGTATAGGGCCATGGCACAGTGAAGTGCAGAGTTGATGTAGGTTAGATCTGTGTTGACTCACCTTACTATTGAGATTTCTCTTCCCATGCAGCTTTTGTGTGATAATCAAGCGGCTCTATTTATTGCCAACAATCCTGCATTTCATGAAGGGATCAAACACATAGAGGTGGATTGTCATTACACTAGAGATATGATTCAGAAAGATCTCATATCTACCTCTCATGTTTCTATTGGTGATCAGACTTCTGACGTCTTCACCAAGGCACTTGCTAGAGGTCCATTTCAGAGGTGTTGCACCAAGCTGAGATATATATGCTCCAGCTTGAGGGGGAGTGTTGAGATAATCATATCTCCAGTTATCTGATTCCTTATTTATGTTTTGTCTATGTAATTCTCTGTAATTAACCCAGGGCTTTTCTCCTATATAAGAAAGCCCTAGGGCCTCTGCTATGACATGAACTTCTTTTCTACTAACAGCCTCGAAGCAATCCGCCTCAACACGCCTCAAGGTTAAATGGGCTGCTTTGCCTCGCGTGCCTCGAGTTTTAATACCATGGATATGACTGCTATAGTCGGTCCCATGCTGAATTATTGAATACTCATCTATAAGAGTGAATATCCTACTAAAAAGTAGTTTTGATCCATCCGTTGGAGCTTTAAGAATTCATAATGGGCCAATGTATTCATGCCCAAAATTGTTGAGGTATATCCTGTGAAGGTACTCCACCAATTGAATCAGTGATCGATATTTAGGTTTTGTCGTAAACCTAATAGGTTATTTCTAGTTCAAGCCACGTTCAAAGGTAGTTCATTTCCCCTTGGTATATAAACATTTGTGCTAGAAAAAAATGGTATCTCAAATTATAACCCATGTGAGATGTAAAATATATCTCCTGACCAGTCTCATGGTATATGAGACAAATGTGTCCATTTTAATTAGGGTCATATTCTATGGTTACAATTCTATCACCATGTCTTTTTCATTCTTTTGTAAAACAACTTTGCACTCTACCGCTTTGATCTGCACCTTTCCTAGTAGATTAGTCAATGTGATGGTTTGTGTTGGGAAAATAGTCTTCGATGATTATTCAGAAAACCCTAGTCTCTCTTATATAGGGAGAGACCTTAAGGGTAAATTACAGAGAGGTCTATCAAAGATAAAGAAATAACAAAAAGATACATAAAGAGATAATAATACTACGAACTATCTCTACACTCCCCCTCAAGGTGGAGCATAGATATCTATCATGCTCAGCTTGGATGAACATCTCTGAAAAGGTCCTCTGAGTAGTGGCTTGGTGAATACATCTGCAGTCTGATCTCCTGAGCTCACATGTGCAGTAGATATCAATCCTCTCTGGATCAAGTCCCTAGTGTAATGGCAGTCAACTTCAATATGCTTGGTCCTTTCATGGAAAGCTGGATTATTGGCAATGAACAATGCTGCCTGATTGTCACACTGAAGCTTCATAGGTAGGGGCACCGCTACATATAGATCTTCTAGTACCGAACGAACCCACATCATTTCCGTGTTGGCTTGAGCCATGGCCCTATATTCGGATTCGGCACTGGACCTTGCCACAACAGTTTATTTCTTGCTTTTCCAAGAAACCAAAGAGCCTCCAACAAAGACTGCAAACCCTGAGGTTGATTTTCGATCCTTAGGGCATCCTGCATAATCTGCGTCTGCACACGCTGAGATGGATAAGTATGTGCCCTTTCTGAATAGCAGCCCTGTCCCTGGAGAAAACTTCAGATACCTCAGTATCATGTGTATAGCATCCATGTGAACCTGTCTTGGCTGCTCCATAAATTGACTCACCCTGCTAACTGCAAATTGAATGTCTGGGCGAGTTATGGTAATGTAGAGGAGTTTTCCCACCATTTCTCTATATCTTCTCTTATCTACTTCATCAGTATCACCATCATACAGCTTCATGCTAGGGTCCATGGGAATACTTGATGGTTTGCATCCATCCATGCCGGTCTCAATCAGGAAGTCTGTAATGTACTTCCGTTGGGTCATCACCAAGCCTTGTGCATTCCTTGCAAATTCTAACCCCAGAAAATATCTTAGGGTTCCAAGATCCTTTGTAACGAACTGACAGCCTAGGAATGCCTTCGCCCTCTCTATGCCCTGAACATCATCTCCTGTAACAAGAATATCATCCACATAGACCATAACGACAACCGTACCTGCCGATGACTTCTGCACAAACAATGAGTGATCGGCATTTGACCTCTTGTATCCTTGTTGCTCAATCAGGTTGGACAACTTCTGGAACCATGCTCTCGGGCTCTGTTTGAGGCCATATATCGCCTTGTGAAGTCTACAGACCATCTGCTTCTCCCCCTCAGCAGTAAACCCAGGTGGCTGCTGCATGTAGACTTCCTCCTGTAAGTCCCCGTACAAAAAGGCATTCTTGACATCTAGTTGAGATATACTCCAATCACGGATCACAAAACCCATAAGAGAATACGAAGAGTAGAGTGTCTCGCCACTGGAGAGAATGTATCCATGTAATCCACACCATAGGTTTGTGTAAACCCACGGGAAACCAAGCGTTCTTTGTACCTATCCAACGTGCCATTTGCATGATATTTGACTGTGAAGACCCATTTACAGCTCACAATGGATGCATCAACAGGTGCAGGGACCAAAGACCATGTGCCACGAGACTGTAAGGCCCTCATCTGTTCTTCCATTGCTAATCTCCAGCAATCATTCTTCAAAGCTACCTGGTATGTCCGTGGTACACAGAAGACAAGGCTGTGGCAAATCTCTGAAAATCACCAGTGAGACGGTGAAAAGACACCTGTGAAGCAAATGGATAAGAGGCACATTGCCTCCTCTGCTTCCGAATAGCAATCGGAACATCAAGATCATCATCTGCTGTACTGGATGGGCTAGTGTCTAGCTGTACTGAAGGATCCTGCATATGTACCAAACCTGACCCGTCGGTAGTAATGCCATCTGAACATACCTGAGGCGTGATGATTGGCTGTTGTGTAGTCTGAGCAGGACCTGACCGGCGTGTATAGAATTTAGGTAACGGTGATATGATAGGCCGTGGAATGGGTGGAGGTGGAGGTGGTGGTGGTGGTGGTGCTGGCGTGGAGACGGGCACATGAGACAACTCAGGTGTACTCAATGTAGGTGGTGGAGGAACATAGATATCATCAGTGGTAGTGGATGGTGCCATTCTGTCACCTGCAGGAGAAAAATACATGACCGACTCAAAGAAAGTGACATCAGCACTCACGAAGTACCTCTTAATCGCAGGATCATAACACCGGTATCCCTTCTGAGTTCTGGAATAACCAACAAAGACGCACTTGACTGCTCTAGGAGAGAGTTTGTCAAGACCAGGAGATAGACGATGAACGAAAGCCACAGTACCAAAGACACGTGGAGTCAGTGAAAATAACTCATTGTCTGGAAAAATAAGAGAGATAGGTATCTTGTTACCAAGAACTGAGGATGGCATTCGATTAACTAGATAACATGCAGTAAGAACAGCGTCGCCCCAGAATGAAATAGGAGCACAACTCTGAATCAACAGTGTTCGAGTAATATCCTAGAGATGGCGATGCTTTCTTTCCGCCACACCATTTTGTTGTGAGGTATACGCACAAGTGGTTTGGTGAATAATACGCTTTGATGAAAGAAATAGAGAAAGTGAGCGTGTACAAAATTCAAGGGCATTATCCGTCCAAACATATTTGACAGAGGAAGAAAAAATATTGTGCACTTCATTAAGCAAATTCTTGATCACATCTCCTGCTTCAGATTTATTTTTCAAAAGAAAGACCCATGACACACGAGAGAAATCATCCGCTACCACAAGATAAAACCTGTGCCCCTGATGATCGGGAACACGACTCGGACCCCATATATCTATATGTAACAACTCAAAAGGGGAGCTACTGCTCTGACTCGGACGACTTGGGAAGCTCGATTTGTGATGCTTTTCCAACTGACATGCTTCGCATCGGAAGGACGAACTAGGAGAGATCTGGGGCAGAAGATGGCGCATTTTCTGAAGCGGAAGGTGACCAAACCGGAGATGCCAAATGTACGTAGAGACTGGTCCAACAGAATGAGAGGAGACGCCAGCATAGGAATCCCGAACCAGTCGATATAAACCATTCTGCTCAGAGCCACAACCAATCACCTTGCCCGTGAGTATGTCCTGAAAAATGAGAGAAGACGGGTC
Source organism: Ottelia alismoides (assembly GCA_037367405.1). Lineage (NCBI taxonomy): Eukaryota > Viridiplantae > Streptophyta > Magnoliopsida > Alismatales > Hydrocharitaceae > Ottelia > Ottelia alismoides. Next base: position 128,598 of record JAZKJV010011566.1, read on the forward strand.
AAATATAGTACGACAATTCAAATCCTTCGTAATCTGACTAATAAATAGCAAATTCATTGAGAACTCAGGAGCATGTAGGACGTTCTGTAGCTGCATAGTGGAGGATAGGAATACCTCCCCCTGTCCAACCAGGGGCGAATGGGTACCATCTGCTATCTGCACTGAACGGTCGGGAGGAATGTCCCTGTAGGCATGTAATCGATCTCTATCGCGGTAGAGATGATGTGTGGCTCCGGAATCTATAACCCAGTCAGATATATCATGAGGTGTTGTGAATGCAGTAGATCTACCTGAGGTGCTCGCAGCGGCGGATGAACTGGCAGAGGCAGTGGCAGCAATATCTGAAGAGCCACCAGATGAATCAGCAGATGAATGTGGCATAATATCTCGGAGACGGGCCACAAGTTCGTCAAATCGACTATCTGCAGTAGAGGGTAATGGAGACTAAGAGTGCTTTGCAACACTTGCCGATGCTGGGAATCCATACTTAGAATAGCATGTCTCCTCTGAGTGTCCTGTGCGGTGACAATAGGAGCATGTCTGACTAAAGCGACCACCCCTTCCCTGGGTTCCACAGCCACGCCCACGACCAGACCAGAATGCTGTCCACCTCTCCCACGCGAGACTGCCATCGCTGATGGGGGTGGAGTAGAAGAGCTGGAGGAGACTGGAATGCGACTGAGCCTTCTGTAAACATCCTCCACTGGAGGAATAACTGCATCAGCTAGGATCTGGGACCGGGCGGCATCATACTCAGGATCAAGAGCCACAAGTAGAACACCCACCATGGTGGCGTTCCGAAATGTCTTCTGTTGTTCAGGAGTAGCATTGAGAGGAATGGTATTGTATAACTTCTTAAACATCCCTCTTAGGGATGTGTATAAGGAATGGAGAGGTCTGCCGCTCTGCTTCATTGTGAAAATGTCATGCTGAAGCTGCAACATCTTTGTCTCATTTCGCACCTGCGAATATGTAGCGGCAAGAATGTCCCACATTGCCTTGGCAGTGGGCTGATGGAGGACGTCGTTAGAAATCTCCATCGTCAATGTACCAGACAACCAGACCTTTGCGTAGGCGTCGTCAGCCTCCCATGAGGCATAGATCCCTGTCTTCTCTGCAGGCTCATCCTCGGTAAGAATGTGTTTCTTACCATTAGACTTCATGAGGCTCATGAACTGCATAGCCCAAAGCTCATAGTTAGACTCGTCCATCTTCACTATTGGCGCAGGACCTTTGAATGCGTCGGTGGAGGGCATATCGGCTTTCGATTCTGACATACTGCCGCTTGGAGAAGAACAAGGGTATATAGACACTGTGATGAATGTCTACACCAACTGCATCGGTTTTGAGTGCGTATGTAGATGTTACGCACTCATATATCGGACGAAGAGAGGATTAGGGCATGCCTTAGAGAAGGCTTACAACCCTTGAACCGGCTTATTGGGTGCCGCCTGGGGGTCGCCTAGATGTCTGCGCGACTGGCTGGGACCACCGGGACCTACGGCGGTGGCTGGAACCGCCCGGGAGAGGACCCAAGGCGGCTGGCGGTGGCTGGGAGAGACCGCCTGGGGGCCGCTGGCGGTGGCTGGGACCTACAGCGGCAAGCGGGGGCTGCTGGCGGTGGCTGGGATTGCCGGGGAGGCACTGGCGATGGGGCTGGGCCTAGGGCAAGGCGCGGAAGCCCTGGAGAGAGAGAGGCGGCGGCGGAGATGCTCCGAGGAGAGGGCGGTGGGTGGGGAGGGGGAGGCGACGGGTGGAGAGCCCTAGGGCGGCTCTGATACCATGTTGGGAAAAGAGTCTTCGATGATTATTCAGAAAACCCTAGTCTCTCTTATATAGGGAGAGACCTTAAGGGTAAATTACAGAGAGGTCTATCAAAGAAAGAAATAACAAAAAGATACATAAAGAGATAATAATACTACGAACTATCTCTACAGTTTGCAGAGAGGTAGTCTGCCTGTGCAAGTCAGGCCCCTCCGAGGGGTTAGGGATCCACAAGACCACTTCGATATTCAAACTAGTAAACATACTATTTCACTTTGCGAGCATAATTGGCAAAACCTAAAGTGAACATGTCTTGGCCTGTTTTTGTTTCCTTTGCATTTATCATAATTCTTCCCTTTATAACTCTGCATAATCGTGTTTTTTTTTAAAAAACGCCATATATTATTAATTATGTTGGTTTTCTTTGGCTCATGCAACCACAACTTGTTTATGTTCATTGAAATACATAATAAATTTTGATAGTAAAAGTTGGTATCCCTTCTACTTAATTTTCTTTGAACACTAATTTAGGTTTTCTTGGACAAGTGCATCTCACGTTACAATTCCAAAAGAATTGAACCTGGAGCGCCAGTTGGAGTTATTGGAGCTCAAAGTATAGGTGAACCTGGGACGCAGATGACGTTGAAAACTTTCCACTTTGCTGGTGTTGCTAGTATGAGTATCCTTTCTATTAGGTTTTCCTCATTCGAAAGGTGTTATACAGATGGTCATGATTATCCTTTTTAATTATTTTTCCATAATGGGGAATGTTGCACTATTCAGCTTTCTTTGTCAAACGACTCATGGATTATTTTTAATTAACTAAATCAAGCATTTTTCCACATTAATTTGTGTCGGCAATGCATGTTTTTTGCCTCCCTTACAATTTACCTTGTAGTGGTCTTAACAGAGCATGATCCTTCTGTTCACCAAATGTGAAAGCATGCGCTCCTTCTGTTGACCAAATGTGAAAGTTGCATGCTGGTGGACATACACCAAGTATCATTAAATCAGCAACTAAAAATATCCTTTTTCCAACCTTTTTAAGGTGATGCCAAGTTTCTTTGACCCATATATTCTCATTTTTTGTTGACTTCTACTGACTTTCAGTGTTTTGACCAAATTCGGAAGTTGCATGCTGAGACATATTACAAATAATATTTAAAGCAGCAACTAATTTTATCCTTTTTTCTGCCGATTTATGGCGGTGCCAAGTTTCTTTAATCATTATATTGTCATTTTTCTTGACATTTATCGAGTTCCAGTGCTTTAAGCAGATCTCGAGTTCCTTGTGGGGACTAGTTTTCTTTAGTTTTTATAAATTTAGGCGGGACATCTCGACAGGTATAAAGATGCAGATATAATGCTCTTCTTACAGAATTTGGCATATTTATTTTAGGGTTGTTTTTTGCTGTTGTGCCTCTTTTAGATTCTGCAGTATAAATTATGCCCTTCTTTTTTTGCAATATTAGATGTGCCCCTACCTTCTTGCACTATTATCACTTTTGCCCTTCCATTAGTTTTATCGTTAGTGAGATAAACCAAACCATGGTTTATACGAACAAAACGCGATTTAGTAAAATTTTCTTACTGTTGTGCCTTTATAATTTTCAAAAAATTAAATGTGTACCCATCTTTTTTCCTTCCAATTAGAATTGTACCCTGAGATAACCTCCGTTTGGTAAGGGAATGGACGGAAACTAATTCGACCGGTACAATTGTTAATTGCCCAAGAAGGTATGAGCACAACTAATATTGAAAAAAAAGGAAGGGGGCGTAACTGATAATTCAGAATCTAAGAGGGGCACAACTGTAAAAAAAATTCTGGTGGTTCTCTAAGTTGTATTCTATATTGTTTGAGGGGGCAGATCCATATTTCATTGTAGCTAAATAAAACTAAAACATACGAAGTTTCCTTAACACTGACTAGATGTTACTCTTGGAGTCCCTCGGATCAAGGAGATAATAGATGCCATCAAGAATATCAGTACCCCCATTATAACTACTGTTTTAGAACGCAATGATGATGAAATATCTGCGAAGGTAGTGAAAGGTTCTCTCCAGAAAACCCTCCTTGAAGAGGTATGCTTTTCTTTAGGCAGCCATATTGTGCTGGTTTTGCTCTTATAAGCCTCAAGGTTTGTGGTTTATCAGCTCTGCCTTGATATTCACAAGTATATGATGTTTGGTAAACCAGATAAATTAAGTTGCAATATCCTGCTTATCGCAAAATTTTTAGATAACTCCTTGGATACTGGAATTAAAGGCAAGATCTTTGGGAGGTAGTAGGAACTTATATGTTCAAATCTAAACTAAATGGCTTTGAGAATTATTAACAATTGCTGCTTGTTCATATTAAAAGTTGGGAAATGGAACTTTTAACAGAAAGTTGGGCTGGGATAAGCCGTTCCATATGTGAAAAAGTAGGATGGAACATTATAATTCTTATCGAGGGCGTAGGGGTTCTTATATGCAGGTGAGACTATAAGCACCTAAGAAGGGAAAAATACAATAAGATCCATATATGAAGTAAGAATGTCCGAAATGCTAAATATAATAGAATATCAATGCTCCCCATCAAGTTGGAGCATATTTATTAGACATGCCAAACTTGGAGATCAACAATGAATGTGATTTTTTGAAAGAGCTTGGTGAAATTATCCGCAAGATGAAGCTCTTTAGCAATATGAGTAGTAATTTTCCTCCACGCATTGTATCTTTGACAAAGTGGCAATCCAACTTCAGTGTGCGTGGCACACTCTTGAAAGATAGGATTATTAACAATGTAGGTTGCCAACTTATTATCACAATAGAGTGTAACTGGAGTTTTGATCGACGTGTTGAGTTGTTGTAGAAAGGAGATGCCAATTAGTATCACAAGTGACTTAAGCCATGGCTCTATATTCTTTTTCTGCATTGGATCTGGAAACAGCCGAGCTTCTTACTATGCTAGGTGACTTGCTTTCCATTAATGAACATTATATGTGGCCATTAAAAGCATAGAGGAGTCCCTTGCCAGGAGAACTCTTGATGTGTTTGAGAATTACATCATGCCAAGATAATATGCCAACTTCCTGATCATGCCATCATATTTCACCGATTTTGGTCGACTTTCGATTTGGACATGTGTCCAAGATTCGACCGAAATGGCGAATATTTCATCCTTTACGGGGGATATAAAGAGATATCGAGCCTAGTATCGTAAGATATAAAAGTTTTCCCTCTAGACCCACAACTCGTCTATGTAAAGACGTCCATACCCACCCTCTACACCACCTACTTTTCTTGAGCAATAAGATTTATTTTCCTTCATGACTTTTAAGGACAAGTGGTTTTTCTCACTCTTTGGGAAACCTAACCTTGTCAACCTTTGTGCATGGACTACACTCCACTGAGGTTGGGTGCTTCCTCGTGACATTGAGCAACCCTCATATTTTATCACCAGAAGAAGGGACTCCAAAGAAATCCTCCACGGCCCCCAAGGGGGCAACCTAGTTGATAAATACGGTGCCCACCATGCCCACAACCTGAGAAGGAGGATGTGGATCCCAAGTATGATGACATTAATGATCAAATCAAGAGGTATAAAGTTGCTGGTTAGCTTCCTGCAATTGTGGTAGATCAATTGCCACATTTGGTCTCTCGAGAGAAGTTGACCATTCATTAGAATCAATTGTGCTTGATATATGGTATGATCCAATGAAACCCTTAAAAAATTCTGCCAATTCTTTGAAATGTATCATGATACGAGGATGATTATCATGATTTTCATCTCTCGCACTTGGTAGAAGAGCTGACAAGTCTCAAGTACCCTCATGGTTGCTTGCTTGCTTCTTAGATCTTGCCATGCTATATGAAGTTGCCTTAGCTTCTGTCCTTGATGCTTTAACGTAGGACGAGGGGATGCTTTGGCTTCCCCCTTGAAGATCCGGATTCGATTTACAATGCTTCAGAAGGGAGAAATGGCCCATCAAAGGGTAAATTAAGAGACACCCTCGATTGAGATGCCTTTACTCCCTTCTTGAGGCCATCAAAAGACAAATATGAAATATCTATTATTAGTTACAATTTGTGTCTCATAAAATGATGTGTTGTTTCCGCCAACAACCTTCTTCCCCTTCGGAGTTAGGATACACCTTTATTCCTATATATGATGCTTTGATTTCCGCAGGTGGCTACCTCGATCTCGCTGGTGGCTCCGGATCGCCGCGCTCGACTGTTACACTCCTCAACTTCCTTGTCATCTTCACGTCCAGTATTGCAACACCTCCCAATTATGAAACACCATCGATCAACACCCAAGGAAGCTCCACAAGATGGAGATGAAAAGATTTATGTCACATGGCAAAGTCCAGCTTGAGTTATCATTCATTATCAGACCCAAATTGTCCACACATCGAAATGTCAACATCACTACATCCCTTGTTAAGGATGTGCCTAGAATTACGATAATAATTAAAGTAATAATGAATAAGCATTTCACGCTAATTGAGTTGTGTTCCACCGAGACAAATATTGATCACAAGCTCACGGATAGAGGTTGAACAACCCATGGGTGTCAATTGATGCAAAAAATTTATAGGGCAGCGAAGAACTTTGGGGAAAGGGGAGCAATAAAACGTGAAGTTGCAAAGGATTTTAGTAGAGAAGAGGGGATATGCTCGAGATGGAGAGGGAAAAATGAGGAGAGGGAAGGAGAAAATCTAATTCAATTTCTACTTGAATTGTTTCCTAACACTGAGTTATAGCCATTTAAAAAGATGGGGTGGAATTACAAAACAAAACTAAAAGGAAAAAATCAAACAAACCCTAATTTAACTCCTTAAATTTACTCAACTTAATTCTTGTTGAAGATTACCTGCAATTTCATTTATTCGGATGAATTAAAACACATGGTCTCAAATAAAAGCAACTAGTCCTAATTTTTATGACTCTAAGTAGGCAAGAGTGGATGAGAAATTTTTCTTTTGCTCTCATTTCCAATCATATATTACATCCACTCTCTTATGCTTCAAAAATTCATCTATTGAGGAATTGCGTGATTTTCTGTTGCAACGTGTACGGATCAATCATGAGTTGATCCAGTAATTTTTTAACTCTTTTTCTATGATCAATGTCAAGTTTGATTCTTTTGAGTGGTAGGCTTAGTTTCAAAATTTCTAACCCTTTAATAAAAAAAATCTTTTCAATTCCTCCAACATTGACCTTTAGATAAAGTACTTTTGGAGGAGGGACTTAGTTGTAATTTCTGGAAAGTAACCACACATCTATTCTTTTATGGGCTACGTCTCCCAATTGGGATATAATACCAACCCAGATCATGGTTCCTCTTTTCAAACACAGACTCTTGGGGCTAAGGAGATTTGAGCTTTTGGAGATAATTGTGGTTGATTCGATGAGGTGAGCTCTCGATGGTGTGGTTGATGGCATGTTGGTAGTGGCTACGGGCACCATTTATCATGCGATGGTGTCGTTGATGGTAAGCTGGTGGTGTCTACGAGCACCATTGATTGGGCGATGGTGATGTGTTTCGAGCTTCCACAACTCATGGTAATGCCGGTGATACCGTTGCTCGAGTAGGCACATACGTCAATGATGGCGCGAACAATGATGATGACGGCTTCGTGTAGGTTGTCGATAAGGCCTATGACTAGCACGATGACAATGAGGGATGGGTTGAGTAGGTGGAGTTGGTTTTGGTAGTAATGGTGTGAGGATGTGAGGATGTGGTGCCATCTTTGGTTGAAGTGACAGAATCAATGGTGTAAGGGGAGGCTTTGGTGGACAACTAAAGTTGTAGAAAAGTTCGGAAATGCGGTATCTAATATTTGTTCGGTCATGCAATCTAAAGTAAGAGAATGAAATAAGAAATATAGGGGGCATGTGTAGAATATGCATTTTGTGTTATTTTAGTTAAACATATAAAAAATACAACAATAAAATATGCTCATATTAAGATAGACATGAATTAACTAAATCCAAAATCAAATATTCTAGATAAAATAATATAACCGTGGTGTTAAAAAACGTGCCTCGAGGCATCGAGGCTACAGCCTTGAGGCCTAAGACGTAAGCCTCATTTACCTAAGGCGATATCGAGGTGGTCGATGCGGTGAGGCAGTCTCGAGGTGCTGCCTCGGTCTGTTGATCATTTTTTTGGATAAATAAAAAAACTATATAAAGCTATACTTTTATAATAATATTAAGGTTATAACACGTATTTTAGTTACAAACATAAACGTTACAATCACAATATTGTATTATAGTATCATTATATGTTACTCCCCAATCACAACAGTTCATAAATACGTAATTATACATTTATATTACAATCATCATTGCATCAAAGAAATGACACAAGTGTACAATGGTTATTTCTTGTTGGAGTATTTGATAGTGCGCCTGTTGAGTTGTAGCGGGGTAAATGGATCCTGGAGAAGATCCATTTACCCCATCCTTTGTTTAGTCCCATACCGCCCAATGGTGGGACTTGGAGGCTCTGGGAAGGCTATATAAGGAGCCCCGGACCTCCTGTACTCATTGAGAAAGTGCAATGAAAAACACGCCCCATTAGAGGGCTTCTCCCGTGGTTTCATCCCGCTCCTCACGGAGTAGGGTTCCACGTTAAAATCCCGCGTTCTTATTTTGTTCTTTATCTTTTCCATGTTCGCTTCCGCATTCTTCATATTTTATAACATGGTATCAGAGCGGGTTCATTTCTTGAGGATTTCAAGTTTATCTTTGTTCGGGATTCGATTTTGAAAAGTGTTTGTAAAGATTATTTCAATATTCAGAGTTGTGATTCATCGTGGAGGATTTCTCTTTTGTTTTCTAGGGTTTCGTTGGAAACCCTAATCACACTTTGTTCGTGAAGATCTGGCCTGGTATAAAGTTTTTGAGGTGCATCTCCTCCATTGCGAGATCTTCTTCCAGGCAATGAATTGGTCGGCAGGAGCCCCGCTCCAGCTTCTTCGCACGACAGTGCATCTCCAGTCCTCCAGGACACAACGCAACGCGCGATTACTTGCGCACAGGCAAAGCGCGACATGCCAGGCCCCCGCGCTCTTAGTCCCAGTGCCCCCGTGCCAAGAGCCCTCGCCCCTGCGCGTCCAGGCCCTCCCGATTCCGCATCAAGCACATTCTTACCGATAGGCGCACCAGAGCCCTCGCCCCTGCGCGTCTTCTCAGCAGGCTCTGGTAAGAAGCACATGAGCTACGGGTAAGAAGCACATTCTTACCGAACCAGAGCCTGCTGAGAAGACTGGAACCAATGCCTCCTGGGAGGCTGATGACGTATACGCCAAGGTTTGGCTATCTGGCACGTTGGCAATTGAGATTGCCAATGACATCCTCCATCAACCCACAACGAAGGATATGTGGGACATTCTGGCAGCTACATATTCCCAGGCGAAGCGTGTAACCCCAGATCTCCAAGGCGGCGGCATACGAAAAGCCCCTGCGGGGGCATTGGCGAAATGATAGGGTTCCCACGATGGGAACCCTAGTCGTTCCTTAAAAAAAATGTTGATCTTGGCCCATGTGGGCCGCGTATTGTTTAAAAAAAGAGAAGTGGGGAACAAGCCGCATGATGCTTAAAAAAAGGAGGAAGTTGAAAAAAAAGGGGGAGGAAATGAATTTGTTAAAAAAAGGGGGAGAGTGGAGTTTGCTTAAAAAAAAGGAGGTTTGAAAAAAAATTGCGTACATTTGAACAAAAGCCGTACGCGAGTATTTTGAAAGGAAAAAAAGGCTGCGTACAAGAAAAAGCTGTACGCGAAGTTTGCAAAATTTTTTTTTTGAAAAGCCGTAAAAAAATTAAACGGCTTAAAAAATCAGACGGCTTAAAAAAAGCCGCAAGTCCATGTTTTACCCCCTGTTTATATTGTCTTCTCCCAACTTTGTCGATGTTCATTTTCCGACAAGTATGGGAGAAAGGGGGAGTATATGTAGAGTCACAGGTCTGTTCATGATCCAGATTCCAGATTCAGATGCCAGTCTCCAGACCAGCTAGTTGATCAGACTCTACAGTTCAGTTTCAGACTCGACGATCATTGTTTCCGAGTCTCCAATTTCAGACACGCACGAGTGTACGGTCATTTGTCAGATGAGCATAAGTTGCCATCATTTGTTTCGCGGTCCCCATCATTCTTCTTGTTGTCAGGCCAGAGTTTTCATGTGAGCCATAGGGACTCCAGAGCAGAGGACCATTCCCTTGAGGGCAAGGGTTTTCATGTGGTATCATAGGTACACCAGAGCAGTGCACCATTCTCTGAGCCAGATGGGAGAGACCCAGTTCTCTGACGAGGAGACTTCAGGTGCAGTTCAGACTCGATGGTCAGATTCCGAGTCTTCAGTTGACTCACACTCCATCCCGTTCGTCCTCCTCACCTGCACGGCATGAGAAGCAACGTCCTCGACTGCAGCATGTGCGCGTTGGGTTGATATTGTTCGTAGTGTCATGTAGCATTGAGTTGAGTTTATTTCTGTTTGTCCAAGCTGAGCATTGCATGCTCCAGCTTGAGGGGGAGTGTTGGAGTATTTGATAGTGCGCCTGTTGAGTTGTAGCAGGGTAGATGGATCCTGGAGAAGATCCATTTACCCCATCCTTTGTTTAGTCCCATACCGCCCAATGGTGGGACTTGGAGGCTCTGGGAAGGCTCTATAAGGAGCCCTAGACCTCCTGTACTCATTGAGAAAGTGCAATGAAAAACACGCCCCATTAGAGGGCTTCTCTCGTGGTTTCATCCCGCTCCTCACGGAGTAGGGTTCCACGTTAAAATCCCGCGTTCTTATTTTGTTGTTTATCTTTTCCATGTTCGCTTCCGCATTCTTCATATTTTATAACATTTCTAATTAGTATGAACAATTTTTATATAAACAAACGGTATTCAATTGCGTGTATCGCTACAGTGAGTATAATATTTGTTTAAGAGACTGTATATTTTGTAAGAATATTAGGAATTCACATATATTTACATCATTAATATTACTTAATCACAAATTAAAACTAGTATATATGGATAATATGGTATATTTTGTACATTTATTAAATTTAAAATATTCAAATTTAGGATTTATGATCATATATTATGTTAATTTTTTGAAATTTATGGTTTTATGATAATATAATTATGCGTAATAATAATCTTGACATGTATTTTCTTTATAAATCGAGGCTTACGTTTCGACCGCCTCGAGGCCTACGCCTCGCCTCAGTAATGGAAAACTGCCTCGATCTGCCTCATGTTTTTTAAAACCTTGAGCATAACATGTAAGGCGCATAAGTATGATATTATGGATTGATTATTTTTAAATTTAATGCATATCTATCTATCTATCTATATATATATATTTAATAATATTGTAGGAAATAACATTTATGTATTTTGTATTTCGTTTCTATGTAATTTCTCCATTTTCCCTCTAGGGTTCTCCTCCATATAAAGAAGCCCTATGACCAACAAATAAACAAGTCATTCATTTTTATAGTATAACATCGGAGCAACGATGCTAGACCAGAATTCTGGTATCATTGAGACCTTAGCTCCACCCGCAACCCTCTTCTCCTTCTCCTCCTTTAGATTGCGCGCCACCTCAGGTTCCGTGCTACCTCGCGTCTTGCATCACCCCCTACTGTACGGCCTCAACGCATGACACCGCTGCTCAGTCGGGAACCTAGCACATCCTCTATGTAACCCAACATTGTGCGTAGGAAACATGCAATCCTAGAAGGGGCCCTATCTAAGGTTGAACATTGGACCAGGTCGGGCTTGGTCCTATTGGACCTATCCCAAGCCCATTTGATTAGATGAGCTAATGGACATAGGCTTAAACCCTAACCCGACCCAAAAGTAAGGTTGGTCTCGAGCTAGGCCAACCCAATTAGAAAAGTAATATCACATGGATTATCTTCACCAAACTAGCTTCCGTGAATCGAGAGATTAGACAAGTTCGTATCCATTTGTATAAATGTCGAGAAAGAGGCGGTGACGTATTTTGATAAAACTTTATAGGATAGTTGGAGAATCCCATGAATTTCTCTCTACAAAATAAGGAATAATCATAATAGAAATGAGTGACATAACAATGCTCTGGAAAGTTAAAATATGATTGTAGAAAATGAGAATGTATAAGCATAATCAGAGATAATGAATATAAAACAATAAAGGACATAAGAGTTTTACGTGGAACTCTTCTCTGTGAGGACCAGGATGAAACCACGAGAGAAGGCCTCTCAACGACCAGATACTTTGTTATATCACGCTTTCTCAACTTTTATAATGGGTGCGGGGCTTTTTATATAGCTCCACCAATATGACCAATCCTAGTCACAAATGATGTAGAACTAACCCTACGGATGTGGTAATTGGATGCTAGAAGATCCAATTACCCATCTATGATGCATAACACATACTCTAACTCTCTCCCTCAAGCTGGAGCATGAAATGCTCTATTGAGACGAATAGAGAGTAATTACTCATGTACAAAATACAAGACACTATGGACAATATCAGCTCAATGTATACTCTACTGAGGATGCTGTTTCTCTTGTCGTGCTGATGAGGATGAACTGAAAGGCTAGATTGTGATCCGAGTCTCCTCGTTGGAGAACATAGGCTATGTATTGCGTCTTTCACTGGGAACTGGAATAAGTCTCCTCGTCGGAGAATGTTTGCTTTGTATTGTACGTAGTCACTGAAATTGAAATGAGTCTCCTCGTTGGATGACTTGTAATTATCTCCTTCATTGAAAACTCTGCTCCATCTCTCTGAATGGATAAACAAAGAATGGCATGGGAATACCCAATATGTAGATATTTGAAGACGGGCTTCGCTATTGAGACCTCTATGTGGGTTCTCTCTCATAGGAACGTCGGAAAGATCTCGTATTGGCGTTCACGATCACTGGAGAATGGAGCCTGAAACTTAGTCTCGTCGTTAGAGAACTAGGACATTCAAACACAGAGTGTCTCGAATTGAAGAGTCCGAATTTGAAAGTTTTAGTTTTCCAAAATACTTCCATGTGCTCTTATACTTGTAGGAATATGTAAAGTCGACTAAGTTCGGAGAAGAAAAGAATAGGGGAAACAATAAATGTAAAGCCCTAAAAATTAATTTCCTCGGATCCCTACATTGAATGCGAATTTTATATCCGATTCTATGAATTTTAGAGCACAAAGGACACTGGTTCAGCCGTCATTAGCTCTTAATCGCCATCATTACAACTTTGAAGTCTTTATAAGAATACTAATGATCATTAAGTTTATTAATCACGATTAAGGAATGTTAATCACGGATTAGTAGATGTTTATCACAATGAATAGTTGGTCACATTAATGCTAATTAATCGTGATTAGCGCTAATGATGCTCCATTAGCAAAACCACACCTTTATGATAAACTTAGACAAAACTATGGTCTGCGAAACCATGGTAATGGAGGAAACAGTGGTTTTGGGAAAAACCATGGGCGAAAACTATGGATTTTAAACCATGATTTTCAGGAGTTGGGTGCTTATAAATACCTCTTCACTCTCCAACTTTCATTCCATACACTACCTTCCGGGGCTTGGGTTGAGAGGTTGAAAGAAGTGGATAGATGTAGAAGGAATGCTAGGGAAGCACTGCGGGAAGAAGAGGAGGAGGAGGGGGTGCACTCCCCTCCTCGACATCTATAGCGGAATAGGTAAGGAGATCTAACTTTATCCAGGTTTTCATGTTCTTTCCAATTCCATTTCCTTTTCTATGTCAGTATTAACATAGAAGGGAGAAATCTAAGCATAGCTCTGCTTGGACGTAAGCAATTGTGGCGTCAATGAATATGCTTCATTCACCCATGTCATGAGACCAACCAATTCTCCGTTGTATGCAAATAATGTTGTTATATGATGTGGAAACCTGAGTAACACCCTGCTTGAGTACGCGCAGCTAGGCCATCAATGAACGTTAGACCTGGCCAAATTGCGGGCCGGGCCGAACGGGCCGAGGTTAAAAAACCTCTGTCCAAAGCCCGCCCATGGGCCCACATGGCCCATTTTGGCCATTTTCCATTGATTTTTTTAATGGTATTTCATACATATAAATGGTTTTATTAATACCATCTATACTTTATATAACTAATATGCGTAGTTTACATGTTACTTGACATGTAATTCATTGAATTTTTATTTAAAACTAGCGTCATAAATGAAAAACTTAGAGCATATCATATTAATATATGTATAATTTGACATATATTTATATATTTTTTTATTTTTTGCGGGCCGAGCCGGGCCGGCCCATGCTTAAATATCGAAGCCCAAGCCCGGCCCACGAGCGGGCTGGGCGGGCGGGCCCCCGGCCCGTTGGCCAGGTCTAGTGAACGTACACATTACCCAATCATGATGTGAGGTGTATCAGTTATGCTTCATTTCTTCTTTTTGATTTCTAATTTCAATGCATTTCTATTTTCCTTCGAATAATGTTACAAAAAAAGAAATTATGTCAAAATTTTCTCAGAACTATTATCTGTATAAAGGGTAACTCTGCCCTTTTTAGATATATCACCCTACATTAGGGGAATATTTGTTGAAATTTCAAGAAAATTTACGTTTTTTTCCTTGCTCGTTCTTCATGTTCTTCGTGTGTTCTTCGTATTTCGACTTGAAAATAGATTTCGATTATTTCAGGAGTTGTAAATTGTCTTATTGAATATGAATCGAAGTATGTTGCAACACATTAAATATATCATGATTAGGTAACAAAAACCCTGCCTCTTATGGGTTTTCATCTTATAAAGAAATTTATCGATTTTATGTTCTTAATTGTGAAAAATGTGAATGTGCTTATTTTTATCATTCATTAATGATTCACGCCATAATATTTTATATAATTGAATCGGTGTAGTGTGGTGTATACATTTCGATGTTATGGTTCCTAAAATGTTGGGTCTTTCGGAGATATATACATTATAAAAACGTAAATATGAGAATTTATGTGTCTGTACCCAACACGATATAGATAAAGAAGCTAAAGATTTATGCATAGAGTTCTTTCATGTGAAATTAACATGTTTTAAAATTGGATCAAATGATATAGTATGTCCTACTCTAGGGATGACTTGGAGTAGATACTACAGATCAGGCATACAACCTGTAGGTTTGTCTGAAGAAATCCTTATGCAGTCCAAACCTAGGTGGTACTTGGTTACCCGGAAATGTTCATTACACTTAATAAATTATTTTAACGCATGGTACTCGGCTGCCATTAGACAGATTGATTGACTGGAGACGTGGTCATGCCATACGGAGGAACGAGTAGTTTAATATTTGCCGGGTCATGATAACATGTATTTAAAATTGCTGGTGTAGATGATTAAATGTTATTATACTATGCTTTTAAGCGATCGATTCCTCGAGGACAGAGTGCTTTCATATGTGGCAGGATCAGGGTTTGAAAATCATGGATTATGAAATAAAATGAAATTATCATATTCAAGGATTGGTTGAGGTGATGTGCATAGATATAAGCTCATCATACCAACGCAACCCATAATTCAGGAGTGTCTACAGCTTCGAAGTCCGTGATAGGTTAGGTAAATTACCTAGATTAATCCTATGGAAAGACGTGGAATTAATTTGTTTATTCACCATAGCCCTAGAGCTTTCTTATATAGGAGAAAAGCTCTATAGGGAAATTACATAAAGTGGATAGAAGAATATGAAATATAAAATAAAGTACTGGGAGATATAAATATCTCGACACTCCTCCTCAAATTGGAGCATATATGTCTATCATGCTTAACTTGGAACATCGATGAAAAGAACCTCTACCAAGGGCTTTGGGGAACATATGTGTTGTTTGGTCGTCTGACGCAACGTGAGAAGTAGAGATAAGTCCGTTTTAAATCAAATCTTGTGTATAATGACAATCCACCTCGATGTGCTTGGTTCTTTTATGGAAGGTTGGATTATTTGCTATGAACAGAGCATCGTGGTTATCACATTGGAGGTGCATGGGAAGTGGCATCTCAATAGTCTGGTCAGTCAGGACGGATCTGACCCACATCGAGCTCCCTTATGCCATGGATTTATATTCTGATTCAACACTAAATCTAGCCACAACTGTATGTTTCTTACTCTTCCATGAAACCAGTGAACTTTCTACAAACACTAGGAAGTCAGTTATGGATTTCCTGTCCTTGGGGCACCCTGCATAATCCGCATCAACACATAATGTTAGTGTAAGAGATGTGTCTCTTCTGAACAAGAGTCCTGCTCCTGGAGAAGACTTCAGATATCTCATAAACATATTAACTGCATCCATATGAATCTTCCTGGGCTGGTCCATAAACTGGCTGACTCTACTAATTGCAAATGATATATCTGGCCTGGTGATAATGACATATATTAGTTTCCCTACTAGCTTTCTATATCGTCTCTTGTCAACCTCCTCATAATAATCATCATAAAGCTTAGCATTAGGATCCTTTGTAGTAGTGGCAGGCCTATATCCTGTCATGCTCATTTCAGTTAGAAGATCAATCACATGCTTCCTTTGGGTCGTCACCATGCTACGTTGATTCCTTGCAAATTCAAGACCAAGAAAGTAACGAAGATTGCCAAGGTCCTTGGTCGCAAACTCTTGTCCAAGGAAATCCTTAGCTGCATGAATACCTTGTTCATCATCCCCTGTAACAATGATGCCATCCACATAGACTAGAATAGAAACTGTACCTCTTTGAGATCTCTTAACAAAAAGAGAGTGATCTCTACAAACCCCTGTTGTTCAATCAACTCTGAAAGCCTCTGAAACCGAGCCCTCGGACTCTGCTTAAGGCCATAAATAACCTTGTGAAGTCTACATACCATATAAGGCTCCCTCTCAACATCAAACCCTGTAGGCTTCTGCTTGTAGGCTTCTTCCTGCAAGTCACCATACAAGAAAGCATTCTTGACATCTAACTGAAATAGAGGCCAATCATGTACCACAACGACAGAAATAAGAATCTTCAGTGTAGAGTAACGAGCGACTGGAAAAAACATATCATGTATATCTGGGTGAACCCACAAGCAACAAGTCTCTCCTTATATCTGTCAACTGTACCATCTGCACAATGCTTCACCGTAAACACCCACTTGATCCCAACAACAGATGCATTAGGGGGAGCATGTACAAGACTCCTTATGCCGCGAGATTGTAACACAACCATTTCTTCCTCCATTGCTAGATGCCACTAACTAACCTGCAAGGCCTGCTGATATGAACCCATGAGCAACAAGTCTCTCCTTATATCTATCAACTGTACCGTCAGCACGATGCTTCACCGTAAACGCCTACTTGCTCCCAACAACAGATGCATTAGGAGGAGCATGTGCAAGACTCCATATGCCATGAGATTGTAACACAACCATTTCTTCCGCCATAGCTAGATGCCACTGACTAACCTGCAGGGCCTCCTGATATGATCGTGGTATCTCCGCAACAGATAGGCCCACAACAAACATGTTGGAATCTGACTACAAGGACAATATAACGACTTACTACATACACTACCAATACACCACTATACAATACAACTCCCCAAAGTATACACCACTTCACATACATACACTCACTTATACTCTCTAACTATACAACACTCAAGCTCTCTATACTTTCCTCTCCAATATACTTGGTGACTCTCGAACTCTCTTGGTTCTTCTCTTGGTTTATTATACTCCAACCTCAATGGCCATATTTATAAAGGCCAATGGAGTATACTAGAATAAGTAATGGCTTCTTAAAGAAGCCAAAATTAGAAATGGCTTCTCAAGGAAGCCAACAATAGCTTCTCAAAGAAGCAACCTTAGAAGTGGCTTCTCAAAGAAGTCAACAAAAAGGATTTCTCTAGAAGCTTGCTTAATTAGACGAGATGTTGATTTTTAACACTCCCCCTCAACATCGACTCTTCGCATTCCAAGTTGTCTTGGCACTCCTCAACTTCCTTGTCATCTTCACGTCTAGTATTGCAACACCTCCCAATTATGAAACACCATCGATCAACACCCAAGGAAGCTCCACAAGATGGAGATGAAAAGATTTCTGTCACATGGCAAAGTCCAGCTTGAGTTATCATTCAATATTAGACCCAAATTGTCCACACATCGAAATGTCAACATCACTACATCCCTTGTTAAGGATGTGCCTAGAATTACGCTAATAATTAAAGTAATAATGAATAAGCATTTTACGCTAATTGAGTTGTATTCCACCGAGACAAATATTGATCACAAGCTCACGGATAGACGTTGAACAACCCATGGGTGTTAATTGATGCAAAAAATTTATAGGGCGGCGAAGAACTTTGGGGAAAGGGGAGCAATAAAACGTGGAAGTTGCAAAGGATTTTAGTAGAGAAGAGGGGATATGCTCGAGATGGAGAGGGAAGGAGAAAATCTAATTCAATTTCTGCTTGAATTGTTTCCTAACACTGAGTTGTAGCCATTTAAAAAGATGGGGTGGAATTACAGAACAAAACTAAAAGGAAAAAAATCAAACAAACCCTAATTTAACACCTTAAATTTACTCAACTTAATTCTTGTTGAAGATTACCTGCAATTTCATTTATTCTGATGAATTAAAACACATGGTCTCAAATAAAAGCAACTAGTCCTAATTTTTATGACTCTAAGTAGGCGAGAGTGGATGAGAAATTTTTCTTTTGCTCTCATTTCCAATTATATATTACATCCACTCTCTTATGCTTCAAAAATTCATCTATTGAGGAATTGCGTGATTTTCTGTTGCAATGTGTACAGATCAATCATGAGTTGATCCAATAATTTTTTAACTCTTTTTCTATGATCAATGTCAAGTTTGATTCTTTTGAGTGGTAGGCTTAGTTTCAAAATTTCTAACCATTTAATAAAAAAAATTCTTTTCAATTCCTCCGACATTGACCTTTAGATAAAGTACTTTTGGAGGAGGGACTTAGTTGTAATTTCTGGAAAGTAACCACACATCTATTCTTTTATGGGCTACGTCTCCCAATTGGGATATAATACCAACCCAGATCATGGTTCCTCTTTTCAAACACAGACTCTTGGGGCTAAGGAGATTTGAGCTTTTGGAGATAATTGTGGTTGATTCGATGAGGTGAGCTCTCGATGGTGTGGTTGATGGCATGTTGGTAGTGGCTATGGGCACCATCTATCATGCGATGGTGTCGTTGATGGTAAGCTGGTGGTGTCTACGAGCACCATTGATTGGGCGATGGATGTGTTTCGAGCTTCCACAACTCATGGTAACGCCGATGATACCGTTGCTCGAGTAGGCACATACGTCAATGATGGCGCGAACAACGATGACGACGGCTTCGTGTAGGTTGTCGATAAGGCCTATGACTAGCACGGTGACAATGAGGGATGGGTTGAGTAGGTGGAGTTGGTTTTGGTAGTAATGGTGTGAGGATGTGGTTCCATCTTTGGTTGAAGTGACAGAATCAATGGTGTAAGGGGAGGCTTTGGTGGAAAACTAAAGTTGTAGAAAAGTTCGGAAATGCGGTATCTAATATTTGTTCGGTCATGCAATCTAAAGTAAGAGAATGAAATAAGTAATATAGGGGGCATGTGTAGAATATGCATTTTATGTTATTTTAGTTAAACATATAAAAAATACAATAATAAATTATGCTAATATTAAAATAGACATGAATTAACTAAATCCAAAATCAAATATTCTAGATAAAATAATATAACCGTGGTGTTAAAAAATGTGCCTCGAGGCATCGAGGCTATAGCCTCAATCTGGATATCTAAGACGTAAGCCTCATTTACCTAAGGCGATATCGAGGTAGTCAATGCGGTGAGGCAGTCTCGAGGTGCTGCCTCGGTCTGTTGATCATTTTTTTTGGATAAATAAAAAAAACTATATAAAGCTATACTTTTATAATAATATTAAGGTTATAACACATATTTTAGTTACAAAGACAGACGTTACAATCACAATATTTTATTATAGTATCATTATATGTTACTCCCCAATCACAACAGTTCATAAATACATAATTATACATTTATATTACAATCATCATTACATCAAAGAAATGACACAAGTGTACAATGATTATTTCTAATTAGTATGAACAATTTTTATATAAACAAACGGTATTCAATTGCTTGTATCGCTACAATGAGTATAATATATGTTTAAGAGATTGTATATTTTTGTAAGAATATTAGGAATTCACATATATTTACATCATTAACATTACTTAATCACAAATTAAAACTAGTATATATGGTTAATATGGTATATTTTGTACATCTATTAAATTTAAAATATTTAAATTTAGGATTTATGATCATATATTATGTTAATTTTTTGAACTTTATGGTTTTATAATAATATAATTATGCTTAATAATATTCTTGACATGTATTTTCATTTATTCGAGGCTTACGTTTCGACTGCCTCGAGGCCTACGCCTCGCCTCAGTAACGGAAAACTGCCTCGATCTGCCTCATGTTTTTTAAAACCTTGAACATAACATGTAAGGCGCATAAGTATGATATTATGGATTGATTATTTTTAAATTTAATGCATATCTATATATATATATATTCGATAATATTGTAGGAAATAACATTTATGTATTTCTTATTTCGTTTCTATGTAATTTCTCCATTTTCCCTCTAGGGTTCTCCTCCATATAAAGAAGCCCTATGACCAACAAATAAACAAGTCATTCATTTTATTAGTATAACATCGGAGCAGACCAGAATTCTGGTATCATTGAGACCTTAGCTCCACCCGCAACCCTCTTCTCCTTCTCCTCCTTTAGATAGCGCGCCACCTCAGGTTCCGTGCTACCTCGCATCTTGCATCACCCCCTACCGTACGGCCTCAAGGCATGACACCGCTGCTCAGTCGGGAACCTAGCACATTCTCCATGTAACCCAACATTGTACGTAGGAAACTTGCAATCCTAGAAGGGGCCCTATCTAAGGTTGAACATTGGACCAGGTCGGGCTTGGTCCTATTGGACCTATCCCAAGCCCATTTGATTAGATGGGCTAATGGGCTGGGTTTAGGTTGGTTTTTCTAAATACATAGGCCTAAACCCTAACCCGACCCAAAAGTAGGGTTGGTCTCGAGCTAGGCCAACCCAATTAGAAAAGTAATATCACATGGATTATCTTCACCAAACTAGCTTCCGTGAATTGAGAGATTGGACAAGTTCGTATCCATTTGTTATAAATGTCGAGAAAGAGGCGGTGACGTATTTTGATAAAACTTTATAGGATAGTTGGAGAATCCCATGAATTTCTCTCTACAAAATAAGGAATAATCATAATAGAAATGAGTGACATAACAATGCTCTGGAAAGTTAAAATATGATTGTAGAAAATGAGAATGCATAAGCATAATCAGAGATAATGAATATAAAACAATAAAGGACATCAGAGTTTTACGTGGAACTCTTCTCTGTGAGGACCATGATGAAACCACGAGAGAAGGCCTCTCAACGACCAGATACTCTGTTATATCACGCTTTCTCAACTTCTATAATGGGTGCGGGGCTTTTTATATAGCTCCACCAATATGACCAATCCTACTCACAAATGATGTAGGACTAACACTACGGATGTGGTAATTGGATGCTGGAAGATCCAATTACCCATCTATGATGCATAACACATACTCTAACACTCTCCCTCAAGCTGGAGCATGAAATGCTCTATTCAGACGAATAGAGAGTAATTTCTCATGTACAAAATACAAGACACTATGGACAATATCAGCTCAATGTATACTCTACTAACTACATACTGAGGATGTTGTTTCTCTTCTCGTGCTGGTGAGGATGAACTGAAAGGCTAGATTGTGATCCGAGTCTCCTCGTTGGAGAACATAGGCTATGTATTGCGTCTTTCACTGGGAACTAGAATAAGTCTCCTCGTCGAAGAATGTGTGCTTTGTATTGTACGTAGTCACTGAAATTGAAATGAGTCTCCTCGTTGGATGACTTGTAATTATCTCCTTCATTGAAAACTCTGCTCCATCTCTCTGAATGGATAAACAAAGAATGGCATGGGAATACCCAATATGTAGATCTTTGAAGACGGGCTTCGCTATTGAGACCTCTATGTGGGTTCTCTCTCAAAGGAACGTCGGAAAGATCTCGTATTGGCGTTCACGATCACTGGAGAATGGAGTCTGAAACTTAGTCTCTTCGTTAGAGAACTAGGTCATTCAAACACAGTGTCTCGAATTGAAGAGTCCGAATTTGAAAGTTTTAGTTTTCCAAAATACTCCCATGTGCTCTTATACTTGTCGGAATATGTAAAGTCGACTAAGTTCGGAGAAGAAAAGAATAGGGGAAACAATAAATGTAACACAACAACAACAAAGCCTTTTCCCACAATTAAGTAGGGTCGGCTACATGGATTCTTCGCCTCCATTCAAATCTATCTTGGGTCAATCTCGAACTTATATCCAAAAAACTAAGATCCCTTCGTAGTCTCTTTCCAACACTTCTTGGGCCGTCCTCGCCCTCTCTTAGCCGGCTCAACATCCCACCACTCGCATCTCGTAACCGATGCATCAGTTGACCTTCTTTGCAAATGACCAAACCATCTTAAGCGGTTTTCTCGCATCTTATCCTCGATCGGAGCTACACCAACTTTCTTTCTGATTGCATCATTCCGAATCCGATCTTTACGTGTATGTCCACACATCCATCTTAGCATTTTCATTTCTGCTACAGCCATTCTCTGCACATGTCTATGGTTCACAGGCCAACATTCAGAACCATAAAGCATAGCAGGTCTCACGGCTGCTTTGTAAAACTTTCCTTTAATTTTTAAAGGAATTTTCTTATCACAGAGAACAGCGAAGGCTCCTCTCCACTTTAGCCAGCCTGCATTTATTCTATTAGTAACATCTCCATCAATTTCCCCATCATGTTGCAAAATAGATCCCAGATATCTAAAAGAATCTCTCTTCTGAATGTTATCGTCACCAATCTTCACCTCGATTCCTTCACCATTGCTTCCATCAAAGGTGCATTCCATATATTCCGTCTTAGCCCTACTTATACGAAAACCTTTAGTCTCCAATGCATGTCTCCAAACCTCAAGCTTCTCATTTACTCCATCTCTAGTCTCGTCAATCAACACAATATCATCAGCAAATAACATACACCAAGGTAACTCATCCTGAATGTGACTTGTCAACTCGTCCATAATCAAAGTAAACAGAAATGGACTCAAAGATGAACCTTGATGTAAACCAATGTTGATATCAAAATAGTTAGTCTTCCCCATCGGGGTCCTTACACAAGATAAAGCCCTATCATACATATCCTTTATGAGATTAATGTATAGGACAGGTACTTGTTTCTTCTCCAAAACTCTCCACAGTATCTCTCGTGGGACGGAATCATAAGCCTTCTCCAAATCAATAAAGATCATATGGAGATTCTTCCTTTTAGCTCTATAAATCTCCATTGTTCTCCTCAGCAAATGGATGGCTTCAATAGTTGAGCGACCTGGCATGAATCCGAATTGATTTTCTTTTATTTGGGAAACTTGTCTCAACCTTCTTTCGATCACACGTTCCCAAATTTTCATAGTGTGACTCATCAGCTTGATACCTCTGTAATTTGAACAATTTTGGATGTCTCCTTTGTTCTTATAAAGAGGCACCACGATACTCCTCCTCCAATCTTCAGGCATTTTCTTGCTTCGCCAAATAACATTGAATAGATTCGTAAGCCAAGTCAAACCACGCTCACCTAAAACTTTCCATACTTGTACAGGGATGTCATCCAGTCCAACACCTTTCCCAGGTCTCATAACCTTCAAAGCCTCCTCTACTTCTTTTCTTTGTATTCGTCTATAGCATGCACGATTCAAGTAACTTTTACTACTAGCTAGATCACCCAAAGTGATCTCTCTATTTCCTTCTCCAATGAAAAGTTTATGGAAGTATTGCTCCCATCTAGTCTCTATATCCTTCGGAGTAACAAGCAAACAATAAATGTAAAGACCTAAAAATTAATTTCCTCGGATCCCTACATTGAATGCGAATTTTATATCCGATTCTATGACTTTTAGAGCAAAAAGGACACTGGTTTAGCCGTCATTAGCTCTTAATCGCCATCATTACAACTTTGAAGTCTTTATTAAGAATACTAATGATCATTAAGTTTATTAGTCATGATTAAGGAATATTAGTCACGGATTAGTAGATGTTTATCACAATGAATAGTTGGTCACATTAATGCTAATTAATCGTGATTAGCGCTAATGATGCTCCTTTAGCAAAACCACACCTTCGTGATAAACTTAGACAAAACTATGGGCTGCGAAACCATGGTAATGGAGGAAACTGTGGTTTTGGGAAAAACCATGGGCGAAAACTATGGATTTTAAACCATGATTTTCAGGAGTTGGGTGCTTATAAATACCTCTTCACTCTCCAACTTTCATTCCATACACTACCTCCCGGGGCTTGGGTTGAGAGGTTAAAAGAAGTGGATAGATGTAGAAGGAATGCTAGGGAAGCATTGCGGGAAGAAGAGGAGGAGGGGGTGCACTCCCCTCCTCGATAGCTATAGGGGAATAGGTAAGGAGATCTAACTTTATCTAGGTTTTCATGTTCTTTCTAATTCCATTTCCTTTTCTATGTCAGTATTAACATAGAAGGGAGAAATCTAAGCATAGCTCTGCTTGGACGCAGGCAATTGTGGCGTCAATGAATATGCTTCATTCACCCATGTCATGAGACCAACCAATTCTCCGTTGTATGCAAATAATATTGTTATATGATGTGGAAACCTGAGTAACACCCTGCTTGAGTATGAGCAGCTGGGCCATCAGTGAACGTACACATTACCCAATCATGATGCGAGGTGTATCAGTTATGCTTCATTTCTTCTTTTTGATTTCTAATTTCAATGCATTTCTATTTTTCTTCGAATATTGTTACATAAAAAGAAATTATGTCAAAATTTTCTCAGAACTATTATTCGTATAAAGGGTAACTCTGCCCTTTTTAGATATATCACCGTATATTAGGGGAATATTTGTTGAAATTTCAAGAAAATTTACGTTTTTTTCCCTTGCTCATTCTTCATGTTCTTCGTGGGTTCTTCGTATATCGACTTGAAAATAGATTTCGATTGTCTTATTGAATATGAATCGAAGTATGTTGCAACACATTAAATATATCACGATTAGGTAACAAAACCCTGCCTCTTATGAGTTTTCATCTTATAAAGAAATTTATCGATTTTATGTTCTTCATTGTGAAAAATGTGAATGTGCTTATTTTTATCATTCATTAATGATTCACACCATAATATTTTATATAATTGAATCGGTGCAGTGTGTTGTATACATTTAGATGTTATGGTTCCTAAAAAGTTGGGTCTTTTGGAGATATATACATTATAAAAACGTAAATATGAGAATTTATGTGTTTGTACCCAACTCGATATAGATAAAGAAGCTAAGGATTTATGCATAGAGTTCTGTCATGTGAAATGAACATGTTTTAAAATTGGATCAAATGATATAGTATGTCCTACTCTAGGGATGACTTGGAGTAGATACTACAGATCATGCATACAACCTGTAGGTTTGTCTGAAGAAATCCTTATGCAGTCCAAACCTAGGTGGTACTTGGTTACCCGGAAATGTTCATTACACTTAATAAATTATTTTAACGCATGGTACTCGGCTGCCATTAGACAGATTGATTGACTGGAGACGTGGTCATGCCATACGGAGGAACGAGTAGTTTAATATTTGCCGGGTCATGATAACATGTATTTAAAATTGCTGGTGTAGATGATTAAATGTTATTATGCTATGCTTTTAAGCGATCGATTCCTCGAGGACAGAGTGCTTTCTTATGTGGCAGGATGAGGGTGTGAAAATCATGGATTATGAAATAAAATGAAATTATCATATTCAAGGATTGGTTGAGGTGATGTGCATAGATATAAGCTCATCATACCAACGCAACCCATAATTCAGGAGTGTCCACAGCTTCGAAGTCTGTGATAGGTTAGGTAAATTACCTAGATTAATCCTATGGAAAGACGTGGAATTAATTTGTTTATTCACCATAGCCCTAGAGCTTTCTTATATAGGAGAAAAGCTCTATAGGGAAATTACATAAAGTGGATAGAAGAATATGAAATATAAAATAAAGTACTGGGAGATATAAATATCTCGGCACTCCTCCTCAAACTGGAGCATATATGTCTATCATGCTTAGCTTGGAACATCGATGAAAAGAACCTCTACCTAGGGCTTTGGTGAACATATGTGTTGTTTGGTCGTCTGACGCAACGTGAGATGTGGAGATAAGTCCGTTTTAAATCAGATCTTGTGTATAATGACAATCCACCTCGATGTGTTTGGTTCTTTTATGGAAGGCTGGATTATTTGCTATGAACAAAGCATCGTGGTTATCACATTGGAGGTGAATGGGAAGTGGCATCTCAATAGTCTGGTCAGTCAGGACGGATCTGACCCACATTGAGCTCCCTTATGCCATGGATTTATATTCTGATTCAACACTAAATCTAGCCACAACCGTATGTTTCTTACTCTTCCATGAAACCAGTGAACTTTCTACAAACACTAGGAAGTCAGTTATGGATTTCCTGTCCTTGGGGCACCCTGCATAATCTGCATCAACACATAATGTTAGTGTAAGAGATGTGTCTCTTCTGAACAAGAGTCCTGCTCCTGGAGAAGACGTCAGATATCTCATAAACATATTAACTGCATCCATATGAATCTTCATGGGTTGCTCTATAAACTGGCTGACTCTACTAATTGCAAATGATATATCTGGCCTGGTGATAATGACATATATTAGTTTCCCTACTAGCTTTCTATATCGTCTCTTGTCAACCTCCTCATAATAATCATCATAAAGCTTAGCACTAGGATCCTTTGTAGTAGTAGCAGGCCTATATCCTGTCATGCTCATTTCAGTTAGAAGATCAGTCACATGCTTCCTTTGCGTCGTCACCATGCTACGTTGATTCCTTGCAAATTCAAAACCAAGAAAGTAACGAAGATTGCCAAGGTCCTTGGTCGCAAACTCTTATCCAAGGAATTCCTTAGCTGCATGAATACCTTGTTCATCATCCCCTGTAACAATGATGCCATCCACATAGACTAGAATAGAAACTGTACCTCTTTGAGATCTCTTAACAAAAAGAGAGTGATCTCTACAAACCCCTGTTGTTCAATCAACTCTGAAAGCTTCTGAAACCAAGCCCTCGGACTCTGCTTAAGGCCATAAATAACCTTGTGAAGTCTACATACCATATGAGGCTCCCTCTCAACATAAAACCCTGTAGGCTTCTGCATGTAGCCTTCTTCCTGCAAGTCACCATACAAAAAAGCATTCTTGACATCTAACTGAAATATAGGCCAATCATGTACCACAACGACAGAAATAAGAATCTTCAGTGTAGAGTAACGAGCGACTGGAAAAAACATATCATGTATATCTGGGTGAACCCACAAGCAACAAGTCTCTCCTTATATCTGTCAACTGTACCATCAGCACAATGCTTCACCGTAGACACCCACTTGCTCCCAACAACAGATGCATTAGGGGGAGCATGTACAAGACTCCATATGCCGCGAGATTGTAACACAACCATTTCTTCCTCCATAGCTAGATGCCACTGACTAACCTGCAAGGCCTGCTGATATGAACCCATGAGCAACAAGTCTCTCCTTATATCTATCAACTGTACCGTCAGCACGATGCTTCACCGTAAACGCCCACTTGCTCCCAACAATAGATGCATTAGGAGGAGCATGTGCAAGACTCCATATGCCATGAGGTTGTAACACAACCATTTCTTCCTCCATAGCTAGATGCCACTGACTAACCTGCAGGGCCTCCTGATATGATCGTGGTATCTCCGCAACAGATAGGCCCACAACAAACATGTTGGAATCTGACTACAAGGACAATATAACGACTTACTACATACACTAACAATACACCACTATACAATACAACTCCCCAAAGTATACACCACTTCGCATACATACACTCACTTATACTCTCTAACTATACAACACTCAAGCTCTCTATATTTTCCTCTCCAATATACTTGGTGACTCTCGAACTCTCTTGGTTCTTCTCTTGGTTTATTATACTCCAACCTCAATGGACATATTTATAAAGGCCAATGGAGTATACTAGAATAAGTAATGGCTTCTTAAAGAAGTCAACATTAGAAATGGCTTCTTGAGGAAGCCAACAATAGCTTCTCAAAGAAGCCAACTTAGAAGTGGCTTCTCAAAGAAGTCAACAAAAAGGATTTCTCTAGAAGCTTGCTTAATTAGAGGAGATGTTGATTTTTAACACTCCCCCTCAACATCGACTCTTCGCATTCCAAGTTGTCTTCGAAAATACATCGACTCTTCGCATTCTCAAGAGTCTCAACCTCTAAGAATCACATTCTCGGAGATGAGATATTTTAAGAATCTGAAGGTCATAAAGTAGGTATCCAATACCATCCTTTATTTTCCTAATGAAGCAGTACTCTCAAGTGTTAGATTCCAGCCTGCATGCTTGGAACCATATTAAGGATATATATTGTAATCTCTACTACATATATACCTGGATACTAAGAGGAAGTTTTGCTAAAATTTATCATTGATCAAATCATGTCACACATGATCCAATTGTATCTCTCTACAACTTTATTGAGTTTAAGTTCATTAGGAGGAGTGAGATAGGAATGATATTCCTTTCTCCATAAGGTATATCATGAATTCATCTAATAGGTACTGATTACCTAGATTAGACCAAATTGATTTCCATCTTCCTTCAGACTTTGGTTCCAAACCAAAATTATGAAATCTTTGAACATTTCAAAGGATTCTAATGGCGAAGGGAAGAAAACTTATATCACCAATAATCATTAATAGATATCACATATCCATAATGTTTATTCTGATATAGATTATCCACATACATCAATATGTATTAGATCTTGAATACCTTGACATCTTACACCTTTCTCTAAGAAGGGTGTATTGGACATTTTACTTTGAATACAATATTCATAAGTATGTAAGTTTTGAAATTTTAGACATTCTAAAGTTTCATCTATTACTAGTCTATTGATCAAATCAATAGACAAATGTCCAAGGCTTGATGTTAGACCATTGTCAAATGATCTTCATCCTCCTATTGATCTTAAGGTTTCATTTCAGTATTTAGAAATGTTAATGAACCATTCATCAATTTTCTAATTTAGTGGAGTCCACTAGATTTTAGATTACTATCTGAAATATCTCCATCATAACTCTTTATGATAGATTTATTACAGAAATTATGTTTATTTCCGACATTTAGAAATAAACAATGAGTGTATTCTAATATCTAGGTCATAGAGACATTCTCTAAGACTAAGGGCGCTCCCACTGAAATTATGAAGCCTTTCAATCCAATAGTGATTGTTGCAACAATTGCATCAATATCTATGTGGATGACAATAAGCCTTAAGATCAAATTTTTTAGTCTTCTAAAACATATGCAACCCATTGCAAGTGTCGTAGAAGATTGAGATACAATTACAAGACTTTATCTTATTCAATAAGCAAGTCAATATCAATGATTTATGTAGATTATTCCGATGCTCTATCCGAGTCCTTCTCTAAGGATTCTAGACAGACTTGATAGTCATACTATCAAGACACCAACTTATTACAGTATTGGCATTTATCCAACTATTTGGATGTCACGTGGAAGTCACAGAAGTACAACCAACTCTTTGACTATACTTCTCTCTTGGGTCCAACCCATGCTTCCACTGCGCTCCCTTTATCTATAAGCAACCATTGCTCAGGACAGAGGATCTCTTATTTTAAATTCAAAAGAATTCAATGTAAGAGCATTTCAACATTTATACACGTTTCATTAAATTCATACAATATGAATATTATGAAGCTTCATGAATGACTAGAGTATAGATAGTGGAATAATGACACTCATCATGTCTACATCCATCTAGACTCTTAAAACATTGGTTCAGGTAGGTATTCAAACATTTTGAATACATCATCTCTTATGGAGCCACCATTCTGCATGATGCAGAGAACCATGTCATTCATGATTAAATGTTGAGAGCATATATGTATGCCAGAATATCTTCATTGATTTTATAAGAATTAATTGACAATTGTGATCATCATCGACATGTCACTTCCAAAGTACATTCGATAAGAGATCAAAGCTATAGAGACATACAAACCCTAGGGTTGTAGTCCTATTATCTATTTAATTGTCATTCCTCAATATTATGAGGAAACTTGCACATTGCAATCACATACATTATGTGTCTAATGCAAGTACAATATCTGGATCATGAGTCCAATCCATGATATTTTACTGGTTATTATTGATTATAACATTGAGTGGGTTTAATGAAGGATTATCTGAAATAAGAAATTTACATAAGTGTATATATTTATATATATATATACATATTTTATTTTGATTTAGGAATTTTTATATCAAAGTTGTCCTGCCTTGTCAACACTGAAAGTTCATTCCTTTAATCACTCTCAATGTAAGAGATATACTTACCATTATATCTCAAGCAAGATCTGGGATCTCCTTCCTTATCTTTGTTGCATCCCAATAATATGAGAACCTACAACTCGGATAAAAAGAAGCGGGAACACATTCCACCTTGCAAGTCCAATTTGCATCTCCCAATTCGATCTTTAACAACCAGGCCCACCACCCCTAAGGTGATGTTGATCCGTCATCAATTGAACCAACCGTCAACAGGAATACAACTCGTTATGCGCAATCCAATATCACCCCAATAATATGAGGACCCGATATTGGGGTCACTACGCATACGTCCTTACTCTTTCGAGAAGCGAAGAGCCCGATCCAGATGCGCTTGCATACATGAGCTGTCACTTCGGACATGCGTCTCCTGCATACAATCCTTGGCGACGGAACCTGTTGGGAAAAACGAATGACTTGTTTATTCCATAAGCCCTAGGCTCTCTTATATAGGAGAGTAGCCTATGGGTAAATTACATAAATCATACAACTGAAAATAAAAATAGAGAAGGGATACAGACACTACTATATGCGTTAACACTCCCCCTCAAGATGGAGCATAGATATCAATCATGCTCAGCTTGGACGCACACTTCTGGAATGGGCCTCGTAGTAATGCTTTGGTGAATATATCTGCAGTCTGATTCTCTGAGGTAACATGAGACGTAGCAATGAACCCCTTCTGAATCATGTCACGTATGAAGTGACAGTCAACCTCAATGTGCTTGGTCCGCTCATGGAATGCTGGGTTGTTTGCAATGAACAAGGCTGCCTGATTATCACATTCCAAGTTCATAGGAAGTGGTACATCTAAACATAGGTCTGTAAGTACAGCTTTCACCCACATCATTTCTGTAGTAGCCTGGGCCATAGCCCTATATTCGGATTCAACACTAGATCTAGCTACCACCGTCTGTTTCTTGCTTCTCCATGAGACTAGGGCATCTCCAACATAGACGGCATACCCTGAGGTGGACTTCCTGTCCTTGGGACATCCTACATAGTCTGCATTCGCACATGCTAAGATAGAAATCCCCTTTCCTTTCTTGAATAGCAGACCTGCACCTGGAGATGATTTGAGATATCTAAGAATCATATGTATTGCATTCATATGAACCTGGCGTGGTTGCTCCATGAACTGGCTCACACGACTCACTGCAAATAATATATCTGCTCTAGTGATCGTGACATACAACAGTTTGCCTACCAGTTCTCTGTATCTTCTCCTGTCCACCTCCTCTGTGTCATCATCATAGAGCTTCATGCTGGGATCCATTGGTGTCGTAGTAGGTCGACACCCAAGCATACCTGTTTCACTCAACAGATCTGTAACATATTTCCTTTGTGACATTACTAACCCATATGGATTTCTAGCAAATTCCAGCCCAGAAAATATCTAAGAACACCAAGATCTTTAGTGACAAATTCGCTTCCCAGCATTTCTTTCGCCTGCTTTATGCCCTGCTCATCATCTCCTGTGATCAAGATATCATCTACATAAATCATAATTGCAATAATACCTCTAGCAGTCTTCTGTACAAACAAAGAATGATCAGCATTGGAGCGTTTGTATCCTTGTTTCTCAAAGAGGTCTGAGAGCTTCTGAAACCATGCTCTGGGGCTCTGCTTAAGGCCATAGATAGCCTTATGTAATCTGCATACCTTGGAACACTCCCCCTCAACAGCAAAACCGGGTGGTTGTTGCATATAGACTTCCTCCTGCAAATGTCCATAAGAATGCATTCTTCACGTCCAGCTGATAGAGCGGCCAGTCTCTAGCAACTGCAACAGACAACAAGATCCTGAGAGTGGAATGACGGGCTACAGGCGAGAATGTGTCAAGGTAATCCACCCCGTATGTCTGTGTAAAGCCACGTGCAACAAGATGTGCCTTGTACCTATCAATAGAGCCGTCTGCATTGTGCTTTACTGTAAACACCCACTTACAACTCACCGGGTTCACATCTGGAGGTATAGGAACCAAACTCCAAGTTCCTCTGGACTGAAGCGCCGCCATTTCTTCCTCCATTGCTAGCCGCCATCTACTATCCTGCAGAGCATCTTGATGACTCCGTGGAATATCTACAGCTGACAGTGCCACCACAAATGTCCTGAAATCTCCAGATAATCTCTCAAAAGACACAGATGCTGACAATGGATATGTAACACAGCTCCTCTTCGATTTGCGTAGAGCAATGGGAACATCTAAATCTGTTGTAGCCTCATCTGGCCCCTGCAACATATCCTGCTTAGAAATGTCGTCAGATCCATCAATAGAAATATTTTCATTACATACCATAGGCGAGCTAGGAGACGAGTCATGACTATGAGCGGGAGGAGGCTTGCGGGTATAATGGAACGGTAGCGGTGAGACAGGTATATGTGGTGGTGGCGGTGATGGTGGTGGTGTTGGTGGTGTTGATGACGGCATTTGAGGTGGTAGTGTCATGTATATGGCATCAGTAGATGGAGATGGTAGCTGCTTGTCTCCCGAGGCTGAAAAATACATAACAGATTCAAAAAATGTAACATCTACACTGACCATATACCGCCGACGTAGGGGATCAAAACACTTGTACCCCTTTTGAATTATGGAGTACCCAACGAAAACACATTTGACAGCCCTAGGAGAGAGCTTGTCAGTACCAGGCGACAACTGATGGACAAAGGCAACCGAACCAAACACACGAGGAGTAAGAGTGAACAGATCCTTCCCAGGATGGATGAGGGAAAACGGAATCTGTTCATTCAAGACAGAAGAAGGCATACGATTGATTAAGTAACATGCAGTGGGAACTGCATCACCCCAGTAAGAGTAGGGAACCTGACTATGTATAAGAAGTGATCTTGTGATATCAAGAAGGTGACGGTGTTTCCTTTCAGCAACGTCGTTTTGTTGAGATGTATGAGCACAAGATGTTTGGTGAACAATCCCTTCTGAGGAGTAATAATTGGCAAGAACATTGGTGCACAATTCTAAGGCATTATCACTTCTCACAAATTTCACAGATGTGGAGAAAATATTTTGTATTTCATTCAGAAAATGGATAATGATATTTCATGCTTCAGACTTATTTTTAATCAAAAACACCCATGACACTCTAGAAAAATCATCCGCAAATACTATATAAAATCTGTGTCCCTGATGATCAGGTACACGACTCGGTCCCCAGACATCAATATGAAATAACTCGAACTTGGAGGTACTACTCCGACCTGGATGACTGGGAAAGGACGACCTGTGATGCTTTCCCAACTGACACGCCTCACATTGAATAGGTGTGTGAGGAAGACTATAAGGTAACACGTGACTCAACTTCTGAAGCAGTAAATGGCCAAAGCGCAGATGCCACA
The DNA here is from genome assembly GCA_037367405.1 of Ottelia alismoides. Lineage (NCBI taxonomy): Eukaryota > Viridiplantae > Streptophyta > Magnoliopsida > Alismatales > Hydrocharitaceae > Ottelia > Ottelia alismoides. Next base: position 162,306 of record JAZKJV010011566.1, read on the forward strand.
ATAAAGTAGATACTTGTCCAGTGGGAAGGGATGAGGTTCCAGCAAATGGGGTCTGATTCAGGCGGTAGAGACCTCCTTGCTCATAGCCACGACCAATCACGTTGCCCGTATGGATGTCCTGAAAAATCAAAGAAGATGGATCAAAAATTGCCCGACAATGTAGATCCTTCGTAATCTGACTAATTGACAACAAATTCATTGAAAAATCAGGTGCATGTAGCACATTCTTGAGCTGCATAGAAGATGTCAATCTAATCTCCCCCTGACCAGTGATGGGGGAATGTGTTCCATTGGTAATTACTATTGTTCGGCCTGGAGGAATCTGAGTGTATCCTGTAAGTAAACTATGGTCGCCACATAGGTAATGTGTAGCGCCCGAGTCCATAATCCATGGTAATGTATCTGATCTACTACTGGTGAATGCAAGTATACTACCTGAAGTACTGGTAGATGCGGAGGCAGAAGCAGCGGCATCAGATTGACTCTCCGTAGTCGGTGTTGGACCATATGGTGGAATAATGCCCCTCAGACGGGCAACCAGATCGTCGAACCGTTGATCCAAAGTAGCAGCAGATGGAGGCTCTATCTGCTTAGCAACTCGTGCGGATGCAGGAAATCCATGCTTCGAGTAGCATGTGTCTTCATTATGTCCAACGCGGTGACAGTAGGTACATGTTGGCCTAGTGCGGCCACCTCTTCCACGAGGTCCACGTCCACGGCTCTGGTGATAAAATCCGCGACCCCTGTTGGCTGCCATGGCTGAAGAGTTCTGACTCGAGGCCGTGGAAGGAACTGTGATCCGACTCAGTCTATGGAAAGCTTCCTCCATGGGAGGAATAGTAGAGTCGGCCAAAATCTGTGATCGTGCCGCCTCATACTCTGGATCAATTGCAGCCAGGAACACGCCCACCATAGTCGTGTTCCTATATGTCTTCTGTTGTTCTGGCGTGGCTGTCAAGGGCATGAAGCTATAGAGCTTCTCGAACATCCCTCTCGGTGATGTATAGAGATAATGTAGAGGGCGACCATTCTGCTTGATAGTGAAGATATCATGCTGGAGTTGCAGAATCTTTGTCTCGTTCTTCGCCTGTGAATATGTGGCCGCCAGAATGTCCCACATATCCTTCGTCGTGGGTTGATGTAAAATGTCATTGGCTATCTCAATTGCCAGTGTACCGGATAGGCACACTTTGGCGTATGCATCATCTGCCTCCCAAGAGGCATTAACTCCAGTCTTCTCAGCAGGCTTTGGTTCGGTAAGGATGTGCTTCTTACCCGTTGACTTCATCATGCTCATGAACTGCATTGCCCACAGTTCATAGTTTGTACTGTCCATCTTTACAATAGGTGCTAGACCACGAAAGGCACCAATAGATGGGATATCCGCCTTGCTTTCTGACATACTGGAGATGGAAGAGTGGAGCGATTGACAGAGGATGAGATTCGTCTACAATGACATAGACGGGTTTAGTTGCACGTGTAGACCTCACGCAACTAAACCCATGTAGATGAAGATGTGTGTGCCCTAGGGCTTAGGGCTTAGCACACGTACACGCGTGCTAGACGCACGCGCACACGCAACTGGTACACGCCCGCAAGAAACACGCACAGGCGAGGAGATGCACGCGCACAGGAGGGCTATAGCGCAAGAGGGCTACAACGCAGGAGGAGATGCACGCTCGCGCACAGGCGAAGAAACACGCACAGCGTCGTGGAGGCGCGCTTGCGCACTAGGGATACAACGCGCAGGCGCGCTCGCGCAAGACGCGCAGGGGCGCTGTTCGCAGGAGGCGCAGCAGGAGCAGGTGCAGGAGGCACAGGGGCGCTGTTGCGCGCAGGGGAGAGCAGCAACACGCGCACGATGGTGCTGGTGCGGCTTCGGTGATCCCCGGCGACGCCGATGCGATAGAGAGAGAGAGAGAGAGGCCGGCGGGTGGGGTGGGGTAGGTTAGGGTTTCGAGAACTCCGGTCTAGGACCGTCACTCTGATACCATGTTGGGAAAAACGAATAACTTGTTTATTCCATAAGCCCTAGGCTCTCTTATATAGGAGAGTAGCCTATGGGTAAATTACATAAAGCATACAACTGAAAATAAAAAGTAGAGAAGGGATACAGACACTACTATATACTATATGCGTTAACAGATACATAATATCAACAATGAAATTATCATGAACTGTTTCAAGGATAATGCGCTTTCTCCGCGAATACTTAGAGATAAGGACAGGGCGATTGTATTGTTCCACGTATAGTGACGGATATTGAGATCGTATCTCAAATCCAGATCGTGGGTCTCCCATAGATGCTTGATTAAATCAAGACCGCAAATCTTATCTTCTCATTGCATCTGAATCACATTCAGATAAATGTCCAACATTTGGACCAAGATCAGATTACTTCTCTACTGAGAGGAGTCACTAAAATCCAGACCCGTTTCATCACTCCCTAGGAATGGAAGCGTCGTGGTTATACAATCGTTTATGATCACATCACCCTCAGGTATTCCCAATTCCTGTACATCCTGCATACTGGAAGACTCAGAATAAACCCAAAGTATTGGATCAACTTTATACTGTTTACTTCATGGTTTTATCAATAAGTTTCTCATTCGATTATTGGGAGTTGGTATCGATCATACACTTTCCAAAAGCATATATCATACCTAGGTCTTGATCATATACTTTCCAAAAGTATATATTAAACCAATAAACTCGGTCAAGCTTCCAGAGTTAGACGACCGTGCGCACGGAATTTGATTCTTCCCAATATCTCATGAGTGAGCTCATGTCTTCCGGTTCAGTAACTGAACCTGTATGATCCCTTTGAGAGATCGTATTACTCATATGCCCTTATATGCACACCAGCGTGCCGGTGTATAGACCTTGGTTAGGCCATCAACCTATTGGTCTGACAAATGTACATACTTAGACATATAGTAACACATCTGTCTCCGTTCAGAGGATGCGTGCCTGTATCGTGACAGCATACGATATAGGACTTCGGTTATCTCGATCTCGTTAAGTCAACTCTTTGACCTAACTAATCTGACACCTCTGAATCTCTATTCCTATGCAAAGGACCTGCATCAAGAGGTCGGTCAGATATCAGCTTCATTGAGAAAGGATTGCCATCTCCTCTCAGGCTGGAGATCATCTCTTAACGATCATTTGACGGTGCTTGATGAGTCCTCAATCAAACTCTTTAGATATTCATCCTAGCACCGGCCTCTATGATTCAACAGTTGAATCAACAGTTGTATGATCATCAAGATGGCCATGGTACATAACCCTAATTTTCTAAGGGACCTATTATGCAAATTATTTATTCTTCATGTCAGATCAGGGAACGATATTTGCAATAACATTTATTGCATAATGGCTCGCTGTGGGCTCGCATGTCCAACATCCTGATGCATCTTAAGCCGGTCTACAAGATTGGGACGAATGCTTTATGGAGTAAAAACAATGTGCGAGCATGCGTTTGGCTCTATGGTACTCTTACAACATAGATACCCAATGCTATTTTGCATCAACCCTTAATCAAGGCGATGCGGGACATTCTCGCTGACACATTGTCCGACGAGGAATGGGATAAAGATGCTCCAGCTCCATTATGACATCTTGATGACAAAGTAAGATAGCCATCCTCTCCAAGCATTCTACTTATGGATTTGAGGCATTTTCAAGATGCTTCATAGCTTTATGCCCCTGAGTGCGAGTACCAAGAAATGGTGTACATGAACGCTACTATGGTGGGTGTCTTTATTGCGTCTCTTGATCATGGCCTCAAATTTCAGCGAAATTCAGTCGAATTTCTGTCGAATATCGATATCCAGTCGAAATCGAAATTCGACCAAAATAACCGAAATATGGGGGTCCTGGTACAAAAAATGACCGTAATGACTGAAATTTCGGTCGAAATTCCACCGAAATTCCATCAAAATTCTGTTTTGGTCGGTACCGAAATGGTGACCGGAACCGACATTTAAGGCCTTGCTCTTGATCCCTAGTATTATGTTGTTTGTTGCCAGCTCTTCGCTGATGCTTCTATACTCCCAATTGAGGAGGTTTATAGTAGACTGAGCAGGATCACGATGCTCCCATGTAGCTAATACTCAGACCTCTTCTACTATAGCCACATCTCACGGTAGAGGAGGCTTAACATAGTTAGGAGGGCGTGGTGATTGTGGAAGAGATGGTTGTCCTCATCTGCAGTGCATATAACGCAACCGCATAGGGCACTCTAAGCCTCTAACAATACATGCTATCAGAGGCATGGTCGCCCTGCATGTGCTTCTCTCGTGCTGCTGAGCAGTTTGTACCCATTGCTACTTCTGTTGGTTAGAAGTATGATATTTTCTCCCATCCACGGGAGATTATGGCTCCCTCCATCGGTTCTAATATTACTCCTCTGACCTCATTTAACATCGCAGGCACCACTAGTACTGCGGGTACAGATTATTCACTTGCCACATATCACATCGCGAGTATTTCAGAATGGATCATGAACTCTAGAACATCTCATCATCTATGTTGTTACATAGGATAGTTAACATCCTACAGTATTGTTCACCTTGGTCGATTTGTTGTCATTGCTAACATGAGACATTCTCCTATTACATGACATGGAGAGATCGGAATACAATCAAGTTTCCTAGCAATCAATAATCACAAGGTATATCTTTTGATATTATTACGCTTGAACGAAATAAAAAACTAACCGAAGTCATAATCAACCACGAATCAGATATTATTAGAAGAAAGATTTACCGCTTAACGACATTTTAAAATCTTTGGTTGCTATGAGAGGACTTGTCTGTATTATCGGATTCCACTCTCCTAGAGATTTTGAAGAGTCATAAGCTCTTCTCTTAGTAGAAATTCCAGAAGGAGCATAACATCCATATGTTCCCAACTATATATATCAGGCTTGATGGTTAGTTTTCAACTCATAGCGTAATCAAGAGCATAGTAGCGACATGTTCCCATAATTCTCTGCGACACATGCGTGTTGTCGCCAACAGGTGCATCCTTAGTTAGTCCAAAATTAGATAGCTTGTGTTTGAAGTCATCATCAAGTAATATATTAGATGACTTTAGATCTTGGTATACTATAAGAGGGTTAGCGACATCGTGCAAATATTCAAGCCGTTTGCAGCACTAATGACTCTTAATTCTTGTTCTCGAATTAAGAGGCTCTGCTGTCTATGGGGTCAGTCTGGAAGATAACATGCTAGTCCATTAAAAGTTAGTAGCACTTTAAGTAACAATAGTAAACCCGTTGTTTGAATACGTGACCACATATGCATTATGTTCGCATAATGTTGCTTATGGCATATGTGCTTCGATCAAGTAAATGAGTATGCATATATAGCTGGCTAGACCTCATTTTTGAAATGCTAAGAGGTAGTAGTAATGCTAGCGTTGGTGAAGGGTTTTTTTTAGTGGTGGAGGGGATGGTGATGATGCTGATGTGAGAGTAGGGGTTTGGCGGGGAAGTGGATGTGGCGATGGTGGTGCTGATGCGAGGGTCAAGTATATTACTGACATGAATGATTGAATAGTCATTGGTGTGGAACAAGGGATTGGTAGTGGTAGTAGTGGTTCTGGCGTGGGAAGAAGGTGTTTGATACTAGTAGTGGAGGTAATGGTTTCGCGAGTGGAAGGTTGCGGTAACATTTTCAGTGGAGATTCTGTAATGTCTTAGGTCCTATTAGACTTGGTCCGCTATCAGGGATTACTGGTCCAGACAACCTTTGTGTGCTTGGGCCCAACTTGAGCCTTTAACAACAACCCAAAATGCTTAAAAGCCCAAGTTGTCAAGTTGGTCCCAACTGGAGCCTTTAACCACAACCCACAGCGAGACCCCTGTCTGGTAGGGTATGGTGTGACAGTGGGGTCATATGACAATTATTCAACTTGGGGAACTTCATCCCCTTTGGGTTTAAGAAATGGAGATGAAACAACTCTATAGCTTCAATATATCTGATATAACTTGTTTGTTCCATTCGTTTATCAGTTATCTTCATAAATAGATGCATCTTTATTGTATGCATGTAATTAATTCTGTAATTCATTAGAACTTTGTCCACGCATGTTATTTCTTTGAATAAAACATTGAATAATTAATCATTATCTACATTTTAGAATGAAAATGTTGGTTTATATTTTTGAACAGAAGACGTCTTCTAAGTGTTAACTTAGGTATTTTGATTTCCATTTCCACTATCTATTTGTTAACTCAACAATATGTCTGATATGCATGATATGATGTGATATAAGGCGTATGGATGAGAGATGTGTGTGATATAAGTATACATTTGTAAGCTATTGTTGTTTTAAGAGTTTTGGACTGGATGATATCAATTTCCAGTATGTATCAACCACGAATCAACATTAACATCGATTTGATCGATATGATCGATATGTACGATATAAGGGACATATATGGGCAATATGTTTGATATAAATGTGTATTTGTATGTTATTTATTGTTATTATAACTTCGAAAGTCTTAATTTGCAAAAAAAATGGTCGAAAAATGGCTTTTTGAGCCATTTTCGTCATTTCCATTGAAACAATCGAAATTTTCCAAAATTTCACTAAAATTCAGGTTTTGGAGGGGGTCGAAACGAAATCGAGATTTCGAACCTTGGTAGCAGTTCTCCACTACTTATAAGCTACTAGCACACTTTATGATTGTTAGATGTGGTACTATGTTTGGGGTGTGCTACAAACACCCCGCTTACATTCACAACGTCCTTATTGCGCAATAGACCATGACGTGGGTAGTCCTTTCCTCCTAACTCTATGGTAGGGGTTGTTCCACCTCCTTGATAGACCTTTTCACCATTAGTGGGAATATACTATGATACCATATGTAACGTCATGAGCCCTAGACCCAGTTTGTTGTCGGGGTTTACTGACCCATACAATTTGTTGCCCTTGGACCCAACTGGAGCCGTTGACCACATCCCAAAATGCTTATGCCTTGGTTGTCTAATAGTAGCCCCCACTACTTATAAGCTATTATCATACTTTGTAATTAATGGATGTGGTACTATATTTGGGGTGCTAGAGATTCCATGATGGTTTCAGGGGAACAGGTTGTTGCTAGCAACAATTTGTCTTTGTAATTAGATGACAGCCATAGCGATGCAACAGTCTTGAGTATTTGTTCTGGTTATAGTGAAACTATGTCATGGATGTTGCTTAGAGATTGTGAATGACTTTCTTTCATTGGATTTTCTATATCTGGTAACTTTGAACACTTATCAAGCGGATTTGAAAATGGTTCTTCCATCTCTATATACATTTGATGATATTATGAAAGAAACTCTCTCGTTATGTGCTTTTGTGAATGTTTGGAAGGATGATCGTAAAAATGATATGTATGTCATGCTTTGATATAAACTTAAATAGCAATTTTTTAGGAAGGAGAAGAAATTTGGACAAGGGAGTAGGAAAACGACACCCCGGTTGCGCATAATTTTAGTACAGAAACGCATGAGGGAGAAGGGAGAAAATTGGAAGTGAGAATTGAGAAACCTCAATTTTAAAATCAACTTGAGCTATCTCTATTGGAGTATTTGGTTGTGCGCTACTTGAGTTATGGATGGGTAAATGGATCACTTCAGGATCCATTTATCACATCCCAATGTTTAGTCCCACATCTACCAGTGGTGGGACTTGGAGGCTCTGTAGAGGCTATATAAGGAGCCCTAGACCTCCTCTATCTATTGAGAAAGTTGAATGCAACATTTGGCCCTTTGAGGCATTCTCCCGTGGTTTCATCACGCTCCTTAGGGAGTAGGGTTCCACGTAAAAATCTGTGTTCCATGTTTTATCTTTCTCTGTTCATTTTTGGCGATGTGTTTATGATACGTTAAGGAGGAACCGCGCGCTATTCACACCGGTGCTTGGGACGAGTGACTTCTTCAGGTTTTGGTTGGACGATTGGTCGGGGGGAGGCCCCTTACAGACGCGCTTTCCGAGGTTATTTGCTCTGGCGTCGAATCGGCGTGCCTCTGTCGCGGATTGTTGGACCAACGGCTGCTGGTGCCCTACATTCTCGGGTGTTCTTTTGGATCAGCGAGCGGGGGAATTCGCCTCGCTGCTGGAGACTCTTTCCTCTTCGGCCTCTCCCTCTGCTCAGCGGGACCATTGGACTTGGAAGGAGGGGGTTTTCACCACTCGCAAGGCATTCAGGGCCTTGCTCTCTCCCACCCCTGCTTTGCCCGCTCCACTGGTGCGCGATTGTGCATTCTTCTGGGGACTACGCTTGCCGATGCGCATCACCTTCTTCTTATGGGTGCTTCGTCATCGGCGTTTGATGACCCGGGATCGCTGCGCGAAGTTCATTCCTCAATCTAGCGTCAGGTGCCAACTTTGCGGGGATGCTGAAGAAACGGTCGAGCACCTGTTCTTTCAATGTAGCTCAGTCGCGAGGATCTGGGACGACGTTGCTTGGGCTCGTGCGGATAATGTTGAAGACTTTTGCGGCATCCTTTGGTCCAACAGGACGAGGGATAGATCTGATATGTTGGGCCCCATCGCGCGGCTGTGGTCCATTTGGCGTGCTAGAAATGAGGCTATCTTCTCGGGCATGCATTTTTATAGGGAGAACGTGAACATTATGGCGAGTAGATCTATATCCGAGTGGTGTAGTTAATTGGGTCACGGCATTTGTTTGCCGTTTGTCTACATTGTATTTTTATTCTCCATGTTCGTCCTTCCTCCCCTCTTACCCACTGTAAGTATCTCTCGCCTTTCTCTTTGGTTAATATATAACTCTGGGGCGAGCACCAACGAGTGTTTCCCCCTTGTTTGAGCCTCAAAAAAAAATCTTTCTCTGTTCATGCTCTGTTTATCATTTTACTTCCGCATTCCTATTTTCTAACTTGGTATCAGAGCAGGTTCTATTCTCGAGGATTTCATGATTTGTTGTTTTTATTCGAGAGTTGATTGTTCTTAAAGATCATTCATATTCATGTATTGTTCAAGATCAATTCATGTTCGAGAGGTTCAAGGGTTTCCGAAGAAATTCTATTTTTTGTTAGGCTAGATACTTCAAGCTTCCAGGTCATCTTCTCTGTTAGGAGGAGCCCCAATCACCGACAAGTTATCCCAAGTTGCGCCCTTTTCATTCAGGCAGAGGCTCTAGTTCTTGCATCAGCTTCCAGGCGGCGAGAGCATTAACTTCCAAGCTCTTGCGGTGAGAGCACGATCCTGGCATTCACTCAAACGCGTCGGCGACGCCATGACTCTGGAGGGTCGGACTTGGAGCTCCCCAACAATGGCTACACATCGTGAGCCCTAATCCAATGAAACCTCCAGGCGGTACACAAACATCCAAATAATGCCCTTCCTCCTTCGCGCCAGACGCTCCAGATCGAGCTCGGCAGGCCCTCCGATCCCTCAAGGCTATGCAGAGCTTCTTGCAGTCCCCAGAAATAGTTGTTACTGCACCTCAAAGCCCAACTCTCCATTGTGCAGCTGCACCTCAGGTCTCCATCTCTGTACACCCAGCCGCACGACATCTCCAGGAACCCAGCATTGCCTCCCTCGTGTGACTCCAGGCCGCATTTCTCCAGCGGTCCCAAGTGAGCGAGCAACGCCACCTTCCTTGTCTTCTTCGACTCAAGGCGTCAGCGGTAGCGGCCACCTCCAACTGCATCCAAGCATCCCCCTCATCTCCTACGAGTATAGGCGGCAGATCAGGAAACCCCAAAAAGGGGGGTCCTTTCGATTGTGTTCCCGCAAGTGGGAACCCTAAAAGGGGGTGGTGCCCATTTTCTTCAAGGCCCGAGCGGGCCCGATCTGCCTTTTTTTAAAAAATATTCTTGTTGTAAGTGCCCAAGTATGCTCTGTTGCAGTTTGGGCTGAATATTTTAAAAAATGAGAAGAGGGAGTGAAAGGGAGCCCATCGGAATAAAAGGGAAGCCCAATATTAAAATATATATATCTATTGAAAATGTGTATACAAAAAAAGAGAGACGTACGCAAGTTGCAAAAAAATGGGAAAGAAAATGAAAAGTCGTAGAAATATTGTTGGAGTATTTAGTTGTGTGCCATATGAGTTGTAGGGGTAAATGGATCTCTCGAGGATCCATTTTCCCCATCTATATGTTTACTGTGGAGGCTATATAAGGAGTCCCAAACCTCCTATGTCCATTGAGAAAAGGCAGTGAAGCATATTGTCCTTTAAGGCCTTCGCCCATGGTTTCAACCCACTTCTTAGGGAGTAGGGTTCCACATTATATCTTTGTGTTCTTCCAGTTTCATATTTCTATATTATTATGCTCTGTTTATCATTCTCTTCCGCATTCTCTATTTTCTAACATGGTATCAGAGCGAGTTCGATTCTCGAGGATTATTTTTGTTCTTGATTTATTTGAGAATCGATTAATAGATTTGATTCTTGTTTATCGTTGGAGATTTTTTTTGGTTCATTCGTTCTGCGTCAACGAAGTGCGTCAAGTTCTAGGGTTTCTCATGAAACCCTAATCAAGATCTTCTATGTGCTGCAATCATCCAGGCCTCTCAAGAAGGAGATCTCTTGTTCTCCAGCAACAACAAGAACCCTATACGTGTTCTGACGGAGCCTCGCAAATCCCCCTTGGTATCCGCTGGCGCGCAGGCGATACTACACGACTCCTGCCCCAATCCTTGCTGCAGGCGGCTCCTCCTCTGGCGGTGCCCTCACGCGCAAGCCCTTGTCCCAGGCATGCCCTCCAGGTTGTGTCGATCCTCGCGCTCAGAGCCTCTCTATCGAGGCTGATCAGAAATTCCCTCATGCTTCATGCGTGCCCATGCGGTAACACCAAGCCTCATGCGTACCTTCGATCTCCCGTAGTGCTACCAGTTGGGGAGTTTCTCCATCTCACGCAAGGCGATGCTCCAGGTGGAGCCTCTTGTGTTGCTGCCCCTGGTGGCACGCATCCCCTCGGTGATGCGAAGTCTCTATGCGCGAGAGAGAAGCCCTCCTAGCGCGCTCCTCCATCGCGTATCGAAGGCCAAAGCGGCGTGTGCCCTCGACCCTCTCCAACAGCGGTGGCACGACATCACTCTCCTGGCGGCGCCGCATCAGGAGCCCGGTTGGTTCCTCCTCTCCTGCAGAGCCACCGTGGGGCTCCCTCTCCTCTCACTCATGCATGCGACGAGTCCTAACCCTTGCATCTCCCCAGGCATGCGTTTCCAACATTCGGGGATACGGAGGGGGTTCTCATAATTGGGAACCCTAAACAGGCTCATGCGTTTAAAAAATATTTTTGTGGGGTGTGTTCAGAAAAATGAGGGAGTTAAAAAAAAAGGGAAGTCTGAGAGGGGTAGGCCCAATTGGGTCATATTGTCTTTCGGTCTAATTGGACCATTTTTATTTGTAAAAACAAAAAAATCACATACAAAAAAAAGGTCGTACACAAGTATTTAAAAAAATATATATAAAAAACGAAGAAAGAAAAAAAGAAGGTTGTAAAACGGCTTAAAAATTTGTTTTAAAAATAAGTGACGGCTTATAAAAAAATACGAAGAAAAATCGCAAGAAAATTTTGTGAGAATATTCATGTTTATTCCCCATTTTCGTCTTCTCCCAACTTTATCGATGTCATTTTCTGACAGTATGGAAGAAAGGGGGAGTATTATGTAGAGTTCAAGGTCCGAGTCAGATCCAAATTTTCTAGACTCCAGATTTCAGACCAGCCAGATGTCCAGACTCTACAGTTGTTCAGACTCTAAGTTCAAATGTTTCCGAGACTTCAATTTCAGACACGCATATGTTTGCCATCTTTTGTCGTGTTCCCCATCATTCTGTTTATTTTGTTGGCCAGAGTTTTCATGTGAGCCATAGAGACTCCAGAATAGAGGACCATTCCCTATGTCATGTTGGCAAGGGTTTATGTGGTATCATAGGTACTAAAGAGTAGGGTACCATTCTCTGAGCCAGATAGGAGATACCCAGTTCTCCAACGAGGAGACCTTTTCAGACTCCATTCTCCAGCGACTGTGGATTCCGACGAGGATTGCACTTCCACGGTCTTTTTAAGTTTGTCCATTTTCGTAGATGGAGCAGTTGTCCAGATGTTGTGGCGGGCCAGAGTACTCCGACGAGGAGACTCATTTCCAGTTGCAGCGACTTTGACAGAGGCAGTTTAGAACGCATGCTCTCCGACAAAGAGATTCAGTTGACTCACACTCATGACCGTTCGTCCTCCTCACCTACACGGCATGAGAAGCAATGTCCTCGACAACAGCCGACAGTTGTGCGCGTTGAGTTGATATTGTCTGTAGTGTCATGTAGCGTTTGAGTTTCTTTATGTTTGTCCAATCTGAGCATTGCATGCTCCGGCTTGAGGGGGAGTGTTGGAGTATCTGGTTGTTTGCCATATGAGTTGTAGGAGGGTAAATGAATTTCTCCAGGATCCATTTACCCCATCCATATGTTTAGTCACACATCTACCAGTGGTGGGACTCGTAGGCTCTGTGGTGGCTATATAAGGAGCCTCATACCTCCTGTATCCATTGAGAAAAGGCAATGAAGCATACGACCCTTTGAGGCCTTCTCCTGTTGTTTCATCTCGCTCCTTAGCGAGTAGGGTTCTACGTTAAATCTTTGTGTTCTTCCAGTTTCATATTTATATATTGTTATGTTATGTTTATCATTCGCTTCCGCATTCTCTATCTTCTAACAAATATGAACAGCTTATTTAAAAAAACGTGACAGTTATTAAAAAAGGAAATGAAATAGCAAAAAAATGTTAAAAAAATGTTTTGAGAAAATATGAATGTTTGAAAAGCCAAAAAAAGATTGATGATTATCGGCTTATGCATGTTTTATTTACCCTCATTTTCTTGCCTTCTCCCAGCATAGTCGATGACATATATTCCGACTAGTATGGGAGAAAGGAGGAGTATATGTAGGGTCGCAGTTCTTCTTCAAATTTCAAATTTGTTAGACCAACCAAATTGCTCAGACTCTACAATTGTCAGATGTTCAGACTTGACGTCTGGTTCCGAGTCTGTAGTTCAAGACGTACGAGTGTGCGATCTTCAATTTTGTGGTCCCCATCTTTTCTGGTCGGCCAGAGTTTTCATGTGTGTCATATGGCCTCCAGACTAGAGGACCATTCCCTATGCCATGTTGGCTAGGGTTTTCATGTGGTATCATAGGAACTCCAGATCAGAGTACCATTCTCTATGCCAGAAGGGAGAGACCCAGTTCTCCGACGAGGAGACTTCTCTAGACTCACTCTCCAGTCCGTTCGTCCTCTTCACATGCATGTCATGAGAAGCAACGTCCTCGAGAGAAGCTGACAGTTGTGTACGTTGAGTTGATATTGTCTGTAGTTCATGTAGCGTGAGTTGAGTTTCTTTCTGTTTGTCCAAGTTGAGCATTGCATGCTCTAGCTTGAGGGGGAGTGTTGAAGTATTTGGTTGTACGTTACTTGAGTTGTAGACGGGTAAATGGATCGCTCCAGGATCTATTTACCACATCCCAATATTTAGTCCCACATCTACCGGTGCTGGGACTTGGAGGCTCTGTGAAGGCTATATAAGGAGCCCTAGACTTTCTGTATCCATTGAGAAAATTGAATACAACATGGGGGGAGGGAGGGAATTACCAAACGTTTAGCATTCCCTCACGCTTGGCGCCAATGAGTTTCTTGTTTTATTTAAGAAAAAAGACTATGCCTTCGCCATATCGAATATGAATAATAAGTAATAATAGCATGGCACTTTAAGTTCGATACAAACAAATCCTTTTTTTTCTCCCGTGGTTTCATCCCGCTATTTAGGGAGTAGGGTTCCACATAAAAATCTGTGTTCCATATTGTATTTTTTTTCATGCTATGCTTATCATTCCGCTTCTGCATTCCTATTTTCTAACAGTCTCATCACCAATTTTTTGAGTCAGTTGTCTCATCACAATGACTTGTAACCTTATTAAGAGGAGTGAAATTACAAAATAAAAATAAAAGGAAATTATCAAACCTAATTTGACTCCCTACATTTACTAAACTTAATACTAATTAGAGATCCCATGCAATCTCATTTATTCAAATATACTGATCTCATTTATTCAAATATAATGAATTGCATGGACTTAAAAAAGCGAGTAGCCCTAGTTTTCTCCGACGAGGAGACTTCTTCAGACTCACACTCCAGCACGTTCGTCCTCTTCACATACACGTCATGAGAAGCAACGTCCTCAAGAGAAGCTGACAGTTGTGCGCGTTGAGTTGATATTGTCTATAGTTCATGTAGCGTGAGTTGAGTTTCTTTCTGTTTGTCCAAGCTGAGCATTGCATGTTCCAGCTTGAGGGGGAGTGTTGAAGTATTTGGTTGTGCATTACTTGAGTTGTAGACGGGTAAAGGATCGCTCCAGGATCTATTTACCACATCCCAGTATTTAGTCCCACATCTACCAGTGGTGGGACTTGGAGGCTCTGGGAAGGCTATATAAGGAGCCCCAGTCCTCCTGTATCCATTGAGAAAATTGAATGCAACATATGACCCTTTGAGGCCTTCTCCCGTGGTTTCATCCTGCTCTTTAGGGAGTCACGTAAAAATCTTTGTTTTCCTTGTTGTATCTTTTTCTGTTCATGCTTTGTTTATCATTTCGCTTCTGCATTCCTATTTTCTAACAGTCTCATCACCAATTTTTTGAGTCAATTGTCTCATCACAATGACTTGTAACCCTATAAAGAGGAGTGAAATTACAAAATAAAAATAAAAGGAAATTATCAAACCTAATTTGACTCCCTACATTTACTAAACTTAATACTAATTAGAGATCACATGCAATCTCATTTATTCAAATATACTGATCTCAATTATTCAAATATACTGAAATGCATGGACTCAAAAAAGCGAGTAGCCCTAGTTTTAATTAACGACTCTAATTGGGTATGAACAAACACTATAAACCCTTAGTTAGCCATAATCACCAATTATGTGTCGTATCACTAGGTTACTTTCAACTGCAAGCAACTAGCATGTAATCCGACTTGCCATAATGAAAGCATCTTGCGGGTCCTTGCATTCTTGTGCAAAATGCCTTTGTGTGCGCACTGGAAACTTTTGGACTCCATGTGTGCGTTTACAATGCCATTAGGCCTAGATACTACTACTGGATGTCGAGCACTAGAGATGCACACAGACATATATGGATATGGATATATGTGTTATTATATCCTTATCCATTTTTGAATACAAATACTAAATACTGATACATGTATTTAATTGATATGGAAACTTTGTTATAATATCATTAAAAATGGATACATATGTAAAATGGATATTGTATGTATACAACTAATATTAGAATTACTCTATAGATAAGCTTAAATATACATGTATTCGATGAAATAAATTTTATATAATATAATAAATGTGTGTATTTCATAATAAGTATACCATACATGATGAAATAAGGTATAAAGTTATATATATGATTAAAAATAAATCTTATATTTATATATGAAAACGACCATCTGTATATTCGAGATCATCTTTTTAGGAAATATTTTAGTGAGGCACACATGTAATGTATAGTATTTATATAATGGTATGTAATCATTAATAAATAGATTAATCAAAGTATAACAATTTGTTGGGACATAGATGGCACTTGGAATTGGTTGTTTGATGTAATTGAAATTTAATTGGAGAATTAACTGGGGTTTCTATGGGCCTCTACGTCCTTAATATATTATAATATATTTATTCGTTAAATAGAATTTCTTTACATCATATCTCTTTGTACAGGTTGCTAAAAGCATAAAGGTCGTTTTCAAACCTGGTCGTCAATACATTGCTATTGTGCTTGACATGGAACTGATTGAGTCTCAATATATGGGTATATCCGCCTATTCTGTCAAGGAATCGATCTTGAAGCATCCAAAAATTAAATTAAAACAAGAGGTATGCCGTGCCCTAGTCTTTTACTTTGATACTGAACCTGTATATTACAGTGCACGTTTGTTAATGTCATGCAGCACATCAAGGCCCCTGCTGCATATAAGTTGAAAATTGACCTGCATGCGGAGAAAGAAGCTTTCCATGCTGATCTGCATTCGAAGCTTACCATGCTTCCAAAGGTTATTGTGAAGGTAACGAAATGGATCTAAAATATGTTATTTTCCATGTATGCTAGTAAATTTCCACCCACCAATTGCCTTTTCACATGCTATTATTATTTGTGGGAGTGCAGGGTATATCATCTGTTGAACGTGTTGTTATCAGCGAAGAGGACTCTAAGAAGAGCAAAACTGGAACACAGTTTGGAAAGAAGAGTTACAAATTGTTTGTAGAAGGGTTAGGTTTTTTAACTTTTTTATGATCCATGCTTAATTCTTTTGTATTGAAATTTATAGGAGAGTATTTGGAAAATATAGCTAAGAGAACACCTACTTAACATGGTTTATAACAGTTAGGGTTGCAGTTATTCTCCACGGAAATGGATCCCATTAGGGTCAGAGCTTAATATTATGCTTCAATACAAGTGGATAATACATGGGTCTTATATAGAAGCACTAACCCAAACAAGTCCCAAACTAAGATACTCAACGAATGGATCTAATAGCCCATCTTACTTCAAAACTCCGACACACTCCCAAGATGGAGCTTAGTAACTTCATCTTGTTACAAAAGAAACCATCTTCCCCTCATTCAACACATCTTAATGTGGATGTTGGCAGGTGGGGTGGAGTTGTTATTTTCATGCAATTAATAGCAAACAAGAATAAAAGATGATGCCAAGCTGCTAGAATAGAAGACGATCCCAAGTAGTAGTAATAGACAATCCCAAGCACTGGTAGTAGGAGTCTTTCACATGCAGCAGTGGTAAAGTGATCGTCTCATACGGTGGCACTGGTAGTAGGAGTCTTTCACATGCAGCAGTGGTAAAGTGATCATGTCTCATACGGTAATCTTGAAAGTGGATCTCTCCTACACTAAATCTCTGATCTTGCTTTTCCCACTTAAAAGGACCTAGAGTATCTTTCTTTCAAATCATGGATCTCTCAGAGTGGGTCTCTCTTATGGGGACATCCATGAGGGTTTCTTTCACATAGAAACCTAAGGAATGCTGATTTTCGTGTGGTTAATTAAACAAATAACTGGAGTAAAAGGCGATTCCAAGTAGCATGAAAAGAAGATCTTAAACAGTAGTACGAGATGATCCCAAGTATCAATAGCAGGAGCTTCTCACCAATACCATGAGTAAAGTTTCTCATGTGATGACCTTGAAAGTGTTTCTCCTCTCCTCTATACGGACTCAGAGAACTAGCCTCTCCCATACGAATGCCCCAAGAGTAACTTTCTCTCACATATGGATATCTTAGGAGTCAGTCTCTCTCGCAGGACATCCCAGAAGGATTCACTCGAATAGAAATCCAACGAGTGTTGTTCTTTATGCAGTTGAGTTAACTGGACAAATAATAGGAATAGAAGACAACCCACAGCAGTATTGTTAGAAAATGATAGTAATAGGAGACATTCCCAAGCGAAAAAAAGGAGTCTAGCACAAGTAGCAAGATGAGCATGATCCTCGCTCATGCGATGATCTCGAAAATGAGCCTTTTCTACACTAACTTAAAGAATGGGCTAGTATTTCTCATGTGTTGTTTTTTATAAATCTCTTTCCAACATTACCCATTTTGCCGTATATCTTTGTTATATATATAGGGGGCCTTTCAAATGAGACTTGGTCCTTCCATGTGTAAGGAAGGCCAATGATCACAGCCGTTAGATTCAAATCTAACGGCGTGATGAATTTGCTTACCCAAAAGGGTATTTTGGTCATCATATTTTGCATTAATTACGGATAGTATTTAATATTCTGAAATACTAAATGTAGCTATATATAATTTTGGTATTTTTTCGTAATACCATATTTAAATAAGGGTCATATGTGGCTGCCCCCTAGGGGCAGCCAACATGGCTGCCTCCGCCTTATTTGGGCAAAATTTTTTATTTTTTTTTGAAAAATAACACCATTTACATTCATCCCTATATCCCTCCTATATACCATTCGAATTTCGTCAGAAACAGAGACTCCTACGACCTTCATCCGGACAGTAATTTTTTAACGGTAACAGGATTTTTTTAAATCGATACCATCGAGATGGAGGCCGTAGGAGTCTCTGTTTCTGACGAAATTCGAATGGCATGTAGGAGGGATATATGGATGAATATACATGGTTTTATTTTTCAAAAAAAAATAAAAAAAACGCCGAAAAATGGGGCGGGGGCAGCCATGTTGGCTGCCCCCAGGGGGCAGCCCCATTTTTTCCTTTAAATAATGTCCAGTTTTGTGCTGGGCAAAAGAACGTAGGGCAGATGTTTGTATCCTTACACGTTTTTTTGTATAATATGTTATTCCTTTTGTAAGGATTGTATGTTTTTTGTATTATATGTGGTTCATTCAAATTTCATTAGCCATTTTGTAAAATTTGTATGTTTATTTGTAGAATATAATTCATATTAGCAATACATTAGCTATTTTTACGTTTTTTTGTTTATGTGAAATCTGCAATCCTTTTTTATAAAAATGTATAATACATGTTCTCAATATGTATAACACATAACTAAAATGTATAATACACATCGACAATGTGTAATGCACATCCAAAATGTATAATACACATCAAAGTACATTTTTTTCATTCGCATTCAATTGATATGTAGAAATATACATCAAATATGTACAATACAAATCAAAATTGTAATAATAAACATCAAATTTGTATAATACATGCGAAATATGTAAAATATGATGGTTGTTTCCACCACTGAAGTGAGTCCACGCCCAGCCATGAGCCCACCGTCGTCTCGTCACCTCCTGGAACCGCGCACGATCACGCACTTCCATCACTAACGCGCGCCGCTGCTGCCCACTAGATCCACCATCTCGCACTAGTCTGACCGCCTGGAGCATCATCTCGTCGTCCATCAGATCCACCAGAAGGTAGCGAGTCGAGTCTTGACGAGGGGGTGGGTCCTGTGGAGCGTGTGCTGGACAGTTCTGGGCCATGGCTTGGAGTTCATCAAAATGCCATGGACGCATCTCTGTTCTCCGCTCCCTGTAACCCCTGATGCCATGAGCGAGCTCTCCCTCTCTACCAAAAACGGACAGAAGTAGAGGCTCAGATGCACCTTCAAACCCCTCAAAAAAGACTGCGAGATGGTGCCCCGAAAGGGACTTCCGAAATCGCCATGCCCATCCGTGGAAATAATGGCTGCGAAAAGCATGCAAATAGCCTCGACATAGAGGGAAGAGCGTGCAAATCGCCTAGACATGGAGGGAATAACAGGTAGGAGAGGAAGGTGAGTTAGATCGCCATCACCTCGCGGATACGCACGCTCTGCAGGAGCAGGAGCAGAAGCAGCAGCAGACCTCCATGGCTGCGAGAAGACCTCCGCCCGTGCGGAGGAGAGTTCCGGGCGGCATCCCATTTGCTTCTGCAAGGAAAGCATCATGCCAAAATAATTAGGGTTTCTATTTTTGAAAAGCAATTAAGGTGATATATTAATGAAGGAGATAATTGAGGTGGTTAGATACTATATTTAGATAATGTATAAAGACCAAAATGGGTTTTTGCTAATTTTTTAAATAATATTAACATACCATTAATAACAACCATACGATTGAATACGGATGGGTGTGATTGATGGCCTTCCTTATGGATGGAAGGACCATGTCTCATTTGAAAGATATCCTATATATATATATATATATATATATATATATATATATATATATTGTAGAGACTCGTTATATCACTTTGGTTGCTATTCCTCTCGCTCTAATATGAAGTTTAAGATCTAAATTAACTATGCAGCCTCAAATATCGTTATTTTGCATACAGGTATTTACAATAATCTTATAATGCATATAGCCGCTCTTCAACGTAAACATATCCTGTTGTATCTCTTACTAAAATCCTACTCAAATTACACCTGCATCTTTGATCTGTTTTTAGTGGCTTCACCCTCCATTAATGAAGGAGGTCGTGATTATGAAAATCAAATTATAATTGCATGATATGAGATCGTTAGCATGTGTGATGCACAAATTCACCCCATGAACTGGTTAATATGTCTAGCCATGTAAGTATTTACTACCCTTAATCTTTTTTTATCTAATATTTTTTGAATTCTTTTATTAGGAAACTTGTAGTGCAGGTTTCTCTTTTTTGTTGCATATTATACCCGCTGAGATATTTATCAATATTTCAGTGTGGGACATATTTCAGTATGTTGCATATTATACTCTCGAAAACAACTCAATGTCATAGTTGAACCAAACTGTTATCTGAAATGTAAGAGGGCATATTTTATAAATTTGGTTTGAAATTGCTAACAATATTGTATTTAGAACTGGGCCAAAATGCATGAAGGTGGAAGGAATTATGCAATACAAAATAGAAACCACTTATTGTCTATCTCACATGCATGAATATTGACACTAAAAGAATATTATGGTATTTTTGCAGGACAAACCTTCTTGCAGTCATGGGAATCCCTGGTGTCAAGGCCTCGGAAACTACAAGTAATCACATCATTGAAGTTCGACAGACACTTGGTATTGAGGCTGCAAGAAAGTGTATAATTAATGAAATAAATTACACAATGGGTAGCTATGGGATGAACATTGACATCCGCCACATGATGATCTTAGCAGATGTAATGACTTGCACTGTAAGTTTCATTTTACGCATGGTTTGTCTTTGGTAATATAATTTTTTCCATGCAAGTCCTATCATATCACTCCGGAAAATCACTAGTTTTTTTAGTGGACATGAGATATTTTTTCGTCCAATAATTTAATTCAAGATGTTTGTGTTCTATACTTGTAGTTTGGAGATTGTTGTGTACAATTGGCAGAGATGGGTGGTAAGGAGGGTAAAGAGCAAAGGAAAAATGTGATGCATAGTTTTATGGTGAGGGTCGGGAGCGGAGCTACAGCTGCTGTGTAGTTTAGAAAATCGATAGGACAGCGGTTTATAATAGATATAGTTTCGGATATTGGGGAAAAATCTAAAATTAACACTGTAACCTTACGATGAATATTTTCTCTGGAACAGCAGCGAGCACAAGGGGTGAAATGAATTGTGTGCATCCCTAGGAGGTTTAGATAGCTGGCATTTTATGTTCCCCTTTTCTATATAATTGTAAATGAAAGTTGTGAAATATCAGGTATCAAATTGCAATTTTTTTGGCATGACATTCGTTTATACGACGGCTTCAAAGTTGTGAATGTCCTAATTGTGTCTGCGGGATATATGTTACTAAAATACACAAAATTGTAGTCACGGAAATTGTCAAAAAAAGTAATTTGCTTTGAAATTCAGGCTTACATCCGAGTAATGGTGTCACACTCTTTATGCTATTCTAAGAGTTCTTTATGCTTTATATAGGGTGAAATCCTAAGTATTACAAGAACCGGCATGACCAAGATGAAGGACAGTGTTTTGATGCTTGCTTCTTTTGAGAAAACGGAGGAGCATCTATTCAATGCGGCTTTGAGTGGAAGAGAGGATAAAATTGAGGGGGTGAGTGAATGTGTAATCATGGGCACTCCAATGCAATGCGGCACTGGGATCCTGAAGTTGGTTCAGAGGTAAGCCTTTATGTTCATTTGTTATGTGATGAAAACCTTTGTGATGGAAATCTTTGCTTGAAATTTTTTGTGGGGCTTTTGTTATAGTTCTTCGAGTGCTTGTCAGAGAATCATATCTTGCTAGCCGTTGCCGCTATGTTTTTGCATGTTTTGTTTTACTTTTAACATACATCTTCTAACTATCGATTTTGTCCATTTGCAACATTGATTTTGGCCCTTCCACTTCCCTGCACTAGTCTCTCATAGAATTTAATAAAAACCAACAATCCTGTGCATCATGAGAAACTAGACCACATCGTAGATTCTCTTGGTCTTATTATTTGTGACTCCTGCTGACACTCAATTTGCATTTGTCCTTTTTATTTATTATAATTTGTGATTCTGCAGGACTTGTGAGGTTACCATTCTGTCGTTTATGCGGCATTCATTCTTTACCAGCTTTAATTTTTTTGAGATTGCTCATATTCCTGCCTTGTGTAGGGTTGAGCCACTTGTGGAGTTGACATATGCCCCGGACCCGATCATAACTTAGAAACATAATGGGCATGTACATACCTCTATACAAATCTGATCTCCGCTCAATGTTAGAAATCCAATTGCTGTTCATTAGATGTTGGAGAGACCATGCTTACATCTTCTACAGGTGAAATCCACAGCGCGTTTATATGCTCTTTATTTTCTCTATGGTAAAAGCGGTTACTGTTGCATTCATTCTTTTGAAAAAAAAACGGATTTTTTGACACAGGAATGCTCTTCTTCAATTCAAAGACGAAGACATAGCCTCGGGATTTTATTTATAACATCGCACCATCTCTATACTGGTGAGAGTCAACATACGACCTTGCGATCATCGTGATGGTGCGAAACAACCAGCTGATCATCTGTTTGCAGAAATTGCATTATTTTTAGTTTGCCATTGTATGTAACTGTATAATCTCGTTAGATTGCAAGTCTCCCACCATTTTGCATGTGTACACAGACAGGGCTCTATGTATCCCGTGGTTATCTCAGTTATTGCACTCGTGACTGGTTGGTATATATGCGCGTAAGCGCATACATCTGATCTATTTTCGAGGATAACTGTAGTACAAGCACTATATGCCATGTCTTTTTGAAAGGTGATTGTAGTATAATACAGTGTTTTCCCAGTGCAAACTCGATCTTGACAATATAGAAACGTGGGCCCTCTTATCAAATCCAGATTGTGCGTAAATTTTTTTATATATTTAGTTAATGTAATACAATATGTTAATGATATCAATAAACTTCCGTTTGTTTGGAAATGTGCACTAACAAAAGAATATGAAACTCTATCTCCTTTTTTCTTCCGATCAGGAACGCATGTCACTAACCCTAAACCCAACCCGTCACCAGGAAAGAGAAGCTCTGGGGAAAGGGTGATTTTGGGACTTCTCACTCTCCAGGTTAATCTGTGCTTATTTGTTGATGTTTTGGCCTTTTGCCATGGGTTAGATCATCTTGTGATACTGTTTTGGTTATCAGGAATTGTTGCTTTGGATTACAATCAGTTTTTGGACCGATTTTGCTTTTGGACCGATTTTGCTACTGCTCTTGTGATCCGGGCACCGTTTGGTTCTGGAGAACATTGGCTTAATGTATAGAAGATATACAGAGCATTTTATGCTTTGCTATACCTTCTACATTCTTGCGAAGTTGGCTTAGTGCTGAAATTGCTGGAGATTGTTGATTGTTGTCACTAGCAAAGGGAGCTGGGGAAGCTCTTGGATAGGAAGGGAAAGGATTTTGAATGGAGAATGGTCAAGAATTCTCTCTTCATCTCTTAAATTGGATGGGAAAGGATTTTGATTGGAGAATGGTGAAGAATTCTCTCTTCTTTTTGTTTGTGGTCCTTATTTGGTTGTGCGTCATATGTATGGGAGATGGGTAAATGGATCTTGGAGAGGATCCATTTACCCCATCTATGTGTTTAGTCCCACATCGATCAGTGGTGGGACTTGGAGGCTCTGGAGAGGCTATCCTCAGACCTCCTGTAATCATTGAGAGAAAAAGCAATAGAGCATACACCCCTTTGAGGGCTTCTCCTGTAGTTTCATCCTGCTCATTAGGGAGTGGGGTTTCACGTTAAATCCTGATGTTTTTATTATTCTTTATCGTTTTCCATGTTCGCTTCTGCTTGTGTATTTTCTAACAGTTATCTTTTCTCAAATCTTTAGACAACACGTGGTGCTGTGATATTCTGGAAAGCTAAAGAGGGAACATAACTTGCTTTATTCTTTTCATTCTCTAATTGGTGAAGGACATCTGGCCTTTTTTATTGGGATTTTTGGAAAAGCTGAATAGGGAGAATATCCTGAATAGGGAGAATATCCTGTGCTGCCTTTTCTGTAATATCAAATCAGTGCTTTACACATTGAGCCAGTTAGAAAATGCATTGTCTTATTGTTTTGATGGAGGTCTCATATCATACTATTGGAAAAATATTCAGTGCTGATGGTTTTCCTCTTATCAATTTTGGAAAGAGAACTGAGCTAAAGAGGAAAAATGAAGATATTCGTGGAAATCCTAAGCAGATGTATTCTTATGCTTCTGTTACTAGAAATTCTCATTTTCTCCCTACTTTTGGAGAATCTCTACCAGTTAGAGAAGCTGAATTTATTGATGGAGAATATGTGATTAAAGTGATGGACGAAGAAATCAATATTTTACAAAAACCTTTCTCTAGATCTTTGATTGCCTGATTTTCGAAATCAAGAGTAGAGATGCTGGATTTTCAGAAATTCTTGAAAGGGAGATTTGTTCATTCTTGTGAAATCTCTTTGGGGCTATTGATGCTAGACATATTATGATCAGGTTGATGATGAGAACGAATTTATAGCTTCATATGCTATGGGTGATATGAATACCAAACGAATGGGTCTCCTTGGTAAGGTGGTATCCTTATTTTCGACCTTACATAAGGTGTACTCAGTATCCTGTTTGGATTGGGCTTCTTGGACTAAATGTCTATCTCCATAATCTTGGGATAATAAAGTTCATTGCACAAGTGATAGGGAAGTACATCTGCATGGACAAGTCTGTTATTGAATTTACGTTAGGGCATATGTTGAGATTGACCTCACTAAACCTAACAAGTGGTTATTGAAAATGGTGCTCAATCTTTTAGACATAGGATAATATATGAGAAGCTCCCAAAATTGTGTCATCGTTGTTGCATTATAGGGCACACCCATGAGAATTGCAAAAATAGACGAGAAGGCAAGATACAGTGGAGAGGAAAAATGGAAGTGTAGTTGGGGGAGATCAAAAAGTTTGGAGACCAATTGCAGCATTCGTTCCACAACAGAATGAAGGAAAAAAAAAGAGGGTCAGCAATAAGAGCACAAAATTCTGCTATCAAAGAAGGTTCAACAAGAGGAGAATGATGAGGGAATTATATTTCCGCAACAATCACAAGTAGCAAAAGAGGATCAGCAATAGACCTGGCCAAATTGCGGGCCGGGCCGAGATTAAAAAACCTTTGTCCAAGGCCCGCCCATGGGCCGGCCCATATTTTGATCCTTTTCCATTGATTTTTTAATGGTATTTAATACATATAAATGATTTTATTAATACAAATTACACTTTATATAACTAATATACGTGGTTTACATGTTACTTGACACGTAAACTATTGAATTTTTATTTAAAACTAGTGTCACAAATGAAAAACTTAAAGCATATCATATTAATACATGTATAATTTGTCATATATTTATATATTTTTTATTTTTTGCGGGTCGGACCGGACCGGCCCATGCTTAAATAGAACAGATGCGACCGGGAATGGGATATGGAATGGAAAGAACAAAAGTGACTCTCGAAACCCAAGCCCGGCCCATGAGCGGGCTGGATGGGCGGGCCCCCAGCTCGTTGGCCAGGTCTAATCAACAACAATAGAATGAAAATATATAGACCCAAATTGAAGCACCTCAATCCATGGATGAAGCAAGCACAACCCCTGGATAAGAGCAAAGGAATAATGATGGGAGGGAATAATTCTATTGCAAGGAATTTAAGAAGAAATGATGCTTTTGTGATTAAAGATGCAGACGAAACTAGAAAAAGATCTAAAGAGATTGCTACCCCATTTCCAACCAAGCCTAAATTCTTTCGACAAAAGATGGATATGGGAGATGATGATATATCTGAAAGTCCCATCAATGAAGAATGGACTACGGTCAAAAAGCAAGAAGAAGTCAAAAGGGAAAAAGAAAAAGGGAAAATGTGCCGGTGATGAAAGGGGAGCGGATTGTTTGCTGTACAGCAGACTCTGCTGCAGTGTCTGAGCCGCTCGATCAAGATCGAGCGGTTCGCATGAATTCGCACAGTCGGGCCCACAAAAAGGTGTGAATGCATGTGAACTGCTCGATCTTGATCGAGCGGCTCCGGACACTGCAGCAGAGTCTGCTGGCCAGCAGACAATTCACGCTCTGATGAAAAACCCTCATCTCCAAAGCAGTTGATACATGACGGGGAGGAAGAATGGGGTGCTATTGATAAGCTACTTGAGGCTGAATTATTAACCTGTGATATCCCAAAGTAAATCGATAATGATGATTCAAAACAGAGGCAGTTACAAGATGAGAGAGAAAAACCAATGTTAAAGAAGGGTTTCCTATGTGGAGGAGCACTATTGTATACTCCCTTGAAGCATCCATAGCAACAAGAACTGAATCAAGGTGAAAGTAATGCCAAATTTCTTGATGATTTGGATCCAATGGAAACTGAAGATGAAGCAAACCAGCTTGAAAAAAATGAGATTATTGTAATCCTTCCAGAGGTTGAAGAGGGGATATGTAGTGTGGAACAAATGCGCTTTGATGATTATATCAAGGAAGGATTGCCTAAGGTCAAAAACCTTCTAGCAGTGAGAAATGTTATGGGTTGAAGACTGATCTTTATACACTATGTTGAATAGGAATATCTCCCCTATTCCTTCTAAATTAAAGGTGAGGGGGGAACATATACACTATGTTGAAACAGAACCAGTTCAGAGTTTTTTTAGTACTCCACAATCCTAGGAGGATCTTGGTTCTTATATTTCTTTGCAACAGGCATGGGCGGAGGGAGAGGGGGGCGGGCAGGGGCCATGGCCCCCCCTCCCAAATTGGTAAATTATTAAAGTCTCTATGCTATTTTCCATTTCTAACAAAAATTCTCTTATTTTTTTTTTTGAAATATCTATAAAGGGCAACAATTCTTTTCTCCCCTTTTTTTAAATTTATATAAATTATCACCACTATTCCTTTCCTTATTTTCCAATTTTCCGAAAAGCTTAACATTTCAATTAAACATGCAAAGAACATATACAAATATAGGTGTTACTATATCGTTGTCTATTTTTAAATACGAATAAAGATGTGGATACGGATATGAAACTATATTACTGTATTCTTAAAAGATGGATACATATGTTAAACGAATGTTTATCGCGTGTGAATAATGTTAGAAATATTGTACATATTAGTTTAAATATACACGTATTGGATAGATGCGCGTCATTTGAATGTATTAAATACGTTTATATCATAGTAATTATATCAAATAGGTGAGAATGCAAACATCCCCCGCCTCATTTTTTCAATTTTTTATTTTTTTGAAAAATGCTTCCGCGAATTTTCAATGCTATATCCTTATATTATGTCGTTCAAGTTTTGCGTGAAACATAAACTCCTACGGCCTCCGTCCAGACGGGGTCGATTTCAACAATTCTGCGTCCTTTAAAAACGTCTGTCTCGATGGAGGCTGTAAGAATCTCTATTTCGCACGAAACTTGGATGACATAATATATGGATATAGTGATGAATTTTCATGGATTCATTTTTCGATAAAATAAAATAATAAGAAAAGAGGGGCGAGAGAGTCAAGTTAGCTCCCCCAAGGAGGTAACCCCATTTTGCCCATATATATAACATTTATTTTTTGTAATAATATATTTTTTAATGATTGTGCTGCTAACTACACTTTTCCATCTCTTCAGAGTTGACATATCAGTATACCATATTTATCATTTTTTTGTTATATTTTCAACTATCTTTTTCAATCATATAATTGACCTCATAATGTGCCTTATGATTTGGACACAAATCGGACAATCTCGTTTATGATTTGGACACGAATCGTGTATATATATATATATATATATATATATATATATATTGACCCCACCTATAAAAATTTTCTGGCTCCGCCCCTGGCAACGGGAGAGGAGCAATGTGATGCCATTGATCACTTCATGACTCCTCCTTGGTCTTTATCCAAGAAGAAATAACAGTTGAATGTTCAATGTTTGTTGAATACTGAAGACCCAGAGATTCCTTCAAATTATAAAGGGGATAGTGTGAATGAAGAGCATTTTGTAGAAGAAGAGTTAGGAAGTGAAGATGAACTTGCAAATCTCAACGAGCCCTATAAAGATGATAATTATTATAAGTACACATATTTTACTTTGGAAACTAAGAAAAAGTGGGAATCTGTGAAGAGAAGCTCCAAAACATAGAAAGACAAAGAAGAAAGCTTTTAGGAAGTATATGGATAGTGATTAAATTTCTTTTGTTGTTCAAGGCCATGTTGGCCACTTTTAGTTTATGTATTGATTCTTGTAGAGGCGACATGCCTCGTATGAGGATCATTGTAATATCTTTCTTTGATCAATGAAAGGAGATAGTCGACCACCAAATTTACCGTGCTTTCATAAAAAAAAGAACACATGTCACATCGACGCTCCCGCTTGTCATGATGAATTTATATTTCATTGTCATTTTTTAAAATCAGTATGAACTTTGATAAAAAAAATTCAGTTTGTATTCTTGTGATCTTCATTCGATCCGTATTCGGATTTCATGTTTATTGGATCCATATCTGGGTTTACTCTTTATTCGATTCATATTTGAATTGGCCCTTTATTATAGATCTGCATTCAGGTTCGCTCTTTTTTCGATCCATATTCAAATTCGGTAAATATCCGATTTGAATTTGTATCCATATTTTTAAGGATATGGTTACCTTAATGTATATCCGAATCATATATGTATCCATATCAATATTCGATAGAGATGAAGTGAATATGAACGTGAAAATAAGCATATCTGACCCGTATCCGATCTGTATTTATCCTTAACCGCCTATACAATTTTAATGTTGTATGCACGATTATCAGCCAATATTTCTCAAGTCTGAATTTATCGTGAATTTGTGGACGAAGATGTTCTTTTACACTCAGTTCCATCAGATCTGCTGTTAATATGCTTTAACAAAATGTAAATGTAATCACTAATATATTTTATAACATTGATTAATTTTAGGAACTGAAATGTGTAATTTTTGGTGTAAAAACAGCAAGGCATATAGGTCATGTCATCCAAGGGTAACCTACATGAAAATCGGCAGGAATTACTTTGGATCCATGGAAGCTTCGAAGAAAAATAACATGGCTGTCTAATTTATTAGAGTAAATTACAAAAAAGTTCTTAAACTATACACCTGATTTCAATGTCATGCCTAAAATTTTAAAAGTAACAATATGGTACTTGAACTTTCAAATTTCTCTCAATGTAATCCATGACTATTGAAATTTAAGATTAAAATGAAGAAATAATCTACTTAAATTTTTATGTGAAGGACTACATTGAGACAAATTTGAAAGCTGTAGTACCACATTATTACTTTTTAAAGTTCAAGTATGACATTGAAATCAAGTATATATATACTTCAAGGACTCTTTTGTAATTTACTCAATTTATTAATAAGGTCAAAGGTTACCAATTGTTTAATTCTTTTGAAAGTCTGGTAAAAAGCATGTTTGATGCATCATATATTGGCGACCCTTCTTGATATTGGTTATGGTTGATGATTGTTTAATAGGAGAGGATAAAGATGATTGTAGACACTCAAATAAGACTTAAAATAGATCTATTTTAAACATCTGCACATCCAATACTGCCACAGGACCATTTGTTCAAAATGCTCGACATGGTTGCAAAAAGCGGTAGTCCGTACTCGATCGACATGGTCACTGATTAAGGATTAATCGACAATCGAGCGACTAATCAGATTTAGTCAAGCACTAGTCGATTTTGAAATTTTTTAACTTTTTTAAATTTATAAATCATTTCTATACGTATATTCTTATATATTTACATACGTTTATACATTTTCTATACTATCATAATGAAACGAAAGAAGTAATTGACTTTGAATATGACATTAAGCACATAAGTATAAGTTTGCTTAAAAAACAAAAAGCTTAAAAAAATAGACTTGATGTAAAAGTGAGCCGAGTAGTCGGGTTGATTGACTAATGGTCGACTAG
The DNA here is from genome assembly GCA_037367405.1 of Ottelia alismoides. Taxonomy (NCBI): domain Eukaryota; kingdom Viridiplantae; phylum Streptophyta; class Magnoliopsida; order Alismatales; family Hydrocharitaceae; genus Ottelia; species Ottelia alismoides. The sequence goes on from JAZKJV010011566.1 coordinate 192,260, forward strand.
GTCTAGTCGAGTCGACTACCCCCGACTCGACTAGTCGACCTAGTCAGCTGGCTTTTACAAGCTTGATGATTGATATGATTTTATGAAAAGTGATATAACAGTCCAATATGTTAAACATAAAGAACTCCTATTCCCCTTAAGTCGTACTGATTTTAGAAGTGGATAGAATTTTCTCTAGTCAAATTGACAAAAGCTAAAGATCTTCACACCAGTATCGAAAACAGGCAAAGTCAGCACACATTAGAACAGCAACCGATCTAAAGGAGTTGTTGTCACCAAAGCTGATCCAACCTAATCAATCACCTCTTACAGGTAATTTTTTTGGTAATGGCCCAATTATTCTAAGCTCCCAAGGAAATACAAGAATTTAAATAGTTCTACAATTGCGTGCAATGATGATACCGACAAAATGTGTGTAATGTATTGAAATATTATTCTACTATTAACTAAAATAGACAAGATAATTCGGATGAACCATTACGTCCTTCACGTGTGAAGTTGTTGAATGAAAATGGTTTCATTTGTGTTTGAATTGCGTGAGTTCACTCCGCACATTTACGTGCACCGATCCTTGTATTTTATTGATGCATTTAAGTCATGATCAATAAATATACCATCTCATTCAAATTATGATGTTAAAGATATTATGATATCATACTAAAAAAATTGTTTCGTAGGTAAAAGAAGGGGATAGAGATCATCGATGATGATAATAAGAAGTTACATGAACATTGACGATAAAGAGAAATTTATCGTTCTTTAGCTCGAACTTTGTCTTGCAAAAATGATACATAAAGTCAACAACCATCTTCAATTAGACAACTTAGGTACAGATTTGGGAGTTAGTTGTTGACGTATACCCCTTCTCCCTCCAATTTAGCATCTGAGGTGTCAATTTGAGCTCGGCTCTTCAATTCAGCACTGACCACTCGAAGGATCATATTTATTCCCCTTCCCTTTATCAGATGACAATCGGTAAAATATGAGGGAATGATTATTTGATCGATCGTATTCTTAATAACTTTATTTTCTACTTATTCTCTTTTATGCTAGTTGGTGAATAGACTACGTTCTTCTTAATTTGTAACAACTTTACTTTGGGTTTCCTCGTAGATTTATGCTTGTGTGAATATAGATATGTGCTTGTGTGAATATGTCTATGAAGAGAGAGAGAGAGAGAAAGTGAATATACTATCGTTGATATGATTTGAATCCTAATTTGACAGGGATCTATATAGATTCTAATTGATGTAAAATTTTTCTATATACTTATTGATTAGGTTATCCATCTAGATTATGTTTGATCGATGATTTAAAAATATCCATCCAAACAAAAAATAAGTCTACGATATATCTGAATCATGATTGTTTCCTGACCCATCTACATTACCTATTTGGTGTTTATATCTTCATTTCTAAGGAGATTTGAGAAAATCTGCATGTTCATGAAGATTTCTCTATATGGAGTATTATATAAATCTCCATAGGATTAGTGTTTCGAATCAGCCTTTGTACTTTAGCTCTTGTACCATATTGAAAGAGATCCACCACCACCATCAACGTCATTAGCCCAATCGCTGGAACCTTGTATTTCTTATCTTTTGGTTGCTTTCATGCTTGTTTATCCATGTATGTTTCTACGTAATCATTTCCGTTGCACCCAACAACCGGTATCAAAGCCATTAACTTCGTATAATGAAAGGAGGAGATAATGTTATACAATACGAAAATTGAGAAGTTCACGGTTTTGGCATGTAGCAGAAAGCCAAGTGATATTTTAAGTATCTGAAAAGAACATTTGAGATTGACCTTATCAATGGAAGTGATGTAAAATGTTTGGTGTTGGATATTCATATTCCGGGTGTGCTACAAATATCGATGGGAGGGGAGAGACAATAGCAAAACTCTACTTTGTCAAGTTTCATCATCAGCTAGAAGGTTACCATACAACTTTCTATCGTAGATGCAATCTGTGACATTGACAAAAGATGCAAAGGAAGACTTCTAGCTCAAAAGATTGATTAGAGATCTCGATCTACAAAAGAATGAGGCTATCGTATGTTGTTATAGTCTTAGCACAATATGTGAGCAAATGTGTGCATCAAGAGAAGATCAAGCATATTAATAACATGTATCGCTTCATTCATTTTGATAAGAGGACCACAGTAAGAAAGTCGGCATGACATCTACTATAGTTAGTATCTTCACATGGGTTGTCCCCATAAAAAAGTTTAAACATTATCTAAACTTGCTTATTGTCGATGACTGACAATATCGATATGAAGGGAAAGACGGAGGTGGATTCTAGCAGTGGTTTTTTCTGCTATCTAAGACTTCAACTCACGGTGGAGCCTAGTATTGTTTTTTTTTTTTTTGCTATTTGAGAATTCAACTCATTGTAGAGTCTAGCAGTGGTTTTTGTGCTATATGAGGATCCAATTTGTTAATAAAATAAACTTGCGAAAGCGTAACATGGAAAAATGATAAAGAACAAATAAGAACGCGGGATTTAACATAGAATCCTACTCTGTGAGGAGCGGGATGAAACCACGGGAGAGTCCCTCAAATAGGGCGTGTTTGTCTATTGACTTTCTCAATGAGTACAGGAGGTTTGAGGCTCCTTATATAGCCTCTCCAGAGCCTCCAAGTCCCACCACTAGGCGGTGTGGGACTAAACAGTGGATGGGGTAAATGGATCTTCTCCAGGATCCATTTACCCTGCTACAACTCATGACACGTACAATCAAGTACTCCAACACTCCCCCTCAAGCTGGAGCATACAATGCTCAGCTTGGACAAACATAAAGAAACTCAACTCAACGCTACAGGACACTAAGGACAATATCAACCCAACGTGCACATTGCTGCAGTCAGGATATTTCTTCTCATGCTATGCAGGTGAAGAGGACGAACGGGCTGGAGTGTGAGTCTTCTGAATCTCCTTGTCGGAGAGCATGCGCTCTGAACTGCGCCTGTCAGATTCGCTGTAACTGGAAATGAGACTCCTCGTCGGAGTACTCTGGCCCGTCACAATAATGTGGACAACTGCTCCATCTCTGAAAATGGTCGAACTGAAAAGGTCGTGGTTGTGCATTCCTCTTCGGAGTCCACGGTCGCTGGAGAATGGAGTCGGAAAATAGTCTCCTCGTAGGAGAATTGGGTCTCTCCCATCTGGCTCAGAGAATGGTACACTACTCTAGTGTCCCTATGACATCACATGAAAACCCTTGCCAACATGGCATAGGGAATGGTCCTCTATTATGAAGTCCCTATGGACACACCACAGTAGAAGGTACTCTTTCTATTGCAGATCATTTGAGCCATGGTTTATTTAATTATGGTGTGTCGCATTCTTTTATCTCTCATCGATTCGCCAACAAGTTGAACTTTATGGATATTGAACTTCCATATACACTTAGTGTGACTTCACCAATGGGTGAACACTCTACTTTGGGAACCTACATGGCTGATGTGCCTATCCTTGTTGAAGGACGCAATCTACCAGCCAACTTGATATTACTACATATGAATAACTTTGATGTTATTTTGGGTATGGACTGGCTTCGGGAGCACTATGCGGTCATATATTGCAGACAAAAGAAGGTGGTTTTAATAAACCACATATGACAGAATTGATCATTCGCGAGACAAAAAGAGAAGTCAGGTGATTATATCAGCTCTAAGAGCACACCGATTGATAGCTACCGGGCGCACGACTTATTTGGCTAGCATAATAAGTACAAACCCTCTATGATGCAACTTGAGGACTTGGACATCGTACGAGATTTTCCAGATGTTTTTCCAGATGACCTCCCAGGTCTTCCTCCTAGAAGGGAGATTGACTTCACTATTGACGTAATACCGGGTATTACACCCATCTCTAAGGCACCTTACAGAATGGCTCCTGTTGAGTTGGATGAGCTGAAAAAGCAATCGCAAGAACAATTAGATAAAGGGTTCTTGAGACCAAGTATTTCTCCTTGGGTTGCTCCTGTATTATTCACAAAAGTAGTATATAAACTCTCTTAGTGTTAGGACTCTCAGTATCCTATGTATTCTTCTTTCTCCACATAATGAAAATCAATCATCAACGTTCAAGGATGTAGCCTAATTACGGGTGAATCTTGTAAATTAATGCTTCTTCGTGCTTATGTGATTGATCTTGTTTGTGTATGCTTCCATGACTCGTAACAAATTTGGTGTTGTTTGTCTGACTCTAGCGATGCCACTGATGCTTTCTGATGGAGCTCTGGCGAGAGTGTAAAGGATTGTCATTAGGATTTTCCATATCTCAATTAGGCACCCTAATCCTCTTTATATAGAGAGGATTAGGGTTAGGGTTTTACAAAGAGAGGGCTCCACATACGGAGAAATCCCCATAATACCCTTTTTCTCTCAACACTCCCCTTCAAGCTGGAGCATATAGGTTATACATGCTCAGCTTGTTACAACATTTTTCGAACTGAATTCTAGCTAATGGTTTTGTGAATATGTCTACCGTCTGTTCTGTAGACGTAACGCCTTGTGTACGTAATTGTCCTTTTTGTATGAGATCTCTTGTATAATGACAATCGATTTCCACATGTTTTGTGCGCTCATGAAACATAGGATTGTTTGCAATGTATACTGCAGCTTGGTTGTCACATCTTAGTTCCATAACATCCTTGGGTCTGACATGGAGGTCGGTTAATACGGACTTGACCCACACAAGTTCAGTTGCTGCCTGTGCCATGGCTCTATATTCGCTTTCAGCACTGGATTGAGATACTACCGCTTGCTTTTTTCTTTTCCATGTGATTAGATTTCCTCCCAGATATGTGCAAAAACCTGTGGTAGATTTTCTGTCTTGCAGGCACCCTCCATAGTCAGCATCAGAGTAAGCTACAAGATTGAGGTTGTTGTCTTTTTGGAATAATAGTCCTTTTCCAGGAGATTGTTTGATATATTGAAGGACCATCATGCATGCTTCAAAGTGATTAGTAGTGGGGGAGTCCATAAACTGGCTCAATCTTCCTACTGCCATAGCAATATCTGGACGGGTAATAGTAAGATATAGCAATTTTCCCACTAGGCGTCTGTATCTGCCAGCATCCTCTGGTGCTCCTTCTTCAAATATTCGCCCTTTAGGATCCATAGGGATATGTGTTGGCTTGCACCCAAGCATCCATGTTTCTGTTAGTAGATCGGTGGCATATTTTCGTTGGGACATTATCAACCCACGCTTTGACCTGGCTATCTCAATTCCCAAGAAGTATCGTAATGATCCCAGGTCCTTAATTACGAATTGTTCTGCAAGATGAGTCTTTACTTTGGCAATTTCTTCGTAATCATCTCCTGTAAGGATGATGTCGTCAACATATACCAACATTGCTACCGTGCCCTTCGGACTTCTCTTGGTGAATAAGGAATGATCAGACGTTGATCTTGTGAACCCAATCACATGTAAAACTTCTGACAATTTTTGAAACCAGGCTCGAGGACTTTGTTTTAACCCATAAATTGCTTTGCATAGGAGACATACCTTCTTACACTCCCCTTGTCGCTCGAATCCAGGTGGTTGTTGCATATAAACCACTTCATGAAGGTCACCATATAGGAAGGCATTTTTGACATCCAGTTGGTGTAGTGGCCAATCCAACTGAACGGCGACAACAACAAGAATTCGTATTGTTGACATTCGAGCGACGGGTGAGAAGGTGTCAAAGAAGTCAATACCATAGGTTTGAGTAAAACCTTTCGCAACCAAACGAGCCTTGTAGCGTGCAATAGATCCGGCTGGGTTGTACTTGAAAGTGAAGACCCACTTGGAGCCAATGATATGGCCATCCGTCGGTGAATCCACTAGAGTCCAGGTATTTCTAGACTTAAGAGCGGACATCTCTTCTTGCATTGCTTTGAACCAGTGAGGATCTTGTAGTGCATCAATATGGTTCTTGGGTATGACGGTGTTTGAGACAGCCTACGCAAAAATTTTGTAGGCTGGAGTAAGCTTGGATAGTGACACCGTAGCATCAATCGGGTGTCTGGTCCGATAGACAAACGGACATTGTCGAGCCTGGCGACGTTGAGCTATCGGAAGTTCCACTAAGTTTTCTGTAATATCATTAGTCTCCGAATTCTGAGTTGGAGAACATACCTGAGGAGGTGGCACGGGCTCAGAAGGAGAAGCGTGGGATTGTGGTGGAGTTGGGACTGGTAAGGGACAGGAGAGGTCTTCGACGGGGAATTTTGAAGGAGGACTTTTTGTTGAGTTTAAAAAATACAGGATTGACTCGAGGAATGTGACATCAGCGCTTATGAAGTGTTTACGTGAGTGAGTGTCGAAACATCGGTAGCCTTTCTGATTTGCAGCATACCCCAGAAAGACACATTTGACAGCCCGAGCAGCAAGCTTGTCCCTACCCGACGCTGGAATATGAACAAATGTGGTGCACCCAAATACCCGTGGTTGTATAGGAAAGATGGGTTTTCCGGGAAAAAGAATTTCAATAGGGATTTTGTCAAGTAGAGTTGTAGATGGCAATCTGTTGATAAGAAAAGTTGCTGTCAAAACGGCATCTCCCCAATAACGGGAGGGGACTTGAGAGGCAAGAAGTAATGTGCGTGCGGTATCCAGGATATGACGATGTTTACGTTCCGCAACACCGTTTTGTTGAGAGGTGTAGGGATAGGTGGTCTGGTGTATAATGCCCAGGTCAAGGAGCAGACTTTGGAGGTCATGAGCGAGGAATTCTTGTCCATTATCGGAGCGGAGGGTTTTAACAGTTCGTCCGAATTGAGTTTGTATATTTTTGATGTATCGGGTAATACAGCTAGTAGCATCGGATTTATTTGTCAAAAGAAATAACCATGCTACGCGGGAGAAATCATCAATGAGGACCAGATAGTAACGATGACCTAGTCGATCAGGATACCGACTAGGTCCCCAAATATCCATATGAACTAAATCAAAAATATTAGTAGACTGCTGGTTACTAGAGGGGGGAAATGTAGCCCGATGATGTTTCCCGACTTGACAGGCTTCGCAGTTGATAGTACTTGTAGAGGATATGTGTGGGATAATCTGACGCAGTTTATGTATTGAAGGGTGACCTAAACGCTGATGCCAGAGAGAAGTGGACGACTGGTTGACAGAGGTATAGGCGATCGATGGTTTTTCAAAGTGGTAGACGCCTCCTTCTTCACGACCCGTACCAATCGTCCTCCCAATCGGTATGTCCTGAAAAACACAAGTATTAGCGTCAAAAATTGCTTAGCAGCGAAGTTCTTTACATATCTGGCTGACCGAAAGTAAACTAAGCGGGAAGTCTGGAACTAAGAGAACATTATGCAGCTCAATTGTAGGGGTGAGATGCACATCCCCAACACCTGTAACTGGTGATGATCGCCCATCAGGAACTTGAACAGTTCTCCCTTTCTGGGTTGTGCTAAGCCTCTGGAATAGTCGAGGATCTCCACATAGGTGGGTGGAAGCCCCCGTGTCAATGAGCCATTGTAAATTTTTATGATGGCTAGCTGAGGCTAGAATTGTACCTGTTTGTGCGGTTGCGGCGATATCGCCAGAAGTGGTTGCTTCATTATGATTCATCTGTGATAGCCGCTGCATAAGGTCATCAAAATCCTTCCGCGAGATTTCGATCGAGCCTCCCTCAATATATGTAGTCGCGACCCGAGCTGATGGTCCTGGACGTCCATGTTTGCTGTAGCATACCTCTTCGGTATGTCCCAATTTACGACAGAATGTGCATTGTATGTGTGATCGCCCTCGGCCTTGCAGGTGACGACCGCGCCCTCGGCCTCTGTAGCTGCCTCTGAAATTCCGTCCGGATGCTGCGAGTGCCGTTGTTTGACTCATAGTGTCAGTAAGAGGGGCCGACGCAGTTGGTAGACGGCACAACGTGTTGTAGGCTTCCTCCATGGTTGGAAGAGTGGGAGAGGTGATCATCTGATCCCGGGGGGCTGCAAAGTTCTGATCTAATCCGCCAAGGAAGATCATAGTAGCCATATTCTGTCGATGCTGCCGTTGAGTAGTGCATGTGCAGAGAGGGGCACATACGTTGTAGCTTGCAACTAGGGACTTAAGTGCAGAAAAATATTCCGATAGAGGGCGTCCATTTTGACGCATATGCATCAAATCATGGAATGTTTGATACATTTTGGTAGAATTTTTATCTTGCCCGTAGGTTGCTAGCAAGGACTCCCACATATTGTGTGCACTATCGTAGTAGACCAACTCCTGAGCGATCCTATCGATGACACTAACCATGATCCATGAGCTAACCATGGCGTTGTCTTTAACCCATGTAGCGTATTTTTCCACTTTTTAGTTGGTTCTTCTTCTAGGAGGATATGTTCTTTATCATATCCTCGAACAATCATCAGGAAAAGCCGAGACCACATGGAGTAGTTTGTGGCATCGAATTTTGATATGGATCCAAAAGATGGCATTTTGGAATGACCACCTCCGTCCATTTCTGATGTAGGTACCCCACATGCCATGATGGCGTCTGCTGCGGCCGTCAGGAAGATCGTAATCTGCTTCCGCGGCTACCCAGATCATATTATTGTGATTTTGCGGCTCTCCCTCTCTCTCTCTCTCTTTTATATATTTCTATTTCATGTCAATACATATACATGGGACACATCACAAAGGACCGGTTTCAGAAAAAAAACATCTAGTGGAAGAACCACTAGAATAAGCGTCTTGAAGCGTCCTGGCGGTATGCGAGGAGGCCTCGTAGGCTTGTGCAGTTGTCGGAGAGCATGCAGATGCGGTCGATGCTGGGGTCGAAAAGCGTCCGGGCGTGAGGTAGTCCTGGCGTCCTGCGGTCGATGTTGAGGTCGTCCTGGCGTCCTGCTGTTGTTGCGAGTGGGACTCCTGCCGTATGCAGTAGGTGTTGGATCAGTCGATTTTGGAAGAAGGGGTTGAAAGTCTGGACGAGGCAAGGCGAGGGCGAGGTCTGGACGGGGCACTGCGAGGGCTAGGTGGGGCGAGCTTGGGCGGGGGCAAGGTGAGGGCCCTGGGCGAGGACCTGGGCGGGGGACCTGGGCGGGGGCCTGGGCGAGGTGGGGCGAGCTTGGGCGGGGACCTGGGCGTCGACAGCAGGTTCGGGACCTGGGGCGAGGACCTGGGCGGGTCGAGGACGACGGGCGTCGGGGCGATGGCGGAGTCCGGGGCGATGGCGTTGGCGGAGTCGATGTGGAAGGGGAACCGGCGGCGCGATGGAAAGGGGAACCGGCAGCGCGATGGGGGAAGGGGAAGGGGGAACCGGCGGCGAGATGTGGAAAGGGGAGAGGCGGCGATGGGAAGGGGGAACCGGCGGCGCGATGGGGGAAGGAAGGGGGAGAGGCGGCGCGAGATGGGAGAGGGTCGGGGAAGGAAGGGGCGTTGGCGCAGATCCCTAGGAAAACCTAGGGCTCTGATACCATGTAAAGGATTGTCATTAGGATTTTCCATATCTCAATTAGGCACCCTAATCCTCTTTATATAGAGAGGATTAGGGTTAGGGTTTTACAAAGAGAGGGCTCCACATACGGAGAAATCCCCATAATACCCTTTTTCTCTCAACAGAGAGAATGGAGGTGGTGTGTTGTAATATGAGAGGAAAAGAATGTCCCTCCATGACCATCCGTCTTTCACTTTTAAGCTCATTGGATGGATCCGAGGTAAATACAGGTTTTAAGCACAAAAATGGAAATATAGTTTTTCATATATAAATATCTCTACCTTACCCGAACCTTTCGCATTTAAGTACATGAAATCTGGCCCATTTATTTAGAATAGGTTTGGATACGGGTATAGGTCCATGATTTCCTTTTGGGCACTTGAACTCGAATCCATCCTAAATCCGAATATAAATATAAATATGTATACTGCATCTTGTTAGAATTATCCGAACCCAACTCATATCTTATCTAATATCTAATAGTTCACATTCTACATCCATAAAAAATCCAACCCCATTTTCCTTGCTCCTTCCATTGATTCAGATTACCCGAATTATAGACATATTTAAAGTCGTGAGAGCTGCTATGTTCTATGGATTTGAATATTTGCTTGTAAATCATAGATATGTGCAGAGAATCACAGTAGTAGAAATAAAAATGCTAAGGTGGTTGTGTGGACATACACGTAAAGATCTGATTCGGAATGATGCAATCAAAAAGGCGTAGATCAGATCGAGGATAAGATACGAGAAAATCGTTTAAGGTGGTATGGCCATTTGCATAGGAGGCCGACCGATGCGCTAGTCAGGAGATGCAAGTTTTGAAATGTTGAGCCGGCTAAGAGAGGACGAGGAAGGCCCAACAAGTGTTGGAATGAGACTATCCGGAGGGGTCTTAATTTTTTTGGATTTAAGCCTGAGAATGACCCAAGATAGATCTAAATGGAAGCAAAGAATCTATGTACCACCCCTACTTAACGTGGGAAAAGGCTTTATCATTTTTGTTGTTCCATTGATTCAGATTCGACTATTTGTGTATCACCAGAAGTTACTTACCAGCTCAAAAGAGATAACTACTTAATATAAATAGTACAACTACATACTTAGAGCCTCTATAATTTATATATGTATTCAACTAATTTTCTTTCAAATTCTATTGCTTTTGTTTTTTTGTTTTGTAATATAACTCACTACTAAAAAAAGCAAGAACCAGGAAAATCAGAAAACACCTAAAAACAACATTGGAGATTCATCGCAATATAAGTTATATTCATCTACAAATACATCTCTATATTTTTTAAATCTTTTTTCCTTTGCTATTAAAAATCTAAAAATTCAGAGAATATGCAAATAAATATCTTCAAAATTATAATAATTAAGCAAGATATCAATTCAAATAATGAGGGTTGAGCATCGAACATGGGTTTCAAACATTTTTGACATCGTATCGAAGCTCCATGTGTCGTACCACGCTATGATGTAGCCCAATGATGTAGCTATGTTGCGGTGGTGGACAATATCATGAAAAATAGAAGAGAATAATACAAATATATGTCAAGGAAAAAATATTGATAATTGAAAATTATGAATAAATTATATTGATCAGATGTTAAATCAGAAAAATACAATAGATTATTTAAAGAGGAAATGGATAAGTTATCTTAATCAAAGGATTAAATCGTTAACACATTACAAAAACAAATCAACTTCAACACGATCCAATTACGTAATCATGAAAGTATATATGGTGATAATATAAACCTACATAACACTCAATAGGATAGGGAACACAGCTTCAAGGTATAATAGTAGAAGAAGGTAGACTATAAAAACAATCAATGGGTCATCCACTAAACCTTAATTCTAATATGAAATTTAGATTTGTAGAAATGATATGCATGTTATGTATATAGTGAAACATAAGTACGTGTATTTGAAGTAAAACCTAATAAAGAAATACATGCACAATCTCTAGAAATAAAATTTTAAAAATATGATAAAATAAATATGTGATGTCTATATAGATTTTGCTTCATGCATGAAAATAATTTATATACTTGTTAACATAAATCTTTGATAATGAAAGTTATTTCTCACAATGTTTTTATTGTAAGAATTCAAAAATGTTCCTATTTTTAATTCCCTAAATACATTATGGTATTGATTTTAAATACTTTTAACGAGAAGTTTATTTCTCTTTTGTCAAGATGAATGTGTCAATTTTCATTAATATTTTGAATTCTTTAACATTACTTTATTGAATTAAAAATGCATACGCAAGGGTAGATGATACCAAGACTTGTAAATTGGATTTTTTTTAAATTTTATATAATTTGTAATACTAACAAAGAGAAAAGATAAATTCAAAAAATATCATAATTTAAGAATAAAATGAGAGAGGAAAATAGCCTAGAGGAATTCATGTACTATATATGGACCTATTAATTTCCTCATTTACGATCCACATAGATCCTTTAAAAAAAGTTAATCCATATTTTGAAATCTAACCTTATTAATCAATTTGTTTTAGAAGGATATTTAGTATAAGAATGACCACTCGTATTTCTAAAATTTGTGATTTTTTAATATATCCTACATTTATTTATAACTTATAATAGGTGATTTTGATCTATGTCTAATTGATCATTTTATAACGATTTATAATCAATATAAAATTTATTTTTAATAAATATATTTTGCACTTATATTTTTATTTTTTAATAAAATAAAATATATATTTAATTGTTTACCAATCATAAACGTAATGTACTACTATTATGACAATTAGATTTGTTTAATGTATTCAAATAGAAATCACTATTTAAAGTATAAGATCATTGCTTATAGTCAGAGTCCATATTAAAAGAATTTGGTAATTATTATACGTTGCGAGATCAAAATAAACGATATATGTGAAATAAGCATAAATATTTTTTTGGAAAATATTAACATGGCGTTCAATTAACTTCATAATATATTTTATGAGTATTTATTTACTTATTTTTTTATTTCTATTGATTATTACAAAACTATATTAACAATGTGCATTTCATATATTTAATTGATACAAAATTTATAAAAAGTATTACTTATATAGTTAGGATTAGATATTGATGAATCCACATTTCATCATCTTTATTCTATCATTTTGGCATCAAAAACCCTAGCAAATGCGTGTAAATAGCATTAAAATCCATCATCATAGCATTCATGCATGTGCATAGTGTATAAAATACTGTAATTAAAGCCAAAATTATAGAATAAATAAAAAAAAGAAAAAGAATAAAATATTGTAAATATTTTATGACCCAAAACCCCGAGACCTAGGCATCTTGATGAATAGGTCGACAAGGAATAAAGTAGGGGGAGATAAGGGTCAAAATACAGTCTAGATACCTTTGTTCCTTTCCTTCTTTATTCATTTTTGGGACCTATTTTTGGTTCCACTTTTTATACCTCAAATAAAGAAACTTTGAACATGAAAGTTGTAGATAATTAAACAAAGAAAACTACAAAATTAATTTCACTGAAAAAATAATGTACAGATAAAAAGTTATGGTCTGAATAAGTTCCAAAACTCCAACTTCCCAGACCCGTATCTTGCAAATAAAACTCGAAATGAACCAAACTCACCTTTAATTGTATATAGCTTAAAATAATCTATTTAATGGAGGTAGTTTCATATTTTTCGGAATTACAGTTTGAAAGTTGAGTTTTGGACCCTTGTAGTATACTTGTACAGGTTAAAATATTCAATTTATTCTTTATTCATTATTTTTATAATTTTATATTTTTATAATTATGTAAATATTATTTATAATAAGTACGTGTATTAAAATCAGAATAAGAACTCAAAAGAAATCTAAAATAAAAATACATATATATTACACATAGGTATTATACCTATCAATATACCTATATAATGTATACTTGTATTTTATTAAATATACAAAACACATCAATAAAAAAATAAAAATATTTCTAAGTGTATAAAAGTATTCTATAATTTTATAAAATAATAAACAAAATTAAATAAATCAAAAATATAAAAGAAAAAATAAAAGAATAAAGTACCTATAAAGGGCATAAAAGTAAACTTGTAAAAATATACCTCTTAAAAATAATTAAAAATCAGAATAAAATACTATATAAAATAATAAATATTTTTTATTTAATAATCTAAATTTAATTTGACCGTTTTATATTTTTTATTGAATTAATAAAACCTTGGTTTTTCCTGGTTGGTCCACGTGGACCAACCTGGAGGCTCTAACAGTTGACCTCGGGTCAACTGTCTGAGCCAGCTCCTGTTCATGTCAGACTAGGTTTTGACCTAAGTTCGACCAATTATCGAGGCCACACCTTGCATCGTTTCGTGATAAACTCTTCACCACTTTTGTAGTCCTACCATAGGGCATACACACCCTAGTGTTTTTGCGGGCTGTAGATCACTGTAGCGCCCGTTGCGCCTCGGTCTATGGAGCCGCTCGACCACCTGTACAAAAATCCCATCCGACTTCCTCCTCCATTTTGAACCGCTTCTTGCCAAAAATCCAGACCTCCGGAGGTCTACCGTGAGTCTCCGGTGACAGAGGATGGACCCGGCTCTCTGTTGAGGCACGGAGGGTCGCCGTTAACGCGTTCCACAGCCATCTCCGGCGGCTACGCCGCCGTGAGGTTCACCTCGTCCTCCCTGGGCGTGAGGTCTCTATTCTTTCTTTTTCTTGTTTGCTTTAGCTTTCTGGTAGTCATAGCTTCGCCTTCCATCATTCCATTTCGCCCCGCACTCATTGAGCCACCTAATCCACTCCCTCGCCGGGGCGTGCGCCGGCGAGCCACCATTGTTCACCGCACCAATCGCCCATAACCACCAATAAATGCCCAGCATGTACCGCACAAGTGCCTTTGTGATTTCTACTCAGGTTTCGCTGCTGGAAGGGGGCATCTGCGCCCTAGTTTCATCCAAGGTGCAACTCCAGGAGTACTCGCGCGCCTGGGACCATTGAAGACCTCCCGGATCTGTTGATGCCCCTCCGAGTTGCGAACAGCCTGCAGGAGAAGATTCCCCATCTCGGCAGCGTCGAAGGAGCTTCTGCGTGGTCGCGGGGGCCGATCGAAGTTCAGTCGGCCGGAGTTCTACATCAGTTCTTCCATCGTCATCTCGGGTCGTTTGATCTGCAGCTGTTCTTGGAGACGTACAGCGGCTGTTGGATCCCCGCAAGCCTTCACCGTCGATCTTCAGCCGGGGTTTAATCAGGGCCGTTGCAAGCGAAGCGGCATCGCGCACCTCGGACGCGACACGTGGTTAAGTGAAGATACCTCCGTCGTCCGATCTACAATGTGAGGGTATTTTGCAGTCGCACCCTCGCGCGTTTTTGTATTTATTTACTAAGACTAAGCTTTCATTTGCTGTTCTAAGTTTTTGGTAAATTTTGCAAGTTAGCCCAGAACATTAATGTAATTGCATTGAGATCCCGGTCCACGTCACCTCACGTGCCTATGCACGTGAGGCGTGGACATTTTGCGCGAGATCCCCTGAGGATTTGGTTATTGTATTTTAGCCTATAAACTTTCATGTGCAGCTATAAAATTTTGGGTATTTTGCGATATAGTCCCTGCTATTTTTGATAATTACGTTGGTGCCCCTGCTAGGTGCGCGTGCGACGCACGTGGGCATGGCGCTTTTGCAAGGGCACCCTTGCGGTTTTCAGTATTTACTATTAGTCCAGCAAAGTTTTACTCTAGTTATAATTTTTAAGGAAATTTGCATGTAGGCCCCTGACTTTTCTAAATATTACATAAATACCCTTGCCAGGCCACAGATTTTTGCTTTCTTTCTATATTTATTTCAAGCATCATTTTAATTCGAAAAATTCCAAAAAAAAATAAATTAAGCTCATGTTGACTTGTTTGTTCATGCCATACTTTTGTATTGCATATTTGTTGCATTTTCATATTTATTAAAAATGAAAAACATGCATTTTTCATACTGTTTGCATTCGAAAACCCATAAAAATTATAAAAACGTTTTGAAAAATTCCAAAAAAATTATATTTTGTTTGTCTTATCATATTTTAGTGTCAGTCCAAAAAGCACTAAAAATTTCAAAACAAAAACCTTAAAAATTTGAAAACCTCTAAAAACTTCATAAAAATCTAAAAATTCTAGAAAACCACAAAAATAGAAAATCAGTTGTTGTGTCTTCCCTATTTTATTCTCTTTATTTTAAATTAATTTGGGAAAATTTTTTACTGTTTATTCTACTTTCACCCAGCAGCTTATCCACTGTTTTTCCTCTATTTTTTATTTTAAAAATACCAAAAACATTTTGAAAAACTCCCAAAGATCACAAAAATAGTAGAAAATTATAAAAAGACCAAAAACACTTTATTACCTGATTTTTAGCATTTTACCCATTTTTATAAATACCCTATCCCCTCTTGTCTTATATTGTATACATATCTCCTCTTATTGAAAAAGAAAATATAAAAATATAAAATATAAAAAGAAAATACAAAATCACTAAAAAGAAAACCAAAATACAAAATTAAAAATTAAAATAAATAAAAAATATATAAAATTAAAAAATCCACAAAAACATTTGCCTTGCATAGTGTAGACAATCACATCACATTCACACACACACACACTTGTTGATCTATCCTGGCTTGCTCCCTGTGTTCGAATTCTCTACATACTTACACCTATACACCTTGTTTGTAGAGTTAAAAATAAATTTTAACTTCACATTTGCTTGTCATTTCTTGATATTTCTAGTGTGGGTTAATTGTTGATTAATTACGGTTTCTTGTGGGTCGCCACAGCGACATAGTAGTCCCGCCTTGTGTGGACTATTTAGACCCACGATAAATCGTAGTTATCAGATATGCAAGAATAAATTTCAAAAACTAAAAATACTAAGAGATACAAAAAATTATGAAGACGATTATTCCATCATGTTTGAAATCTTAAAACAAATTTATAGTAATAATAAGTTTATATAGTTGTTCTCCATCTATTATATAATATCATATCAAAGTAACTTTCATATATTAATATATTATAAAGATTAGGAGGGCAGAATTATGTTTTAACATCTTATTTTTGAAAATTTAAAAGCATTCATTGCATTAAAATTGACTTAAGGTAATGAATAAAGGTGTTGGATTTTGGAATGTTCACAATCTGCATTCGATGGTCATGACAAAAATCGAATATCATCTTAGTAATAATATTTATTGTATTCTTTTCAAGAAAATGATAATTGGTATAATATCTTAGTCCATCAGGTGAAAAATATACAATTTAATCTTGTAACCATTGAAATTTATCATTATTTGAATCTTGATCATTTGCTTTTATCTTATATACTCCCATCATTCATTGATCAATTAAAACTTTTTAATTTTTTTAAAATAATATATCATACGTAATAAGTCGATATATATATATATATATATATATCTTCTTTATCTCGTTGATTATTTATATTTTCTGTTACTTTTTCACTTTTAATCTAAAATCATTTTGTATTATATTTTATAAAATATATAATTATCTTACATTATTTTAATATAATATCGATATGATTGGATAAGATCTGAAAAGTTGGATATAAACTCTTAAAAATATATTTCGTATGGGGAGAATTAATGAATCAAACATAATTTTTCAAGAAGTGATATTTGTTAGAAATTAATCATCTATTTAACCTATAAAATATTGAAGAAATTGCTACCAAACTGAAAGATCGATTGCATGAATAGTGGAGAGAGACAGACAGAGGGAGAGATAACAGAGCCAATGTGTGGGATAAATTGGGGGAGGAAGAAAATGGGAGAGACGGGAAGAGGAAAGCCAGGTGAGACAAATGGGACAAGTGTTACATATGAGTAGACCTGGACAGCAGGCTGGGGCCATGTCTGCTCAGCCTGCTCATGGTTCGAGCTTGGGCTAGGAGATTTGGGTATGGGTCATCTTAACTGGCAAAAAATAAAAATATATATATAAAAATATAAGCAGGATAATACATGGATTAATATGATACACTTCAGGTTTTCCATATGTGACACTAGTTTTAAATAAATTTTAATAGTTTACATGTCAAGTAAAATGTAAACTACTTGTATTAGTTATATAAAGTATAAATGATAATAATTAAATCATTTATACATATTAAATACCATTAAAAAATTCAATAAAAAGGAACAAAATGGGCTATGGGTCAGCCCATGGTGGACTTTGGATAGAGGTTTTTGAATCTTGGTATGTTCGGCCCGGCCCACATTTTGGTCAAGTCTACATATGAAGAAGTGCTGAAGGCGGAAAGAGGGTAAAGAGAGGGTACATCTGTTAGCTGGTTGAGAAGCACTCACTTTAGTAGAGTGTGTGTTTCATCGAAAGTCGAAACTTCGAATATTTGTAAAATTAGCGCAATTAAAACAAACAAACAATGAAATAGAGAACATGATTGAAATAATGAAATCTAAGAAGAGGAAATGGGGTCACGTATTGCCAAGGAGTAAATGCAGCTTCATCATCGTGATTCAGATGTACAACCAAGGAAGGACAACGCGATACAGAAAGGCTTCTTATATATTTATATAGTTTTATATATTTATATAGTTATTATTCCCAGTCCTTAATTACGTGGGGACAAACCCCATGCTCTCAACTAAATTAAATAGAAAAAAGGGGGTCCCCTCCTAGGAAATTAAAGACCCCCCTCCCCTGTGATTTGGTGCGACCCACTTAAAGCAGAGGGTCGAAGATGCAATTGATGTTGTTGGTGGGAGCAATGGCGTTCCGGTGCTTTGTCCTTAATGGAATGATAGGGACGTGCCTTATCAACACTTAATCATAATTTATTTATAATTTAATCCACATGGATTCCCACATTAATTGCTGAGAATCGAGTTGCAACTAATATATAATGTACACGTTTATAGGTTGGATTTCCTTTGATTCGGACACCCGAATAATGGCAAGCAATGGCATTAAGCTTCATTAAGGATGCATTTCGTTCGTGGATTATCTGGGGGAGGATAACCCATTTTTGTATTTGTGTGTTTAGTTGGTGGATTAAGGGATGAGGGGTTTGTATGATGTGATTGTACTGAAATTTGAAAAAGTGGGTAGTTATTATGATATAATTGTATAGGAATTTGAAAAAGTGAGTAGTTGGTGTGATGTGATTGTATTGAAGTTTGAAATAATTAGTAGAAGTTGAGTATTTTATGATTTTTAAATGATATGATGGTATAATATATTTTTTTGATGAAAAGATGGTGGACCCCACAAATAGGTTAGGAATATGGGTTTATCCCACCTTACCCACATTACCTACCTTTATTTCAACTTATTCTCCTTATTCTTATCCTCCAGTCGAACGGAGAATAGACCCTTATTCCCCTTATTCTCCATCATTATTCCTGCTTATTCTCCTACCGAACGGGCCTAAGTGTTTCTACATTGTGTGTAACTAATCTGTTTTGTGGACTTAGTAATGAGTTAGAAGCTCTTGTTGCAAAAAAGATGAAAGGGGACTGGAGGGACCACATATGTGCGCACGGGCACTCCTGCTTCAGCACGGAGAGTCAATTTAGATCTTGATAATTTTACTATTATTTTCATGATCTTGGTACGCAAGATTATTGTCTACAAAAAAACAAGCACGCCTGTGCGGCACCATGATCAGAAAAGCTTGAGATGCGGCTAGATTGATCAAAATTTGTAACCCTAAATCCAAGTCTAGATCGTTTGAAAAATCCTTCAAACATGATAGATTTCTGAATCTTAAGATTTGCTTAGAAGGCAATGGATTTGTATCATTTCCCGTCGATCAAACACTTCCCAAAAAAACAATGCAGACGCATTTGGTTGGAAAAATAATTATCCAATGGGCAACCGTTTTATATATTTTGGTGTTGGGATGAATGGTTTGTTGTTGAGGGGTTGGTTTGTTGTGATTTGATTGTATTAAGGGATTTTTACCTGACGGATCTTATAAATTTTATTAATTACCTCTAGGGAGGTTCGTGGGGCGAAAACCCGTTCCATTTGGAGTTCATCCGATCCGATCCATTATATTGGATCAACGGGTCAATCTGCTCCAATCAAAAGGGTTATCCATTAGATTGGATACCCATTGGATATCGGATTACTCGTGAGTATCCATGGATCCAAAAGAATTGAGACAAGCCAAATAAAATTTTGTTAAAGCTTCCAAAATAGGGTATCGTGTTAAAATGTAAATGACAAAAAAGTCAAACACTACAAAAATTGTGATTATATTTTAAAATTTAAATGTCCGAAGTCAAAATATGTATGAAATGAATATGCCCGGTGACACACAAATATATCAATTTGACACTTTCATTTTGATATAGAACGGAACAATTTGATATTGATATTCGAGATGTCGTTTTGGTGTGGACTTCTATTCTATTTCGACATCTTCAATCACTACAAGGAAAATAAGTTGTGTCTATAGAACTATGGTCACGGATATGGGGTTTGTGGCCACGAAATTGGGCTCTGACCACGACACGTCGTGGCCAGTAGCCGTAGCTACAAGTCTCGTCGCGAGAGTTCTTTAGACACGAATATGTCGTGGCCACTACAAGTGACCACAGAACTTATCATGGCAACAACTCTTATATGAAGACTTTGGCCACGGATTTTGACTACGAGAAACTAGTGGCCACGGAATTATCGTGGCCACAAGTTTCCGTAACCACATTCTGTGACCACAACTATTTTTTTAGTGAATATTCAAAAATAAATTATCTCTTAATTATGAATTGGTGGATTTTTAAAATCCTTTTCTCCTATTTATCTAACTATGATTAAATTGATGATTTTTTTTAAAATCTTTTTCTTCAAATAAGAAACGTATTAATGTGGTTTGAATGAAAAGAAAGGTAATTTCATATAAAAGATGGGAAATAAAGCAGTTGGCGAAGGAGCTCCACCCCACCCAAATGTCATTGCTGAAACATGCACTATTGTCGATTGCTTGCATATTGGATACGGTGATAGATCAAACATAAATCTTAACCACTTTGAGTTGCGTCTAAGACACACCTACCTTTATCTTGATAAAGCCAACTGGCACACCTGACAATTTTAATATAAACGAAAATGAATATATCTATATCTATTTTATAAAGATTTGACATTCGTAACAGTATCCATTTTAGAATAAATACGAATATATATCATTAATATATCTACAAAAATATATATCCGCATCCGTAAATCTATTCACATATATATAATATATGGAAAAAAATGAGGCTGCTCCCACCCCATTTTTCACAATTTTTTTTGAAAATATCACCATATATATTCATCCCTATATGCTTCCTATATGTCATTCGAATTTCATCAGAAACAGAGACTCCTACGGCCTCCATCCATACAACCATTTTTTATCAGTCGCATGATTTTATAAATCGACCTTACCTGGATGGAGGCTATAAGAGTCTCTGTTTCTGACGAAATTCGAATTACATATAGGAGGAATATAAGGATGAATATACGTGGTGATATTTCCCAACAAAATAAAAAAATTGATGAAAAATAGGACGGGGGCAGCCACATATTACCTATAATATATTGGTATGATTTTTATGATATAAGGACATTTAGCATAAAGTAATTCTAATATTATAGGTAAGCTCATTAGTATCTGATTTACGTATCTATTTTTTAAAGATATGATACCATTATAGATTTCATATCCATCATCATCTGTATCAGCATCTCTATTCGTATTAAAATAATGGATAAGGATATGTTAATACCTATATCCATATCTGTATTCCTCCATTTGCATTCCTAATGAATACCACCTAGATAGATTACATGAAAATTGACCTAAATCAATGAATAATTTAATATTCGTTGTCATATCTTCCGTATTTAAATATATAACAACGAATATTATTCGTTGCTTGCTTCCAACGAACAATGGCATTCGTTGCTATATTTCTCGCAATGAGTCATATAACAATGATTATTCATTGAATTTTTCTTCTAATCGTTGTTAAATTTGACAACGATTAGTGTGAATTTTAACGAATAATTCAACGGAAAAGTCATTGTATATACCTTTAACAACGAATATGACAATCGTTATTAATTACAAGTATAAAATATGATTTGGCAACGAATAATATTCATTGTTAAATCTTTAACATCGAAAGATGTGAAAATGAATATTCAAATTATTTATTTCCTTAGATCCAGTTTCTTGTAGTGATAGACCCATAGGCATCGTCCGGATTAGAGGAGTTATGAGATGGCTTGACCCATGGCTATCCACGGATAATTGGATCGGATCCCCGTGTGTCACGGGTCAAATAGGGTTGAATACCCAATCCGATATGATTCTTTGGATACCAATTGGCTTAGGATCGATCCATACTTATCGAATCGGATAACCGTGAAATCCATGAACCATTCACAGCCCTAATTACCTCTACAACTTTTGAAAAAACTTAATTCTCCCTCGACCCCGTAAACTTACTTCGTCTTTACCTCACAGATCCTGTTGTCAATCCTTCCTTCTCCTCATCCTTCTGCATGACGGCAACCCTCTCCAACAGTAATAGACGAACATAGATGATGCACAAGAATCCGTCGGCGATCGGCCCCCAGGCCACTGCCCCTCCGCCTCCCCTGGCAACTCCCATGCAGGCGGCGCCCCTCCCCTTCCTATCCCATTCGGCATCCTCGTGGGGAGCGACCACTGGCACGCGCTGTTGGAATTTACGGTAGGATCTCATTCAGAAATCCCCTCTCTTTTAGGGTGGATATCATGCATGCGCCTTACTCAATTTGATTGATCGAGCAAGATGGAAAACAAGCTAGAAAAACAAATGAGGGCTGTGAATGGGGTCGGGGAAGGAAAGTGGCGTACTCACTCTGGAGTAAAAAATAAGAGATTTTATTGATCGTTGATGATTTGAGATGAGTGCAAGATACATGCTTATATAGCACCACTATATGCTAACAATAGAATGAAAGCAAAAATAGAAAGAAATGCCTCCATGCAAGGAGAGCCACCCACGTACTCTAAGTTGTTGGTGACTTGTTATGCAAACCCCACCATGCAATCACAACCATACACGTATGTCATGGACTCATTCTAGTTGTGATGGAGCCATTCCAAGATTAGGTTCAACATACTCCCCCCTAATCTTGATGTGGCCCAAGATTGCGAAGGCCCAGCATATGTCGCATTGTTGCCAACTTCGCCGCAGGCAACGATTTCAACAGTGAATCGGCTCGTTGTTCCTCCGTGCATACAAACTCTACTCCAATCTGTCCTGCTTCAACACATTCACGAATAAAATGGAATTTGGTGTCAATGTGTTTACTGCGTCCGTGGAAGATGGGATTCTTCGTCAAGGCAATGGCGGACTTGTTATCAACAAACAATTTCACCGGCATTGGTTCTCTCTTTGTTAGCTCGCTCAACAAACTCCGAAGCCACACTGCTTGGCAAGCCGTTGTCGTTGCCGCCATAAACTCGACTTCACATGATGATAGGGCTACAGTTTTTTGCTTCTGCGAGTTCCATGAGACCAGGTTGTCGCTTAAATAAAATGCCATCCCTCATGTGCTCTTCCTATCATCCAAATCACCTGCCAGATCACTGTCTGTGAACCCAGTGATTGTCTCCTCGCTTCCTTCTTTAGTGTATACGAGTCCGTAATGAAGCGTACCCTTCAAGTACTATAGGATTTGCTTCATCGCCTTGTAATGCATGACGGTAGGTCTCTCCATAAACCTACTACACATACCAACAGCAAAGGAGAGATTTGGACGAGTGTGGAGTAGATACCTGAGACACCCAATGACACGACGATATTCTGTTGCATCCACTGGTTGTCCATCGGGATCCTTTTGCAATTTTGTCCTTTGCTCCATAGGACATTTGGTGGAGTTGCATTCGGTCATTCTGAATTGTGCCAACACCTTCTTTGCATAAGAGGTTTGCTTAATTTCGATGCGGCCATCTTCTTGTACTACCTCGATCCCAAGATAGTAAGTGAGCAATCCAAGATCACTCATCTTAAACTCGGACATCATCTGATGCTTGAATCTCGCGATCTCCTCTGGGTCCTCCCCTGTCACAATGAGGACATCTACATAAACCCCAACGATCACTCTTGACTGACATGTTTCCCTTGTATAGACTGCTTGTTATTCAGCACATTTCACGAATCCGAGTTTCTTGAGACTTCTATCAAGCCGTATATTCCATGCTCGGGGCGTCTGCAATGGTCATAGAGTGCCTTGCTCAGTTTAAGAACCATGTGTTCTTTGTTCTTCACCGTGAATCCTTCCAGTTGGTCTACATATACTTCCTCTTCGAGCTCGCCATTTAAGAATGCTGATTTGACATCAAGATGGTGGACTTTCCAACCACGAGTAGCAGCAATATCGAGAATAATGCGTATAGTGTCTAACCTGGCTATTAGAGCGAACACCCCCTCGAAGTCGATGCCCTGCTGCTAGACGTATCCTTTCGCAACCAATCTTGCTTTGTGATTGATTACGTCAACGGTGAAATTCCTCTTCAGCTTGTACACCCATTTGAGACCAATGGGCTTGCAGCCAGCCGGAAGCTCTGTGAGAGTCCAAGTTTTATTTTTCTTGATGGACTCAATCTCTTTGCACATGGTGTCTACCCAGACTTGGTGCTCAGCAGCTTCACGGTAGCAGGATGGCTCCTCCATCACCATGAGCATGACTTCTTCCTCCATGTCTTCTTCAAGATCCACCCTTCAAGAGTCGCACATGATATCCTCGATGTGCCTGTAGAGATAGTAGCCTCGTCGATGCTGCTGCTATTACTTCCTGATAGCGGGGTAGACATGGTCGCTGAAGATGCAACAGTATCACCTGCTAGTGATTTAGTATCAGGTGCAGCCGTCGAACCAGTGGAAGGTGTCGAAGAGTTTGTTGCAAGACTTCCCACAGTGGAATATGACATTGTCGGTGTCATGTGGTCTACCGACGGTGTCGATTCATGGGTCGAGAAAGATGGTGATGCAGGCATTGGCTCGCCTATCGGGACACCTGTGGGTGGTATATAACCACATTCGTTCATCTTCGTGTTGTACTCCTCCTCGATGATGAAATCTAATGCATTTCCGTCGCTCGTACCTGCATTCCATTTCCATTCCATATTTTCTTCGAATTTTACATCACGACTCACATGAACTTTGCCGTGATGTGGGTCAAACAGGCGATGAGCCTTGCAACCTTCCTCAACGCCAAGATATACCATCGGATGGCTTCGATCGTCAAGTTTCTTCAAATTCGGTGTTGTTACCTTCGCATGCACTGTACAACCAAACACACGAAGGTGTGCTAGATGTGGCTTTCTTCCATTCCAGGCCTCGAATGGAGTACGATTTTCGAGCGTCTTTGTCGGCAAACGGTTCGAGAGATACACCGCGTGCCGAACTGCCTCCCCCCAAAGTCTTCCTGGCACGTTCATGCTTTTGAGAAGGGACCTCGCCATTGCCATCATGGTCCTATTTCTCCGTTCCACTACACCATTTTGCTGGGGTGTATATGGCGCGGAGAGGTGTCGCACAATCCCTACTTCTTCGCACACTTTGGAGAACTCCGTGGAGATAAATTCACCACCGCGATCAGTCCTGAGCATCTTTATACGATACCCGCTCGTGTTCTCAACCTGTGCCTTGAATTTCACAAAGGTGGAGCATGCCTGATCCTTCGACTTGATGATGTAGACACACATCCATCGTGAATAATCGTCAACAATTAATATGAGATAATTGTTACCGACTGGAGTTGATGGAGTGATGGTCCACAGAGATCCATGTGCAGCAGCTCAAGCGCCTTTTTGGCTCTATAATTTGTAGCCATCGGGAATGGTTGTCTTGCCTGCTTTGCCACCAAACACCCTTTGCACAATTGATTTGGGTGTTTTATAGGCGGCACTCCTACCGTCATCTCCTTTTTCGACGAGCATCTTCATTGAGTGGAAGTTGACATGCCCAAGCCTTGCATGGCACTACCATGATGGATCTTCAAGATTCGCGAGGAGGCACACCGCCTCCGCCAGGTGCAATTCAATTCGGTAAAGATGATTTGTAGTGTGTCTTACCTTAATGAGTAGTTGTGCAGAAGTCTTGTCAAAGACTTGTAGGGATTGCTCGTCCATGATCACCTTGTGACCAGTCTCGGTGAGCTGTCCGAGACGCACTATATTTCTACAGAGTCTCGGGATGTAGTATACTTCTTGTAGGAGCCATTGATCTTCGTTCTTGCAATTGAACAAGATTGATCCCTTCCCCATTATCTGCACTTTCGATCCGTCACCGAATTTGACATTACCGGTGACATTCTCGTCTAGCTCATGGAACTTAGACTTGTCACCGTTCATGTGGTTGCTTGCCCCGTTGTCCAGATACCACACGTGACAGGGGGCACTCACCTCCTTCGTGCTATGCAGCTCTGGCCTCGTCTTTCCTTTGTTCAGCAGAATGACCTCCTCCTGCTCCTTTCTTGATGTCACGAGCAGTAGGGTTGCCTCGTAGTCATCGACAAAAGCAAAGTGTGCCTCTGCATCTTTTTTCGGAGTCCTGCATTCAAATGCATAGTGTCCCATCTTGTTGCAGTTGAAGCACCGGATGTGGCTTTTGTCATGGCCACCACCGTTAGAGCCACATGCACCCTCCTTTCGTGACGGCCCATTACGGCCTCCCCTGCCGCGTCCTCTTCCTCGTCCTCCCCAGCCACGGTTATTTTTATCTGAGGGAGTTTGAGATTTACCTTTGTTGCTCGACGTTGAATCGCCGCCAACCTTCTTTTGTCGTGTCTCCCATTTGGCTTGAGTGAGCAAGAGCTGATTTTCACCGTTGCCATTGTTGATAGGCTTCCGCAGGCATGTTCGTTCTTCGTAGGTCTTCAAACGTCACACAGCCTCCTCGAATGGCATGGTGTCAAGATCGCAAAATTGTTCGAACCCGGCAATCACGCTAAGGAAGCTATCATGCACGGTGTCGAATAACTTCTTGACCAATGCGGCATTGTTGAGAGTCTCCCCAAGGTTTGCATACCGAACAGACATGTTGTTCAGTTTGCCGGCGTACTGGTCCAGGGTCTCCGTTTCTTGCATCCGCATAGCGTCGAATTCACTTTTCAACGTCTGTAACCGTGCATTCTTGACGCGATCTGCGCCAATGAACCTGATTTTGAGGTAGTCTCATACCTCTTTTGATGTTTTCTTGTTCGCCACTTGCATTAGGAGATCCTCCCGGAGAGCTTGGAGAAGATGTGACCTCGTCTTCTTCTCTTTTCTTCATATCGACGGTCACGCCAGCCGCCGAGTCGATAGCCTCCCATACTCCTTGATCCTCCATCATGGCCTGCACCCTGATCACCCAACTGGTGTAGTTCGTTGCCGTTAACTGCGGGTAGCGGAAAAACCCTCCACCGTTTTCCTGCGTTGCCTCGTCCTGAGACACGATCGACATGGGCTCGGATATGAGATGTACCTGGGCTCTGATACTAGATGTTGGAATTTACGGTAGGATATCACTCAGAAATCCCCTCTCTTTTAGGGTGGATATCACGCACGCGCCTTACTCAATTTGATTGATCGAGCAAGATGGAAAACAACCTAAAAAAACAAACGAGGGCTGTGAAGGGGGTCAGGGAAGGAAAGTGACGTACTCTATGGAGGAAGAAATAAGAGATTCTATTGCTCGTTGATGATCTGAGATGAGTGCAAGATACATGCTTATATAGCACCACTATATGCTAACAATAGAATGAAAGCAAAAATAGAAAGAAATGGCTCCATACAAGGAGAGCCACCCACGTACTCTAAGTTGTTGGTGACTTGTTATGCAAACCCCACCATGCAATCACAACCATACGCGTATGCCATGGACTCATTCTAGTTGTGATGGAGCCATTCCAAGTTAGGTTCAACACGTGCCCACCGCGTTGAGGTCGGCGGCAGCACCGTTGCCAGCACCACCATCGTCTGCTGCTGCTGCGCGTGCGACTTCGTGGACTTGATCGTTCTGACCATCGTGAAGATCCCTGCTGGGCTGTGCCGCAAGGCAATGCGCAAGCGTCGCCTGACGAAATGGAGTGGCATCGGGTCGCAGGGTCCTCCTCGCGGTCTCCGAATGCAACGACTGGTGTCGACGTAGTAAATACTGTAGAACTAATATAATAGGACTCATAATCAACGTAGGTGAGGAGGCCTCTCATGCCCTCACGATAATAATTGTTTCGACCTTTTCATCTGGTATCTAAAAACAGAAATTTTATAAAAACTAACCTCATCTGTTTCTTCTGTCGAAAGCTACCAGCGCCGTTCTTCATGTAGAGTAGTACTGGTCACGAACTCTTTTTTTTTTTGAAAAGAGAATGGGTGGACTCCCAATCTGGGATCCACCACACATAAATTGTATATATATATGTGGTAAGAGAACTTACCGATACAAGGGCTTGTCAAACCTTACATTACAACATAGAACTCCAAGCGCTAAAAAGTGCCCTGCAGTGCGCAATCATATTTTCAGAATAGAAATTTTGTCCCCTAAAAATGACATCATTCCTACCACACCAAATGGCCCAAAGAATGGCGAACAAGTAAGACGTATCCACCCGCTGTCTCCCGCATTCGGCTCTGACGCAACTCCAGAAATTCGCCATATTGTCCACTCTTATCCAAGCAATATCTGCATCCCTCCACACACGCGTTGAGAATGGACAAGAAAAGAAGAGATGGTCCAAATCCTCCGCCTCCTGCCTGCATCTATCACATATGCAATCTTCCACCCCCAAAATATGTCCGCGACGACTCTTAGTTAGAATACTTCCATTGGTAAGCAGCCATATGAATACCTTTATCCTGCTGGGCACCCTGCTCTTCCAAATGATGTTGGCATCCAGTCTCGTGTCACTTCCCCCATGCCCGTCCTCTCCCGTGAAGAACCGGTAAGCCTTCTTAACTGTGAACCTCCCATCGCCCCAAACCCAATGGTCCCGCCTCACCGTCGGACCCTCGACTCCCGCCAGCTCACTCCTCAATCTAAAAAATCCTCCATCCTACGAGAAGAAAGTAAAGCAGAGAAATGGAATTGCCAATCACCATGATCCCACATATCGCTAACAACAGCTTCTTTCCTACTTGATAAGCTGAATATCCCTGGAAATCTCTCCTTTAGCACCCCATCACCAGTCCAATCATCAAGCCAGAATTTGAAGCTGTCACCATTTCCCACCATAGGTCGCATCTTGATGGTCATATCCGGAAGAATCTTAACAATCGCCTGCCACAACACAGATGGAGCCCGAATCCGAGAGGTCTCTAAAGAAGGAGTCGCACAATAAATCTTCCGCATGAGCCTACAAACCAAGTCCTCGGATGGCCCCCATATACGAAGCACCCACTTCGCCACAAGGGCCTTGTTCATGTCTCCCAATCTCAGGACCCCCAAACCACCCAACTTCCTTGTTGTTGTGACTTTTGTCCAATCTGCCAAGTGGATTCCCTTCTTCATTTGCCGCCCATCCGACCAAAAAAATGCCTCATGAGAACCTCCATCCTCTTACGGATCCCAACGGGCAACAAGCGTGTGGAACAAAAGAAAATAGGTATGGCAGAGAGAACGTGCTTCAGCAACACCAACTTACCACCCTTTGATAACGTAGATGCCTACCAACCAGCCATCCGTCTCTCCAACCTCGCCAACAGGGGTCTCCAGTCCGCAGATCGCAACCTCCCCGCCACAAGAGGAAGCCCAAGGTAATTGATAGGCAAAACACGAACGGGGCAACCCAGAGTGCCCCTAATCACCAGTGTCTCCTGCTCTGACAAACCAAAAGGCACCACCGTTGATTTCTCTCTATTAATTTGGAGGCCCGAAACGAGCCCAAAAATGTCCACTATTCTTGCCGTCCTCCTAATTCTGTCCAGCTCTGGTCCCATGAACAACACAGTGTCATCGGCATACTGCAACAACGGAATAGATATCTCCCCATTAGTATATCCATCGCACCACTCCTCTTCCGCCGCCAACCTCAGTAGAACCACCAACGCATCCGCAACAATCACAAAAAGCAGAGGGGCAAGAGGGCATCCCTGACGGATCCCTCTCTGCGGCTGAAAAAAACCCCCTTCAGGCCTACCATTCACGAGCACCGCCAAGGAAACCGTCGTGACACATCGCTTGACCCATGCCACCCATAAAGGTGGAAATCCCCTCTTCTCCAAGGCCTTCCAAAGAAACCGTCAATCCACACAATCATACGCCTTTGCGAAATCGATCTTCCAGAGCAGGCCTCTAGTCTTGTTCCTCTTCCAATCCGCAACCACTTCTGACGCTAAAATCAACCCATCCGCCATCCCCCTCCCCGTGACGAAAGCCGTCTGCTCTGGAGAAATGATACCCTGCATTACCCTTCGAAGCCTGCTGGCCAGCGTCTTAGCAACAATTAGATAAATGGCTTTATAAAATGGTCCCTGCAATGGCTTTATAAAAGGGACCATTTTATAAAGCCATTTTTCCTATCTATTATAAATCTCGACATTCTACCAGAATCTCTGCACAGAAGTATATACTGTACCCACGAATTCCAAATTATCAAACCTGATCAAAAGAATCTGGACATGGAGTAGGACAGCGAGGGCGGATATCAGGGAGAAAACAGAGGTCGGAGAGGAGGAGGGCGAGGGTGGAGGTCGAGGAGGAGGAGGGTGAGGGCGACGTAGGTCGAGGAGGTAGTGGGTGCTTAGTGGGAACGAGGGACTAGGAAGAGGTGAGGGAGAGTGGCACTCAATGTAATTTTGATAAACAAAATGGGTATAATGTAAGAGAACATAACGGAATCCGATTAGTTTTAACGGGTAAAAGGATGAGGGTTAATTACAGAGTCTGTAGGATAATGGTTAGCAAGTTTGCAGGGTCGAGAGGAGAATTAGGTTGTTTCGAAGGTTGTGAAGGCAATTTATAGGGCATGTCGGGTAAAAATCCCTTGTATTAAAGTTTGGAAAAGTAATTAGAAGTTGAGTATTTTATAATTTTTAAATGACAAGGTAATATACCATTTTTTTTGTTAGAATGGATGAATGATAAATGAATTGTTTGATATATTAAATAAACAAGGAAGTGATTTCTCAGGTGGACCCCACAAGAGAGGAAATAAAACATGATTATGGGACTCACTTGGTGGAAATGGAGTTTTACAGTAAAACTAAGATAGAAACCCATGTGTATTCCTTCAAAACATGGGGGTTTGGTCACTTGGTAGTTAACCCACCAAACTGGCGGTGGTTGTCATGCCAACCTCTTTTTTGGTTCAAAATATGTATATAATGTTGCGGTTTTGTTTACCTGCTTCATGTAGGAACAACTCTTTTTGTGTGTGTGCGCCTTGTTATGCTAGGTGAATGAAATGCCTGATCTTTTATTCCAAACAGAAAACAGAGGGAAGGGAGAGGAGCTTCATGTCTACAATAACGACAAGCAAGCAGGAATCGGAAAAAAAACCCAATATAGCGACAATATATCAATATCAATGTGGTGGTGATATTTCGTTAAAATGGACGATATCCTAGCCTTCTTCAGTCCAACTTTATAATTGTGTATTGAAACAAACGAAGATATTTCGATGGTGTATCGTTGATATATCATTGAAATATCGTATCGACACCATGTCTGTCTAAATCTATATTTAAAACCTTGCCAGCAATCTGTGTAAAAGAATGGTAAGTATTGGTCTCCCGAAACTTGGGGATACAAAAAGGACGTTGTTTGGCAACCATCCAACATTTGAAAATCAAATGAATTCAACGTGAATGACAAAAGATATGCCTCCATGAACAGCAACCCAAGCCCAAGCACGCACATGCATACTTACATGTGTGTCTATAAATTGAATTTTGATTAAATGGGTTTAAAGAAATTACTTCTCATGTTTACCATCCAAAGAATTGATTTGGAACTAAATAAATTCCACATGTCCTCTTGAGGCTGAGACATCAAATTCCCATTCAAAGTCTTGGACGTTTACTAAGCTGAATTTGTCCCTGGTCTTCTAATTAACTTATCTTTCGATTAAGTTACACTTTCATTGTCACGTGAATAAATCAAAACAATCTTCAAAATTTATGTGAGTTCGGCATAAGAGGGAGGTTAGTCGTGCAATATACAATATACCAATAAAAATTACATGTTAATACTTACAAGCTACAAAGATATAGGCATAATATGCAAATAATGTGAAAACCCGCATCGGTGAAAATGGCGACCCATAAATTTCCATTCTATTTCCACTTCACTCTCTCGACAAAGTTGCATCCACTATTCGTGCTACTTGAAACTGAGGAGTGTATATATAATATCACTACAATCTTTACCTTTCCCTAGACAACTCGCAAGGAAGATTTTATCTCCTACGAAAAAAGAACATGCGACACAATTTTCTATGTACAATAATCTAAAAATATATACTCCAAATACACGAGCTTGGCTGAACTGGAACAAGGTTTGAGATGCTCAGTGGAAGTAAATAAGAGCTCGAGAGTACAAGAACACTTGAGAGCTTAAAGAAAGCTTAAGCACTTTGTGAATTCTACATGCACACAATTGAAAAGAGTGGCTCACACCTTCCTTAAGGTGTCTAGAAAAGGAATGCTAACTAAGACGTGATTAAATGTGATGTAAAGGGATATGGATGTCTTATTTATGGACTTAAATAGTTTATTACTCATTACGATCATTAAGCATGTTTAACTAGAATGTAAATAATGATTAGAATGAAATAAAGCAGTCAATTAAAGAAAATAATCAATCGGCTAAAATTCAAATTAGTTGTCTAATATAAAAGGTTAGTTGATTAAAAGGCTAAATAAAATAGCCTTGGAAATAGGGATTAACTTCAAAATTGAAAAAAAAATACTCTTATCTCATAATAAGAGAGCTTTATCTCAAAATAAGCAATCTCGAGATAAAGTAATCACAACATAATTACATCATTTAGTACATCTTTGTATATCATATATTATCATTCACATAACCCTCGTACCAACTGAATAAGAACAAGATAGAAACCCCACTTATCTATTATCCTCGTATAGGTAACATACATTTATCTTAGGATAAGTGGACCTTACACCAATTTAGATTCTCAAAGGATAAGTGGTCACATAATAATTACATCACCCATTGTTCTCGATCTACCGTACTTATCCCTTCATTAACTCCCACAACAGTCATACAAGAACGATGGATAAACCTTATTTATCATTTATCCCTCCTCATTTCTTAACCCCTCAATCGAAATGAAGGGACAAGGAATAAGAATTCCCATGCCCCTTGTTAGACATATCATTGGATTTCTCATCTTATTTTGGAACAACTTTTTCCACCTTCACAAGTGGAGGAAGATGTTGCTCTTTTTATCCGTTCTTCTTGATCCCGCAACCCAACGCTAAAGAGTAAAAGAGTGCTGCAGCTAACCATGCATGCAGGGTTGGTCCTGAGCATCATTCCTCTTCCCAAGATGGAAGAAATCTCAAAGCAAAGCATAAAAAGCCCCAAGTTGCTTAAAAGGCCAAGAGGATGCCACCCAAAGTGCCAATTCCAACCACAGTCTCCTTAGAGAAGTAAAGCACACTTCACCCCCATCATACACAAATACTAAAAGGGTTGGAGAGAGAGATGTGATGGTGTCCTTCGCTTTACATGGGCATGTTTGGTTGGTGGGTTGGGTTGGGGTACACCAGTGTACCCCTCCTTCCAACCCTCCCAATCCTCCTCACAGTTTACTATTCACAGGGGTAACCCAATTCAACCCAACCCAATCCAACCCAGCAACCAAACAGGAGGAAGTCGTAAGCGATTCCACCATTGGACATGTTAATGGTGTTTTGGAATAGGGATGAAAACTGAATGGATACTATCGAATATGCTTATTTTCAAATCTATATTTTCTTCATCTCTATCGAATATGAATACGAATACGGATACAAATATGATTCGGATATGTCTTAAGGAAACCATATCCTTAAAAATAGGGATACGAATTCGAATCAGATATGCATCGAATCTTAATACGGATCAAATAAAGAAAGACCCAAATACGGATCGAATAAAGAGCCAATCCAAATATGAATCGAATAAAGAGTGAATCCAAATATGGATCTAATAAACATGGAGTCCGGATATGGATCGAGTAAAGATCACATACGAATACGAATTGAACCTTTATCAAAGTTCATAATGATTTTTAAAAATAGTAGTGGAATATAAATAACTTGCATCAAGACAAAAGGGAGCGTCTAGGTGACATGTGTTCTTGACCGGAAGCAAAAAGAAGGATAGTATTTCGTAACTTTTGTTCGTGGACATCTCCAAATAAATGGAAGTTTATAAATACCATTAATACATTGTATTATATAATATATAATACCAATATAGTAACACCGAGGTGTGGCTTATAATCATTAACTAACATATAAAATAATATTAAATATTGTATTCAAATATTGAAATCCGAATATTCAAGCCATTATCATATTTATATCCGTATTCGGAAAAGTTTTACAACTTATATCCATATTCGGTGATTAATATTCGAATACGAATATCCATATCCAATAATTTTTTGAATGCCATAAATGAATATTTACATATATCCGTATCCATTTTCATCCCTAGTTATGATTCGGGACATCTTAGCCCAAATATTTTTAGTTTTTAGCTATCAAAGAATTCGACTGTAAACGGATTACTGTTATTTTTCATTTTTGTCATTCTTTAGAATATCAAATAAGGGTCGGGGGATAGATAATGATAATAAAAATAAGTGTAAATGGGGCATGGTAGAAGCCAAGTTAACTTCCACCATTTTTTAAAATCTTTTAGTATTTTTTATTATAATTGGAGGATATAAATCACTAACATCAACATGATTTCATGCAAAATTCAACTCAACTCAGAGACTTTTATTAAGTTCGTCAACCTTATAAAACTGTAACAGTCTAAATTAACATTTTCTAGATTGACGATTTGAGCATTCGCGTTATTTACGAAATCAGATTTTTTTCAAAATTAAACCATGAATATTCATTTATATATCTCTCTTATATTATATTAAAATTTCGTCAGAAACAAAGACTCACATGCCCTCCATCTAGAACAGGTCGATTACAGCAAATTTCATACCGTTAAAATTAATTGTTCTAGATGGAGTGTATAGGAGTCTCTGTTTCTGATGAAATTTTAATAGAACGTAGGAGGAATATATTGATGAATATTCATACTTCAATTTTGAAAAAAAATAAATAAATTGGGGGAACTGCCACATGTAGTGGCCACGTTGGCTGCTACATGTAGCAGCCTCCCTTTCACTACACACACACACACACACACACACACACATACATATATAGAGGAAAGGGATCCTATTTCATGGAGTAGGTAACTTAGCTACTTCATGGAGTAGGTAACTTACCTACTCTATTTTCTTTTTCCCACTTTTTCCTATTTTTTTGGAAAATACTTCCATATATTTTCATAATTATATCCCTCTAATATGTCATTCAAATTTCATCATAAACAGATACTCATATATCCTCCATCCAGAAAAGGTAAATTACAGTAAATTTAAGATCATTAACATTACTTGTTCTGGATGGAAGGCATAAAAGTCTCTGTTTCTGACGAAATTTGAATGACATATTAGAGATATATAGTTATGAAAATCTATGTAAGCATTTTTCAAAAAAAAATTGGGAAAAATAAAAATGGAGTAGATCTCTTTCCTCGCGCGTGTGGGGGGGGAATGGGGCTGCCCCCACCTCATTTTCGCAAAAAAAGTTATTTTTTTGGAAAAATATCATCATGTATGTTCATCCCTATATCCCTCCTATATGTCACTCGAATTTCGTCAGAAACAGAGACTCCTGCGGTCTCCATCGAGACGCCCTTTTTTTTAACGGTCGCAGGATTTTTTAAATTGACATGTCTGGATGGAGGCCGTAGGAGTCTCTGTTTCTGACGAAATTTGAATGGCATATAGGAGGGATATAGGGATGAATGTGCATGGTGATATTTTTCAAAAAAATAAAGAATTTGCCCAAAAAAGGGTATGGGCAGCTATGTTGGCTGCCCCCAGGGGACAGCTACCCCCAGGGGACAGCCCCATCAACGCATATATACATATACACATACATGTGTGTGTGTGTGTGTGTGTGTGTGTAGAGAGAGACAGGAAAGGGAGCCTACTTTGTGAAGTAGGTAACCT
Source organism: Ottelia alismoides (assembly GCA_037367405.1). NCBI lineage: Eukaryota > Viridiplantae > Streptophyta > Magnoliopsida > Alismatales > Hydrocharitaceae > Ottelia > Ottelia alismoides. The sequence continues at coordinate 228,025 of JAZKJV010011566.1, forward strand.
TACCTATTTCACATCCAATTTTAGCAAAATTTTTTTATTTTTTTGAAAAATGTCACCGTGGATTTTCATAATTATATCCATCTAATATGTCATTCAAATTTCATCAGAAACGGAGATTCATACGGCCTTCATTCAGAACATGTATAATACAGCAAATCTGTGACCGTTAAAAAATGACTGTCTGGATGGAGGCCGTAGGAGTTTCTGTTTTTGACGAAATTTGAATGACATATAGAGGGATATAATTATGAAAACCCATGGTGGCATTTTTGAAAAAAATAAAAAAAATTACAAAAAATGAAATGTGAAGTAGGTAAGTTACCTACTTCACAAAGTAGGCTCCCTTTCCTCATATATATATATATATATATATATATATATGGGGTTGATGGGGCTGCCCCGCCCTATTTTTGGGCAAATGTTTTTATTTTTTTTGAAAAATATCGTCATGTATATTCATCCCTATATCATTCCTATATGCTATTCGAATTTCGTCAGAAACAGAGACTCTTACGGCCTTCATCTAGACGGGGTCGATTTAAAAAATCCTGCGACCGTTAAAAAAATGACGTCCGGATGGAGGTCATAGGAGTCTCTGTTTCTGACGAAATTCGAATGGCATATAGAAGGGATATAGGTATGAATATACATGGTGATATTTTTCCAAAAAAATAAAAATTTTTTACGAAAAATAGAGTGGGGGCAGCCATGTTGGCTACCTCTAGAGGGCAGCCCCTTTTTTCCATATATATATATATATATATATATATATATATATATATATATATATATATATAGACACACACACATATAGAGAGAGAGGGGGGAGAGATTATTAATCTAAGTTAACACTATCATTATATAAAAGTACCAAAAAATAGAAAATGGGGATGAAAGCTAACTTGGCCGAGGTAGACCATTTTTCCCTAATAAAAGTTAGTTCTGAAATCCATACTTATATATTAGGAAAAAGTTTTATGTCGACGTTTATCTGGGAGGAATTAAATGGGATTGTTATCTACCCTCCACTCCAGTGGCATAAATAAATCGAGGCCATGATCTTTTCACTCAGGGAGCTTTTTGGATGTTTTCCTAAATACGTAGATCTGTGTATTAGTGTATTATTTACTTATTTATTTATTTAGGTGAATGGCTCCAAAGTGACGGGATATGAACAGCGTAAAATTGGAGTTACGTGCAGACGTCGAGTCAAGTGGAACCTGTGATGGGCCCACGCATCAGAAATCCAACGTGTCATTTGGTGGACGATTCGATTCCTCTTCGTTATAGGTCCCAACTACTTCCCTACTATGTGAGTTTGGATTGGGTGGTAAGAAAATTCTAAGCTTCATTATTTATTTACGACGGAACTAGGGTTCGTTTGGCGGCTGACGTACACTGTCATACTTCTCGTTTCAACCCTATCAAAGTTTAGGATTACTTGATTGATACTATAATTTCTTTAGTTTAATATTTTTTAACTATGTTCAAATAAAATTATTAATATAAAAAATATATTATAGTCATTAAAAAATAATATAACACATAATCAATGACGCATCATATCACAATTATCATTCCAACCCTCCCAACCCTTCAAATTGTTGCTATTCACAGAGAGATACTTCAACCCAATTACCAAATGAACCCTTATAGATCAACCCATCTTTATTCAATCAAAATACATATACATATATATATAGAGAGAGAGAGGAGTGATCCTATGAGAGCAAAAAATTGTGAGATCATGAGAGGAATGATTCTGTACCACATGATTCTGTTTTCTCTCTCCTGATTTTCTCTCTCCTGAGTGAATCATGTGGTCCAGAATCATCCCTCCAATGCTCTCACAACTTTTTGCTCTCATAGGAACACTCCTCTCTCTCTCTCTCTCTATATATATATATATATATATATATGTATGTATGTATGTATGTATGTATGTATGTATGTATGTATGTATGTATGTATGCATGCATGCATGCATGTATGCATGCATGCATGCATGCATGCATGTATGTATGTATGTAGAGACAAATAATTTAACTGATATTGAGTCATATTATTTAGAAAATGACGGATAAACTAGTCCAACATATACTATATATATATATATACTCCCTATTTTATTTGTCCAGGTAGATAACTGATATAGAGTTATATTATTTAGAAAATGATGGATAAACTAGTCCAACAGACGTGTGTGTACACACTCAAGACATTTATTTGTCCAGGTTGTGTTCTCTTGAGAAATTAATAAAAGGCAATATAGATTTCCTTTGAGTAAATTATACAAAAGACCTTGTACTACACATCCAAATTCAATCTCGTATATGAACTATAAAAGGTAACAATGTAGTACATGATCTTTAAGATCTATCTCGGTGTGGTTCTGAGTGTTGTGATTTAAGGTCAGGAAACTCAACGATCAACTAAACTTCAATAGCCAATGACCATGTTGCGACAAATCTTAAAGATCGGGTATGACATTGTTACCTTATAAAGTCCTGGTACAACATTGAAATCAGGGTATATTTCAGAGACTTCCGTGTAATTTACTCATTTTCTTTCTTTATCTAGAGTTTTTCCTATTTTTCATTATTCACGCTATATATTACACGATAATTAAGCTCTATTTGCAATTTCAGTTATGCCCCTCCTTTTTTGGAATACCAGTTATGCCCCTACCTTCTTGCAAAATTCACATTTATGCCCTTCTATTAAGGTAAAGTAGGGGCATAAGTGATATTACAAAAGGGTGGAACTGTGAATTTTGCAAGAAGGTAGGGCACAACTGATATTTCAAAAAATGGAGGGGCATAAAAAAATTGCAATATCTCAGAGGGGAACAACTGATAAAAACCCTTCACATTAAATACAACTTACACCACATTTTTTTGAAAGAAAAAAGAGCCTTCATCATATAGATGAGTGCCCAAATACTTCACCATTAAACATCAATAAAATACACACCTGTAAACAGGTCAAAAAAATAAATGAAATTATAAGTTCCAACGCTCCGCTAACACTCGCGTATACGCAACAAAATTTTCTCTGTAACACTGCTCCTGAGGAATATCACACCATTCCTAGCAAGCCAGATCGCCCAAATCATAGATAAGACACTTGTTCTCTCCATCTATGTGTCATTCCATTCCGCTCCAATGGACTTTCAGAAATTAAATACACTATCTACATAAATCATTTGATTCCCAAAACACTCCCATGCCTTCTTTGAGTTCTCACACCTGAAGAAAAGGTGATCAGCATCTTCCATCTCACTCAAACACCGCATGCATGCAGGATCGCACAAGTCTGTCCCCGGTTAAGAGCCTTCCCCTTCTGAATAGCCGCAAGAATACCTTCACTCACATCAGAACCTTCCATTTCTAAATCCTTCTACAATCTTCCACGCATCCTCCCGAGTCAAAAATCATCGACCCCTTCAAAGCCTTATACACCTTGCCAACTGAGAACACCCCATCACACCAGGTCCAGCAGTCTCGCCCTTCAGAGGGCCCAAAAATATTATCCAACTCTGCAACATCACCATTAACTCCTCCATTCTCTGATCAGAAAGCCCGTATATAAATATAGTAAAAAAAGATTTCCCATCCCACACATTTGCCATAAAACAATCCATGTCCATTGCCAATGCCATCAACCACGGAAACCTCATGCTCAACAACCCACTCTCACTCCAATCGTCTTTTCAGAACTTAAATCCAATGCCATCCCCAAGGACCGATCTCAAAAAGGGACGAAATGTCCTGCACAACACCAAATATTCCTCATCAGAAATATGAGGGAGCATGCCCAATGACCTCATCCTCAGGAAGTGAGGAACCATTCCCATTGATCTTCCTTATCATAGTAGATGCCAAACTGCTACAATCACCCCAAATTCGAGTAATCCACTTGTTGATCAGTGTCTTGTTCATCTCCTCCAAACTACGCAAACCCAAGCCACCATCATCCTTCGAGCATGAAACAGTTTTCCAATCCACTAATGGTATTCCGCTTGATCGACCTGACGATGATCAGAAGAAACGTCTCATGGTACTCTCAAGCCTCTTTCTGATCTCAATAAGCAAGAGTCTGGATGATAGGAAGAAGATAGGAATTGCAGAAAGGACCGAACGTAACAACACTAATCTACCACCTCTTGATAGACAAACAGATTTCCATCCAGACAACTTCTTCTGCATCTTCTCAATCACTAGTAACCAATCTGCCAATAGCATTTTCCCACTTACCAATGGCACCGCAAGGTAGCGTAATGGCAAGTTCCTACGAGGGGAACGCAGCCAACCAGCACAAGTCTCAATCTTTGCATCCTCTAATCCGAAAGGGACAAACTTCGATTTGGCTCTATTGAGACTTAAACCAGAAACATCACCAAAAATGTCGAGAACCACTGACAAGTCCCTAATGTTCTCTGCTACTCCTTTTGCAAAAAGGATTGTATCTTCTGCATACTGAAGCAGATGTAAAGAAAGCTCTTCCTTTACAAATCCCTTACAAAATCCACCTATCACTGCTCGATCAATCATAACAGATAAGGCATCTGTTGCAAGAACAAAAAGTAGTGGAGCCAAGGGGCAATCCAAGCGAACTCCACGTTATGGCTGAAAATATCCACCCTTCGGTTGACCATTGACAAGGACAATGCATGAAACATTAGTTATACATCTCTTCATCCACGAGATCTAAATGTCTGGGAAGCCTCGTCTGTACATAGAAGCCCATGTGAAACGCCAATTCACACAATCATAAGACTTTGAAAAATGCATATTCCACAAGACTCCCTTTATTTTCCTCCTAGACTAATCCACAATGATCTCTGAAGCCATGACAACACTGTCCATGAGTTGTCTACCAGGAAAGAAAGCACGCTGAGAAGGTAAGATGATTTTGCCTAGAACTCCCCTCAAACGTTTGACCAAGACCTTTGTCACAATTAAGTACATTGCATTGGACAATGCAATCGGTCTGAAGTCATCCATTCTTGTCGCCACTTCCCTCTTAGGTAGTAAGAAAATAAAAGATCTGTTAAGCCGATCAAAACCATAGTTTCCATCTGCGAACTCCATCACCATTGCCAACGCCTCTTTAGAAACCAGCTCTCAAAATTCCCTAAAAAAGAACACAGGGAACCCATCTGGACCTGAGCATCCGTCTGGGTTCAAATCGAATACAACCTCACGAATCTCCTGTAACTCGAATGGCCTCGTCAACAAATCAGCCTTACCATCAGATATGATCTCCACCCCCGTGCCCAACCACCCCGAACCACTATGTGGTAGACATCTGCTTATGCTTTTGAAATAGCTTGTGACCTCTCTTGCAACTGCCTCCTCCCCATGAAACTCCTCGCCGCCAACTTCAATCGAGTGGATGAAGTTCCTCCTCCTTCTCCCATTTGCCACCACATAAAAAAATCGTATCCACGTCCCCCTCCTTCAACCGCTTGTATCGGGAACCTTGCCTCCACTCAAGCTCACACTTTCTAGAAAAACATTCTTAGAAAAACAAGAACAAAGGATTTTTATACTTATCCCCATCCGAGTTTCTACGGACACACGTATGCCTATCTTTATTACAATAATCCTTGATTCACAAAATTCTTATTCTGTTAATGTAAAATATGAGCATAAGCTTAATAATGGAAGTGCAATATTGCGATTTTTTTAAAAATAAAGAAGGACATGTGTTATTGCAAAGAAGATAAATAAATACATGTATTTGCAAAAACTCGGATAGGTACAAGTATAAATGTCCAAAAAAAATAAAAATAATGAATAAGAAAAATTACTGTGTTCCACTTTTATTCTACCAACACAAAAGGCCGAAATATAGGAATGATTTTTCTAATTGTTTATTTGTTATACCTCGTATCCGCTCCTCTTTCCCTCTGCCCTTCGACTCCTCCTGTAACATCTCGACCTTAGGTTTCTAAACAGTTATTGAGGAAAACTGACACTGACAAGTTGTTGGATTTGGACTCAAGTATTGTAACAAATTCTGTTATGGCTAGTATTCCTCGATAATGATTCAGAAACCTAAGCTCAGTACACCTCCTCATTTAGTAATGGGGTTGAATTGAACAGATGCAAAAGTTGGAATGATAATTATTATCTGTTGTGATGTTATTAATATTATACACATTATATTTAGATTGGTATTTTTATGTGGAATTCAAGGTACTCTGAAGCCAAACATGAATTAATTTGCAGGCAACTAGTTTACTCTTGGATAAGCATGTAACCAAATAAATCTGAAAAGATTGATTAAGATTTGATTTGAAAATAATTAAATAAACTTATAAAGTAACTGAAGTTGTACAAAGTATATTTTTACATATTATATTCGCTAAAGAGTTGATAAAATCCATGTAAAAAGGGATTTTTATCCGTTGTGCCCCTCTGAGATATTGCAATATCAGTTATACCCCTACCTTTACGGGAATATCACTTGTGCCCCTCAAAATTTTAAGAAATATCAATTGTGCTCCTGAGGTTAGTTGCCATTTGCATCTCTCCCAAACAGGCGTTTTATGACAGTGAGATGTGACATTTGGCCACTGACAGCAAGAGAGCAGGTGACCGTTGGATATAGTATTTTAGTATGCATTGTTTGACGGTTGGTGTCTATTAAATAAATAGAAAATGAATGCTCTTGACCGTTGGAAGATATGGTCCTATTTAACAGCACCAAAAGCCTTGACAATTCATCATATAGAAGGAATCAAGAAGGAAAAATCAAGAAGACTTCCTTTCATTAAATAAACAGATAAGAAAGTTTACATGAAAAAGAGATTCATATATTCTTTACATAGTTGTTACATTTCATGATTCTGTATACAGTTAAGATACGTTGCAACAGGTAACTTATGCGTTGCAACTCCATGGCGTCCCCTTCACGATGTTCAATGTCATATCATGATGATTATGGAGCCCAAATAAGGTGTCTTTGCGATATTCCAACAGTGGTGAAAACATCAGGAAAACCTTGTAGTAGAGTATTAAAGTTCTACACATGCCACCATAAGATCTGCAACTTTTTTCAGTGGCTGGAAGCTGCACATATGGATCGGTATCCAAGCACAGATCAGATGTCGGCATTAATATCTTGTAAAATTGTGGAAGTAGATAAGCATTTAAGAGAGATGATTGTTATAATGAAGCTTGTACTGATATTTTTGATGGTTGTTGTAGCTACATATGTGTATATGAATAAAGAAATCTGAGATTGGTTGCATAACTCTAATGGATATGTTCTGCTGCGAAGTCTTCCCTTGTGTTGTGTTTTTTACATACCAAATAGTAGATGATACAAAAACATAGCACCAAAGTACTAATATTACAAACCATACATTCGGATGCATAACCTTAGAATTCAGAAACCAAACGTTACCAAAAAAATAGCTCCAAAGTAGTTCTTAGTTATAAACCAGATATGTAAGTTTGTTACGAACTAATACATACATCAAATATTCCACTGCATCGTTTGTTTAAAGCCTCAAAAAACGGAATCGACTGTAAGGACCTTGAAAGCCTTCATGTAGGCTCTATCCAAAAAATAGCTCCAAAGTAGCACCACCCTCGTAGGCTCTATGCACACATCTAAAATTCCACAGCAGTCTGCCCTTGAAGTCATTCACACATAGAAACTCCAAGACGTACATGCCTCCTTGAAGTCATTTACACAAAAAAACGGAAAAGTCATTCACACAGTAATCAATCGAATAAGATGAATTAGTCCTTTAGAGATATCATGAATACCTTAATCAAGCTTGCAATGTGGACCAACTGATGCGGGATCAAGCGATTGGCTTGCCTTTCTAGGACGACCACGCCGCCTTGGCATGCAATCTTCTTGGCGACGTTTTTTTGGTCGAGCCACCGACTGCTTTCTTGATGCAGTTCCACTACAAAGTCACATGTAAAAGTAAGTAAAGGATGTTACAAGTGTTAGAATTTGAAAGTAATGCCAATTTATATAGGAAAAAGACATGTCTGAATGATAACCTTCTACTTGCCATGGCAATTGCACCATTGGAGGTTTGTGTATCTTTTTGGTGCTGGGATGGATGCACTGTTGGCGGCTGATTAATTAGCTCTTTGCAGGTGCTCTTGTGATGACCATATGCTCCACAATGGGCACATATATGATGAGATCTTGGTTTCTTTACCACCTCATCCTTCGATTGAATTTTGTTCTTCTTTGGTCTCCATGCAGGACGTTTGGTGCAGGGTGCACCGACAACATATGGCAGCTTAACTGTGGCCCAAAAATTCTTGTCGGATAATGGTGTTATGCCAAAGTCATAGCACTTCCTGTACATTGCCAAGCTATAATGTTGGGATATGTAATCCTCCCACATTAACCCTCGAATGTTGCTAAGAACGGCAATTGCATGCCTACAAGGAAGGCCACATATCTGCCATCGATTGCATGTACGCTTATGTCCTCTAAGTCAATGACATACCGCCCATAAGGAGTTTCCACTTCTGCATCTTTCTCACTCGATCGTCTAACAATGAATCCTTGAAAATCTCTTGTGATTCCCATTACGTATTCTGATGCGAGAGGGACCAAATCACCCATTAGTAGCATTGCTCTACATCTTCTCTCATCCATCATTGTCATAATTTTCCGCTGAATCCAATCCACAAGCTCACAAAGGGGAGGATGTCATGCCTTTGAGATCCAAGCATTAAAGCTTTCTCTCAAGTTGTTGGTTATGTAAGAACATTGAGAGACTTCATGGAATTGGTGTCGGCTCCATTTCTGAGAGTCTCGCTAAATAATCAAATGCATTTTTTGATAATTTTTGAATATCACTCATGTTCTATAAGTAATGCCTCCTTTCATATGCGCGTGCAGCCAACCAAACAAGCCTCTCCATATCTTCTCCTAGAAATTCCTTTTTGAAGTTCTTGTAGACATGCCTCATGCATCCCCTATGCTATGCTTCTAGAAAAAAATTCATCATTGCCCCTTCAAGGCCCTTTTGTGCATCAGAAATGATTGCCAATCCTCTCCCACATTCAAACCTGATCGCTACATGCAGCTTGTACTTGAAATAAGTCCAAGAATCAATGGATTCATCCTCACAAATGCAGAAAGCAATGGGAAAAAGACCATTCATTCCATCTAGTGTCGTCATTCATTCCATCTAGTGTCGTGGCTGCCAATAAAGTCCCAAGATATTTCCCTTTCAGATGGCATCCATCTAACCCAAGAAAAGGCTTACAACCATTTCTAAACCCACTTATGGAAGCCTTGAAGCAAATAAAAATTCGTAGAAATGCATTATCCTTCTCTGTGATGTAATCAATCACATATCGTGGGTTCCTCCATTTTAATTCGTAGACTAAACTCGTCACCTTTGGATAGGTAAGCTCAACCTTCCCAAAAATCGAGTCTAGTGCAATGTTCCTTCCCCGTAAACTCTGAGATAGGGAATTCTCACACTAAATTCCTCCCATATTCTATCTGAAATATCCTTCACAGACAAAGTGGGATTTTCCCTTAGCAACTTCTCACAAAATTTTGCAATCCACCTTTGCTTTGCCATCCCCATATCAACTCTGTTGATACTATTGAAAGTATGAATTCCTGACAACGTCTTGATGTGGAATGTGACTCCTCCTACAATCCTAGAAGCATAGATCCACCACATGCACCCATCAGTACCACACCTTGTTGTGATTCTTGTAGGATCTGACTTGATAACCTTCACTTTGAATTCGTTCTTTAGGTAGTATGCAGCAAGCTTGAAGGAAAATGTCACATGATCTATGAAATCACTGCCCACTTTGAAGTCTTGTTTCTCAACTTCAAAATTTAGACCCTCATAGTCATGTATGTCTTCGATCTCTAAGTCAAAGCCCTCGTCACTAGCAAAACTCCCATCAGTACTTTCAGATTATCTTTGGATGAATTGGCAATCCATTCATCATCTGAATTGTCCTCAACTTTGTAAGCGACACTGAATACATCTTCAATTTCAAGGTCTGCATCAAACTCTTCCTCCAAGGACCGCCTTCTTTCTTTTGAAGTTGCTCTGGTGGATCTTTTTTCTTTCTTGTGCATCAGATCGATGGGACCTTTAAAGTGTTGGTTTGTTGTCTTCGTGTTCTATGGATGAATTGCTCTGTCTTCCCTTCTCCGTACCACATTGTGGTGACTTCCCAATGTCAGAGGAAGGTTCACCACCACATCATTTGGTTTCTTTCTTTGTTATTTCTTCTCTTTGGGCCTTCTGTCTTGCAGACCTCAGTGTTCTTGTAACCACTGCTTTGCGGAGCATTCTTGGTGTCCTTGGTGTTTCAGCAATGACATATGTTCCATCATCAACTATACTACCATCACCAACTATTTTGGGTGTTACTGCCATGGATGTATCACGATCTTCCATAGTTTTCAACCCAGACGGACCCACTTCTTCATGTCCCAAATCTCCTTCATCAACAACACCCCCTCCCCCCCCATACCACCCCCTTCTCCCCCCTTATCACCCCATGCCCCATCTATATAACCTCCTCCCCAGAGAGAATCAAAGAAGTCATCGGGGAGATCAGATATCCTCAGTTGTTCTGATGATCCCCCTTCATCAACAACACCCCCTTTGTCTGCCTCCTTGGCTTCAATATACGAGAGAGCATCGACGTCGATGAAACCAACAATTAGTTCCACATCACTTCCATCCATGTGGGCATTAAACATACACATCATGTCTGCTTCATTTGAGAGAACAACAAAATGGCTTGCTCTCAACTTTGGATCTTTGTATCTCATTGATAGGACATAAGAACTATCTCAAGGAACAATCTTCGACATAGTGTCGATCAGGTCAAACCAGCAAGTGAAATAGGGGTCCATTCCAATCATCTCCTCCACAAACTCCGCATATTTTTCTCCCCGACATCCCTTCATATCCTTAAATCGCCCGCTGTGTCTCACACGGATTGTCAGCACACCTTGCTCTCCATTGTACCAATCCATCCTACATTCAAGTACAACAAAAAGAGATGGCGCACATTCTATATGTGTAAAACTTGATCTAGAAAAGAATTTCTCCCCATCGAACCCAAAAAAGAATGATCAAAACCCAAAACCCGAGGAATCTGAAAACCCTAAAATCGATCAATACGGGTAAACCTTGAAGCTAAGAAGATTTACTAAGAAAGCAATAAAGAATCTCCCCACTCGATTAAAGTCGTCAATATGAAAATCCCCAACCCTAACTAACCTGGAGAATGCAATGGAGAAGATCTCCACTCGATTAAAGTCGTCAATACGAAAATCCCCACGCGTGAGGATTCGATCAGCTTGCGAAGCTCCTTAGCCTGTTGCGGAAGAAAAGGGAGACAACAGTTTGAGACTACTGAGCTTCTTTGGGAGGGAGACAATGGCATACGGATTTTGGGGGAAATGGTACTTACTAAGTCCTCTTCTCCTGCCACTTGCAATGTGTTAGGACACGTGGGTACCTTAATTTCTCCCGCCCATAATTTTGCATCAAGATTCGTAGGGATTACCGCACTTGAGTCATATCTAAACATGGTTAGACCATTCCCAATAACGACGATGTTACGAAGGGGAACAATTGCTAACAGCGAAACTTTTGAGGGGCACAAGTGATATTCCCAAAAAGGTAGGGATATAACTGATATTGTAATATCTCAGAGGGCACAACTGATAAAAACAAAAAAACAGACACGCTTGTTTTTATCTTTGGATGAAAATTATGAAAGTTTAGTTGTTACTATTATTAGTTTTGTATATATGAAACTTATGTATCTAACCAAAGTTTTGTCTAAGGTCAAATAAATCAAATCATTCCAAGAACCCTAGCTGAAGTTAAAATGATATGTTGTGAACGTTGTTGAATGTTTACTCACTAAAAACAATACAAATCGGATGGAACCTTGATCGAATCAAATCGAACTTGAACATCATTTTTATCAAGCCGATTGAACTAAAAACCGGATCTGATATATAAAACTATCTGAAACGAACTTAGCTAGATTATTCCTAACAGTTTTGTATGCATCCTTAGCTGTTCTGGATCGAAAGATGAATGATTAGCTATCACTACAAGGAAACAAGTTGTGGCTGCATAATTATGCCTACGGATGTAGGGATTGTGGCCACAGAATTGGGATTTGCCCACAACACATCATGACCAATAACCATAGCTACAAGTCTCATCGCAAGAGTTCTCTAACTACGAAAATGATGTGGCCACTACAAGTAACCGCAGAACTTGTCGTGGCCACAATTCTTGTTGAAGACTTTGGCCACAGAATTGATGCTACGAGAAACTAGTAGCCACGGAATTATCGTGGTCACAAGTTTACGTAGCCACATTTCGTGGCCACAACTCATTTTTATGTAGTGTAGTTTGGATTGAAAGATGGATGATTTTCTCCTAAAGAAGTGAAATCTTGACTTTGAATTTAGTCCAATTTTTAGAATATTACTAATAGTATATATTCACCATCTCTATTAACTTGCTCATCTATTTATAAAGAACAGTGATATTTTCAATATATTTTAGGATAAATTACAAAAATGATAGCAACTATGCGTCAATTTTCAAGTAAGAGTCTTCTTCTTCAAATGTAGAATGTAGTATAGACGGGTATAGAATTTTAACTTTTGGATTTAATGCTGATATAAAAAGATTGTGAAAGCTCACAGAAGCATGTATATGAGATATAAAAGTTAAGACCATGTCTCGTTTTATTTATATTTGAAAATTAAGACCTTTAATTGGGAATATATACATAGTTGACACCCTTCTTATAATTTACCATGTATCTTAATCAAGATATAAAAGTCAAACTTTATAACTTCCCCATTTTTACTTAAAAAAGCAAAGGAGGTTCATGATATTCATATTTGATTGATGACAAGCCAAGCGACTAAGGTAAAGGTACTAAATGTTCGTCGCGACCTCAATCACTCGGTTGTGTCAATCAAGAAAAAGAGACCACCAATATAAGATAAAATCAAATCAAAATCAATAGCGGTCTTGTTATTTTATTAACCTGGTATAGCGACCAGGGTCGAACACAAGGAGCACGTGATGGCCTCGCGGCCTACGAAGTAGTCAAAAAGGAAATAAAAGAAAAGAAACAGGTATTTTTGGTGGATTTTAATTCTTTTTATATTTTTTTTGGATTTTTAATGTATTAAGAAAATAAGGAAGACAAGAATACAAGGCAATTCAACTATTTATTTCATGCACTAAAAATCAACCAAAATTCAAATAAAAATGTTTTTGTGTATTTTATAGTTTTTACTGTTTTAGTGAATTTTTGGGATTTTTCTGATTTTTATTTAATTTTCTAAAAATGAAACAAGGTCAGAAAAAGGAGGTATTGTCCAGCCGAGCTTAAGGGACTTAGATAAAATATCTAAGAGTCCCCAATAAGCCTGGAGGTAATTTTCCAGTATAGAGAAAGAAACAAGGAAAATTTTGGCACCTTAATTATTATTTTTAGGTTTTTAAGTTATTTATTAGAATTTTTATGAGTTTTTAGGTGTTTTCAATTTTTAGGAGTTTTAAATAATGAAAAATAGCCAAAATTGGCTGGAAAATCAAGCACACTAAAAGCAGCAGTAGCTAATTTTTTTGTAATTTTTAGAGGTATTTTAATATTTTTTGTGATTTTTCAAATCAGACAGTAAAGAAAATGCGTATTTTTGATTTTTTAAAAATAGCAAATGCAATCAAAAATGTCCCCAAAAATTCTAGAAAGTTTTACAACATTGCAGGGGCCATGTATCCAATTTTCATGGAATTTGGAGTTGATTTGATATTTTATTCAAAAATAAGAAGTAGGTATTGTGCACAGGGACCTGAGTGCAAATACGAAGAGTTCTGCGGGGTCCGGTGCAAAATACCCAGGAAAACACACGCGTGGCGCGTGCCTGAGGCACTCAGGGACCTAAATGTAATGAAAACTAAGTCTTAGGACTATTTGGTAACATGTACCAAAAGTCTGAGGGCTAGTTTGCAATTAACCCACGAATACACGCACATGCACTATTAATTCACGCACAGGGGTATGAAAGCAAATATCCAAAAGGGGCATGTGTCGATGCACGTGCGACACTATGAACAGGGGTATAAATGCGAATAAAGTAAAGTGCAGGGTCCAATGTGCAAAAGTACCAACGTAAATAAACTTCTAAAAATATTTACAGGACTAAACTGAAATAAAACTAAACTAAGGGCCTAAGGGATAAATTTCCCTTTATTAATGAGCCCGTCAGATGGATGCCACGTGGTAGATCAGACGGTCAGGATCAGGTGGCGCTCCAAAGTTGGGCTCCTCGCGATGATCGGACGGCCAAGGCGTAGCCACGTGGAAGATCGTACGGTGGGGAGTAGCGGTGGCTAAACCTTGCGCATCGGACGGTCCAGATCGCCTCTCCAAGGATCGTGCGGTCGCTGCTGCTCCTGGGACGGATGGCTCAGATGGAAACTGAAGCGGGAGGCCGATCGAACGGTGGACGAAGGTCTTGGAAGAACTGTCTGCCGGCGAAGTTTGCCGGCCCAAGGCGCACACTCCTGACCTCCTCGCGGGGCTCTGGTGATCAGGGAAGAATCGTCGGGGGCCTCCGCGTCAGATGGGACTCTCCGATGAAGCGACAGAGCTCTAGGGAGCCCGGTCAGCTCCGGCGGAGAAGCGGCTCCTGGCTCGAGTCGGAGGACCTCAGATGGCCCTCGTAGTACCTGCAAGATAGGTCCAGAAGACTCGCGGGTCGAGGGCAAAGTGCCTCGACCCCGATAGACGTGGTGAAGGTGGTCGGGGAATCGGTGCGGGCGAGTTCCGGCAAGGGGATGGACGGAGGAGCTCGAACCCTAGCTCCTGTGCAAGCTGGGTTGAATGGGAGTGCGGAGAATGTGCGCGGGAGGAAGGCGGAGGTGATGGTAGATTACGATGGTCGAACGGAGTAGTGGGATGGTCGGAATCAGCGAGAAACGACGGCGGCGCAAATTGGGGATAATCGGAAATTAGAGAAAAGAAAGAGGAATTGGGTCTACCTGGATGGAGGAATCGACTGGGAAGGAGCTTGTGCAGCTCTTGGTCCTTGCCTCGAGGAGCGTCGACCTCCGAGGCTCTGGCTCCGGCTCTGGGCGGAGCACGGCGGTGGTGGCTTGCCGGATCAGTGGCCGCTTGCTCCCTCCTCGCTGCAACACCTGCTGGAGCAAGCTGTCACTCTCGCCAACACGGTGGAGGTCACAGGTGGTGAAGCAAATGAGCCAAAGATGGAAGAATAGGGTGGCGGAGCTCGAGCTTTATACGGTGGAAGGTCCGGGAAGATGTGAGCGGGTAGAGCAATGGGATGCACGGATCCTGAGGCGGATACCCCGGCGAGGGTCTCGGATGTGGCAGGAATGAATCGGACCCGGGGTTTAGGCGATAAGTGATCGGGTTTAGGTGCGAAAATTAAGGGAAATCGGGTCGGGCCCCTAAAACCCGTGGGAAGTGGTCCTGGAGGGGGAGTTGACCGGGCGGTCAACATCCCCGTGGACCAATGGAAACAGGCCACGTGTAAAATATTTAGAAATTCAATAAAAAATAACAAATGGCTGATTTATTAAAAAGTCAAAACATAAAATATTTTTGTTTTAATTTTTTATATTTTTTGGTGATTTTTAATTAATTTTTCAAAATAAAATGAGGTATGTACATAATATAGCTATACATAGGTATAAGTACAATATGTCTTTTTTTAAATTTTGATTTTTAATTTGTTATTTTTATACAATTTTATTCCCATTTTATATTTTATTTATTTATATCATAAAATAAGGAATAAAAAGATATTTTTATTTTATTTTTATTATTTATATACATAGGTGAAATAAATAGATATGTACATACATATACATGGTATATTTACAATATTATTTTTTGATTTTTAATTTTGTTATTTTTATTTTGATTTTATTTTAATTTATTTTATTTATTTACATCATAAGACATAGAATATGTACAATGTTTTTGGGAATTAATTTTATTTATTTATAAGGCTAAATAAATATAATATGAATGGACTATATACATGGTGACTATATATATGAGTGATGTTTTTGTTTTCTTTTTAATATTTCTATTTTATCTTGATTTTATATTTATAAATTTATACAAATATTTACAATCCAATTTTAGTCTCTTTTTGGGAGGAAAATATTTTTATTTTATTTACACATATATTTACACACATGAGTCCCTATCTCCCTCTACTTTGGCTTTTATGCGGTCAGGCACATGTTGAGCCCTCCCTTGGGTTAGATTGCTCAATATTTATTCTAAATATTTCCCTCCTTTTCTTTTTAGTCTTTATTCTTTTTATTTTTGCACAAAAACATGCTAATTATTAAACTTTATACAATGCATGCTTTTGATAATTATTTGTATTTACATGAATATACATGTATTTGCAAAGGTTTTTGGTAGCTAAAATATAAGAATAAAGTGTGATGAATGGGTATTCATCACCCCCCTATACTTAACTTTTGCTAGTCCCTTAGCAAACACTTATTTGAAAAAGAAGTGAAAAAGAAAGAAAGAAAAAGAAAAAGAGAGGAATATACATGGATCAAGGTTGAATATTAAACTTTCCTACATTAAATTGAATTATGGAGCTCGATCATATCTCTGGATTATTAATGTGTCGGAACCTTATTTGGACTTAAGCTTAAAACTCAACAGCCTCTAAGTTCCACCAATCTATGGACAAGACTCCTTAATAAACCAGATCAAAACAAGTCTACATACACAAACTCTAATGACCATGAATCTTTCCATGCTGTGTAAGAGATATGTAGCTCCCCACCTCAGAAGTAACAAAGAAACAACCTCCCCCAACCTGGTAACTCTAATGCCTCGGTCTAGCAACTCTTTCCTCGAGAAGCGGTGTATTCCCTTCTAAGTTCAAGTGCAACCGGCTCAAGAAGAGGGGGAATAAGAAGTATAGACTTTTGGGAGCTCAGCCAGTGTAGCTAAGTCTCCCGCTGCAAGCTTCATGAGATGTAACATGGATACCATAAGCTTTTGCTTTATTTGACTATATACACTCCGGTGGGGTTATTAAATTTTCAATCCGACCCACCACTTTTTTGGAGTTCTTTTTGCATTTTTTTTCAAGTGCCTCTGTACAACATATCTACATGGTGCAGCATATATACAAGAAATTTTCCTCTTGAGCCAGTAGACTATCCCTCTTTTGAAGCTTTATTGCAACCCACGGCTTCTGTCTTTAGCCTTCATCACCACTAGAACAAGTTGAGACGCACTTCCTTCACTAGAAGAAGAAGAGAGGTTCCGCCTAGAAGTACTACCCTCATATGCTACCCCAAGCCGAAGGAAACTTCCTCCTCACCACCTCATCCGTGGAGAGCTATGTGTAAGGTGCTGGTGCAAGTCAAGCCATTGTCTCTAAGAGTCATGCGTGTGTTGTTAAGTGCTCTACTTAGGCTCATCAAGATGACATATGCTCATAGCCTAGTGGACTCAAATAATTAAGTGCTTATGGACCTGAAAAGCCTTAACCCTAAGCCCTATAAGGTTCCTCTTAGAATTAGGTGGATTAAGATCTTAATAAAGCTCCATTTCCCAATTTAATTCCAGGCTTAGTTTAAATGTCAACTACCATCCAGGAAAATTATATACATATATACAAAGATGCTCTTTACACATATTTACAATCGTGCAAAATTTTTGAAAAATGTTTTGAAATCATGAATGGATGAATGCATGAAGTGCAAGTTTTGCAAAAGTATTTACAAACATTTACACAAGATTTTTGCAAACTTTTGATTTCAAAACATTTTGGAAAAATTTTGTACTATATACATAATTTTGATAAGAAAATATTCACACAGTCTTTACACAAAAGATTTTTGAAAACATTTTTACAAAAATAATTTGTACACTAGCTATGTATGTGCAATAAAAGAATGATTATTTACAGGAAAAGATTTTAATTTTTGTGATTTTTAAGGTTTTTAGCCATTTTATTTATTAACACACTCACACAAAGTACGAGTTATGGCTAAAGTATATATGAAATATATACACACCCCCCCCCCCATACTTAGCTCGAACGATGTCCTCAGAGTGATCAAGAGCGATGAAGAAGACATAACTCGTGCTTAGTGATGAATCCACATTTCATCATCTTTATTCTATCATTTTGGCACCGAAAACCCTAGCAAATGCTTGTAAATACCCTTAAATAGAGCATCTTAGCATTCATGCATGTGCATCTCAACAGTGTATAAAATACTGTAATTAAGGCCAAAATTATAGAATAAATAAAGAAAAGAAAAAGAATAAAATATTGTAAATATTTTATGACTCAAAACCCCCGAGACCTAGGCATCTTGATGAATAGGTCGACAAGGAATAAAGTAGGGGGAGATAAGGTCAGAAACACAGATAAAACACCTATACTCCTTTATTCATTTTGGGACCCGTTTTTGGTTCCACTTTGTATACACCAAATAAAGAAACTTTGTACATGAAAGTTGTAGATAATTTCATAAAGAAAAAGACAAAATTGATTTCACAGAAAAAGAATGTACAGACAAAAAGATATGGTCTGAATAAGAATCTAAAATCCCAACTTCCCAGACCCGTATCTCACAAACGACAGCTCCAAATGCAGTGTACTCACCTTTAATTGTATATAGAATAAAATAATCTATCCAATGGCGGTGGTTTCGCATTTGGCGGAGCTACGGTCTGAAAGTTGAGTTTTGGACCCTCATTGTATACGTGTACTGAATAAAATATTCAATTTATTCTTTATTCAATATTTATTCATCTTTATATTTTTATAATTTTGTAAATATTACATATACTATATATGTGCATTAAAATTGAAATATAATGCAAAGAAAAATAAAAATAAAAATACTTGTACAAAGACTACATAGGTATATTATATACACTTATACCTGTATAGAATACAATTGTATTTTATTAAATATACAAAACATATCAGAAAAATAAAATAAAAATATAATTATGTATATAAAAGTATGTTATAATTTTACAAAATCATAAATAAAAATAATAAGATTAAAGATACATAAACTAAAATAAAATACTAAAACACATAGGTATTATACCTATCTAGGGTTAAAAAGGCAACTTGTAAAAATATATGTCATAAAAATAAATAAAAATCAGAATAAAATACTACATAAAATTTTGAACATTTTTTATTTTATAACTTTTACTTAATTCGACCATTCACTATTTTTAATTGAATTAACAAACATTTTTCCAGGGTTTTTCCTGGTTGGTCCACGTGGACCAACCAGGTGCAAACCCTAGTTGACCTCGGTCAACTAGGTACCCTACCCTCCTATAGCCTCTGTCAGAACCGGCGTTTGACCCATCTTCTCCATTTTTTTCGAGGCATGAACTTGCACCCTTTGAGCTCGATTCCTTCTGCAAAAATCTTCACCTACCATCCCTCTTGCTCGTACAAGGATCATCTTGGGCTGAGAGCTTCTGAATCGGGCCAGCCACCTCGTTCTTTCCACCCTCGTCACCTCGGGTCAAACCCAATAAAACCAACCCCCCATTTTCAAATCGATTTCGAGTCCCCTTGGTCCACCCCTCTCCGCCTCTCTTGCGCTCCAAGCCTTGCCGGAGGTGACAGCTCCGCCGCGAGCCTCTCAGCCAAGGCGAACGAGGTCGAGGAAGACTCCAGCACCTCCGCCAATCGCCGGCGTCGAGGTAACCTTCATCCTCTGGCTCCGGCCATCGAGGGCCTCACTCCGCCATTTCTTTATCGCATTTTATTCCTGTTAGCTTAGGCTTTAAAAACCCCCAAAAAAATCAAAGATCCATCACGTATTTCGCCCATTCAACCATCATCGCCGGAGCGCAACTCCGGCCACCGTCAACCATTCCCCCTCGCACTTAGTTTAGGTCCACCAAAGGTCCAGGCACTTTGCCCTGGACCTTCTAACTCTTTTTGCAGGGTCAAAGCGCGTTGAATCGCGCCTGGGAGCAATTTTGAGGCTCACCGGAGTTCAGCCGAGCCATCCCAGCTCCGCCACCTTCGCCTGAGCACCTCGGCCGTCGCCGAGGCATTTTGTAGCCCCCAGGAGGTAGACGACGACCCCAGGAGCCTCCACGGCCATTTTGAAGCACATTCGTCGCCGGAGGAGGGAGATCGAGGTCGGAGAAGCTCACCTTCGCCGGCGTTCTTCCCCGTTCTTGCAACCCTCTTCCCAACCGTTGGATCGAGGAGGAGTCCCAGATCGCACAGTTGCCGTTGGATCTTCCTCAGCCTCGACCGTCAGATCAACTCAGGAGGATCTAATCTTGGCCGCACATCCGCGAAGCGCCATCGGCCGTCCACAACGCGCCACGTGTTTAAGTGGCCCTCCATCCGCCGTTGGATCGCGCGCAAGAGGGTATTTTGCAACTCACCCCTTGCGCATTTTTGTATTTAATATTTAGTTTTTAAACTTTCGTCTGTAGCTTAAATATTCTGTAATATTTGCAAGTAGGCCCCCAAACTTTTGATATTTGCACTTAGGTCCTCCGCCACGTCACCTCACGTGACCTGTACACGTGAGGTGGGGGCATTTTGCAGAGGAACCCCTGTACGTTTGGGTATTTCTTTTTGGTCCTAAAATTTTGGCGTTAAGTGTAAAAGTTTAGGTTATTTTGCAACTAAGCCCCCAGGATTCTCTGATATTGCATTCCAGTCCCTCCCAGGCGCGTGCTAGTCACGCGCCCTGGTGGGTAATTTGTGGGCATACCCCAGCGGCTTTTGTAATTGCTTTTTGGTTCCAAAACTTGAATATATAGTGTAATATTTTGTGGAAAATTGCATGTTAGCCCCTGGATGTTTTGAATATTGCATTTATGCCCTTGCCAGGCCTGTTTAACATTTGTATGCTTGTTGTATTTATTTGAGTGATCTTTTTAACTCCAAAAATTCCACAAAAATAGGCTTAAGTTTCTGGATAGGTGTACTCTAACGCCATATATTTAGTTTTTGATTTTATTTTATTTTTATATTTATTAAAAATCAAAAACAGCCTTTTTGTGTACTGTCTACCTTAGAAAATACCAAAAAAATATCAAAACACCTCCAAAAATTCCAAAAAAATTACATAGTGTCTACTTTATCCTATTTTAGTGTCAGTCCAAAAATCAGTAAAAACTTCAAAAGAAAAACACTAAAAAAATTAAAAACTCTTAAAAACTTTAAAAAATTATAAAAAATCATAGAAAAATCCAAAAAATATAAACTCAGGTTCTGTTTGTCATTTATTTTATTCCCT
This sequence comes from Ottelia alismoides, assembly GCA_037367405.1. Taxonomy (NCBI): domain Eukaryota; kingdom Viridiplantae; phylum Streptophyta; class Magnoliopsida; order Alismatales; family Hydrocharitaceae; genus Ottelia; species Ottelia alismoides. The sequence goes on from JAZKJV010011566.1 coordinate 249,374, forward strand.
TTATCAGAAAAATAGTGTGAAAAATTTTTGCTACTGGTTGGTATTTTTAAATTGCATTTTTTGTCACAGCCAGCCTTGTTTGCACTGTTTTCTCGTATTTCAGTTTTTAAAAATATCAAAAACAACTTGAAAAATCCCCAAAAATCACAAAAACAGTAAAAAACCTTAAAAATACCAAAAACATTTTATCTCTGAATTTTTGAGTATTTTTGTGCATTTTTATAAATATTTTACTTTGCCCTTTCTTATTTTGTCTTTAATTTCCAACATTGAAAAAGAAAGTAAAAAAAATTATAAAATATAAAATATAAAAATCAAAAATCAAAATACAAAATTAAAAATTAAATAAAAAAAAAGTAAAAATTAAAAACCCACAAAAATTGTAGTTGCTTGCCTGCTTAGTGTAGACACTCACACACACACACACACACTTGTGCATTCAATTGCTTGAATTACACTGTTTGCTCCCTGTGTTCGAACTCTCTGCATACTTGCCCTTTACATCTTTTGTGCAGAGTTAAAAATAAATTTTAACTCCATATTTATTTCTAATTGTTGATTTTTAGTGTGGGTTAATTGTTGATTAATTTCGGGATTCGTGTGGTCAAACACCGACTGTTGACTCGCCTTGTGAGTCGACATAACCGCATCGATTTCCGAGATTATCAAATGGCGCCGTTGCCGGGGAGCAACAGCTTGTAGTTCATTTTTATTGATTGTGTGACTAGTTACCATAGCATTGTTTTCCATTTCTCACATTTTGATATATCTTGATTGAGTTATCTGACCATCTCTTTTTGTCTTCTTGCGAGGGACCGCGGAGCGAGGCGGATCGCCTAGGCGACCGACGCAACCTTGGGACGTGGAGCCGGCTTTTCTTTAGCCAAGCCGGCAGGAGAGAGCAAGGAGTGAGAGAGAGAGTGATTAGTTAGCTTTTCTTTTATTTTGTGAGAGAGTCATTCATTTGAATTGTAATAATACAGGTACCTTGGACACTTAGACATTCGGGCCTAATTTCCGGGTGTTTGTTCACCCGGGGGCTCACCGCAGTTTTGCCGCGTTTTTACCGCTTGTCATTTTCCGGTTTTGTGTTTATTTTCCATTTTCTTTTGTGAATGAGCTCTTAGATCTAGGTCTGCTTGATCGATTAGAATAGGTCCAAACACCTAATAATCTTTGCATGTTCCTATAGATACGTTTTGGACTTAGACTAATTTAAACAGTTAGCAAGTAATTCCCAAATCCACGCGACGCGAGCTCACACCCGAACAAGCGCTTTCTCCTACTCCAAATGTGTTGGGCAGAGGAGGGGTGAGCCAAGACCGGACACTCGGATTAGGAGTTGCTAGTTGACTTGTGGTTCTATCGCTAGCAATTGCCTGTTCTAGGACGATTTCCGTTGCATTTCGCCATATAGCTTAGGTTTAAATATTCTGCTTTGCATCCCGCATGGAGAGAGCTGGGATTCGCTGTAAGTCTTCTTACTTTGCACGCATCATCTAGGCACAAAGGTGAGATTTCCACCTTGGTGCCGACTTGCACGGCTTTTCCGACTCTATTCTCCCTCTGTTTTTGGACAAAGTAGGATAAAGGAAAAAATACAAAAACGTTAGGCGCTTGCTTGAATTGACTCAAAAGAAGCGATAACACCAAAAAAAATTAAAAAAGGGACTGCTAAAGAAAACTTGACCAAAATAAAAACGGTAATTGGATTCATTGCTTGGGGAGAGTAACACCCTCACTTGTTTTCAGGTTTCATAGGAAGGTTTCCTTCCCAGTGAGGTGAGCGCTTCGTAAGGATTAGAGCCCAAAACCTAACTTGTGGCTGCCTTGTGTATCGCCTGGATTTCCGAAGTATTGGCGCTACTATCGTACGTAGTCGAGTAGGACTTGGTCGCCATTGGTGACTCTCTGTTGTGAGAGCGCCGACCCTGTCCGAAGTACCGAGCCTAGGCCACGCCTTCACGGGTGTGTCTGTCTCACCGGCTGCGTCCGAGTAGGACCTTGTACGCTCACGGGTGATTCCGTTGCGAGCGAGGTCCGAAGTATCGGTTTCGCCTATCGGCTTCCTCCCTCTTTTCTTTGGCTGAGTAGGGATCCAGGAAGGGTTACAAGGACCTCAAAAAGCGCAAGTTACAGGTTACACAGGAGGAGGACAAGTACGGGGATACTCTCCTGGCAGTACTCTCTCTCCTATAGGCGTAGCGCTCTAAGGACTCGTGAAAAGATAATTGCCTGAAAAACAAGCTAAAATTGACAAGATAAAAGCCGAACCTTCACGGCTTCACGAGTTGAGTTGGTGAACTTACCCTTGCTTTGTGTTTGATTTCTAGATTTATTAAGGTCAAGATCAAAAATACCGCACAATTGTGCAAAATTTTGTTGCATCTCATTTTCTTCTTCTTGCATCTTCCCTGCTCTATTCCGAACAATCAAGATGATGGGACGGAGGTCTCTTAGGCCGACCTTGTCGGCACCGCTATCCAGCACTCCTCCCTATTCATCTAGGAATAACTCAGAGAGTCCGCTCTCCGAGCCCGAGTTCACATCCACCCTGTTCCCCCTCGACCACCCTTCCCATTCTCCTTCCCTCAGTCCAATCATTTCAGAGTTCAGTGCATCACAGAGTTCAGCCCATTCCACAGCACCTGAAATGGCCTCTTTTGCATTTTCAGAACATCAAGCAATGGCAGACAGAGGCGAACACCAAGATGATCACGATCACCCGCCGTTCATTATTGATCAAGCGGCCATCAACAATTCCCTGCTAGTGTCCCTGGAGAATATGCAGAGACAGATCCGTGACCAGGGTACATTCATGGGTGATCTGATGAGAGAGATAGCACAGCTGAGAGAAAACCGACCTGGGGGCGGTGGCGGTGGAGAAGGAGGAGGACCCGATGCAGGAGGAGGCGACCCAGACGGTGAGCGACCGCCACAGACTATCATGAGGGAATTGCACAACCCAGCTTCATCCCTCACTCACCGGTGGATCAGACTCCCGCCAATCCACGGAGACTTCGAGCTTCGGCACAACACAATTCAGATGCTACCCAAGTTCCATGGGTTGCCGACCGAAGAGCCGCACCTCCATCTCCAAGAGTTCGAAATGATATGCAGCACCATCCACGATCGGCTGTTGACCGAGGATACTATCAAGATGATCGCCTTCCCGTTCTCATTGGTTGATCGAGCCGCATATTGGCTCAAGCATCTAGGGCGATTTGTCGACACCTGGGCAGATCTCCGGTCCGTGTATTTGAAGAAATACTATCCTCTCGGCCGGACAAATGCAGCGCGAGCCATGATCAGCAATTTCGTCATGATCCCAAATGAACAGTTCCATGAAGCATGGGATCGATTCAGAGAGCTCATAGACCGGTGTCCACATCACGATATCTCTAAGCCCTATCTGGTGCAGAGTTTCTTCTGTGGGCTGACACCGGAGCTGCAGGGGCTTGTGAACGCCTCTTGCGGTGGGTCCTATTTCTCCAAGGGAGAAGACGACGTCTGGGCCATCTACGAAGGCATGGCAGAGAACTCCACAGTGATGACCCAGGCCAGAGTCTACACTCAGCAGAAGCCCCCGCAAGGAGCGGGATCATTTCAGAGGATCGCACGCATCGATGCCGGGCCCAGCACAACGTCGGTAGCCGCAGCCCAAGCCGAATCAGCCGCAGCCGACATGGGCATAATCAGTGAAAAGCTGGACCGCATGGAGATCCTCGAAAAGAAGCAGAATCAAGGTCTAGCCCAGATGGACCTTCTCACAAAAACAATGAGTGACCTGAAGACTCAAATTCTCTGTATTCAGGAGGCACAAGCCCATTCCCAACAGCCTCCCAGGTCACAGGTTGCTTCCAGCAGCAGCAATCCCAACCAGGCCTCCACCTCATACCGCCAGGTGAACCACATCCAGGCGGAGCCGGTTCCATTGTTGCAGTACCATCCAGAGCAACCGCCATCTCAGGAGATGCAGATGGTGGTGTATCAGCCGGAGCAACCGCTGGCAGTTCTTCCTCCACCTTCCTTCGAGCAGGAACCGTTGATGGAAGTCAACGGGATATGGTATGACCGATACCCTCAGCCCGCAATCCGTAGGGATCACCCCGGATTCCGTTGGGGTAATGGCGCTTCATCATCCCAACAGCATCCTCCTGCTCAAGGACAGCAGAGCAGCCAGCCACAGCAGCAACACCAGCAGCCCCAGTACAACCAGCCCCAGCAATACCACAGTGGTCCTCGTCCCGCCTATCAGGGACAGCAGTGGAGGCCGCGCCAGCAGCCTCAGCAATCTTATCACCAGCCTCCCCCTCAATTCCAGCAGCAATTCCAGCAGCAGCAGCCCCATGTCCAGCAGGGACAGACATCCGGTTCTCAGGGTCCAGCCTACGAGAACCCAGCCCTTGATGATCTTGCCCGCTTGCTATCTGAACAGCGAGCATCCTTCAGGCAAGAAATGGATGAGTTCCGGCAGGAGATGCGGGACATTATCAAAGGAAAGGCCGCCATACCAGCTCAGATCGAACCAAACCCTAATAATTACAAAAGAAAATCTGAGCAGGTAGAGTACATAGAGGGTGCCTCTCCTAGTGAAAATTTGAATGATATGTCTTCTTTTGTGCATGATGCTGATTTTGTGACTACTAGGAGCGGTAGGATACCAGCCGGCGGCGCCTCTTCTGAGCGACAACCCGAAGCCAAACCAGGAGCGCCAGAGGAGCAGAGGAGCGGTACTGATGCCGCTACAGATGATATTGAAGACGGTGGTGCTGATGCCACCAACGATGGAGTCCAGGACAACGGTGCTGATGCCGTTGTGATACCCGATGCAGACGGTGGTGCTGATGCCACCATCTTGGATGCCGAACCAGAGCGCGGTGCTGATGCCGCGAAGACAGGTGCGAGTGGTGGTGCTGAGGCCACCACATCTACTTTTGTTGAGCCAACTTCTGTGACTTCACCACATTTTGTATCGAGAGACTGTGGGAAGAAAAACAAAAACAAAAATATGAATAAAGGAAAGGTTTCCGTTCAAATTGCGGATCCATATGTGTTGAATGATGATTTTTGTGTGGATTCTCCGTCTTCACAAGCACAGGGACCAATTCCTAGTCCTCCATCTGAGGAGGCACCTACCATCCCCTTCCCTGAGGCACTCCGCCGAGCGAAGGGGAATAAAAAAGAAAATCCCAAAAAGAACCAACAGGTAGAGTTCGGCAATGAGATGATTGACAGATTCCATATCCAGCTGACTCTACGGGAAGCGTTTGAGCATATCCCCTTCTTCAAGAAGAATCTGAAAGAAACAACTACCGTTCGAAGGAAGAAGAGGCACAGAGATCAAATCCATATGCTCACGCATAACACTTGCTGCGCCATTCAGAACACATTGCCAGCCAAGCGACCAGACGCAGGAGCTCCCTATGTCAGATGTGAGATTCAGGAGCAGCAGTTTGATCGTACTCTATTAGACAGCGGCTCTTCAATCAACCTACTTCCGGCAGCCTTACTCAAGCAGTTCGAGTTTGGCCCTCTTCTTCGAAGCAGAACCGTTCTTCAGTTTGCTGATAGGTCGATTAAGAGGCCGAAGGGGTTATTGAAAGACGTGGTCGTTACCATTCAGGGCCTGAAATTCCCCGTGGACTTTGTTGTGTTGGACATGGAGATCCCTGAGGCGGTAACTGATGCCCCCATCATTCTCGGACGTCCATTCTTGGCCACAGCCAAGGCAGTGACCGACCATGATAGTGGGAAGGTATGCTTTCGCGTAGAGGGCGAAACCATACAAATAGAGACGATCGAAGAGATCAGAGCCAGAGAGGCAGAATGCTCCGAGCAGTTCAGCGAAGCCGAGCAGATGACAGAGGAAGAGCTAGACATCCACCAGGTTTGTGATTTTGAAATGACTGATGACGAATCCAACTGGAAAGATCCTGTAGCACCGACCCTCGCCTTGCCTACAGATTCACTGTATCTCAAGCTCATGGCAATCGAGAGTCGGGAGAGCACATCCCTGGATGAGGATATCTTTGAGGCTGACAGTGTTGTGATGAGTGGTGCTGAGGAATTTCAATCTTGCTCATCATCTTCTGATCCCTCGGATTCAGACATTGACTGGGATGACTTTGATGATTATTTGCCTTGTCTGATTCCTTCAGAGCCGACAGCCATGACAGAGTGCGAGCTAGTGCAGTTTATTGATGATCCATCAGGCCGCCCTTCGTCAGAAATTCATGCAGAGCGAGAGTTCTCCCATGCAGAACTGGTAGCCTTTACACAGTCATATCAGAAGCCAGATCTGCCACCTCCCAGTTGTCCGGAAAGGAAACCTCTGCCGCAGTCAATGAAGTACAGATTCCTTGCTGGAGAGCCAGAAATGCACCCAGTCATTATCTCAGCAGATTTGACTGGAGAACAAGAATCTTGTCTGATGGAGGTTCTTGAAAGAAACCGCAAGGCAATCGGTTGGAGTATAGCTGATCTCCAGGGGCTGAGCCCTAATCTTTGCTCTCACCACATCTATCTTGAAGATAATGCTAAGCCGTCGCGTGAGTTCCAACGACGGCTGAACCCGAATCTTCGAGACGTTGTCATGAAAGAAATTTCCAAGTGGTGGAGCGCCGATTTTATCTATCCCATCTCCGACTCCAAATGGGTTAGTCCACTTCATGTGGTACCCAAGAAGACGGGTATCACTACAGTTATCAATGAGTCCGGAGAGGAGATCGCTACCAGAGTACCAACCTCTTGGAGGGTCTGTGTGGACTACAGACGATTGAATGAGGCCACCAAGAAGGATCACTTCCCGCTACCATTTATTGATCAGATTATCGAGCGGTTAGCTGGGAAGAGCCATTACTGTTTCCTCGATGGGTACTCTGGATATAATCAAGTGGCCATTGCGCCCGAAGACCAGGAGAAAACGACATTCACCTGTCCGTTTGGGACCTATGCTTTCAGACGGATGCCCTTTGGTCTATGTAACGCTCCAGCGACATTCCAAAGGTGCATGTTGTCCATCTTCTCGGACATGGTGGGTGACTGTTTAGAGGTCTTCATGGATGACTTCTCGGTCTATGGCGACGGGTTCGACGCTTGTCTTGACTGCCTAGACCGTGTGCTGAAGCGCTGCATAGAGGTTAATCTAGTCTTATCCTGGGAGAAGAGTCATTTCATGATGACTCAAGGGACGGTCCTTGGTCATATCGTCTCCAACAGGGGCATGGAGGTCGATCCGGCTAAGGTGGACATCATCAGAAAACTCAATCCCCCGTCCAATTTGCGTCAGTTACGGTCTTTTCTGGGGCATGTCGGTTTCTACCGACGGTTCATTCAGGATTTCAGTCGAATTGCCCGACCGCTAACTGACTTGCTGACCAAAGACACCGAGTTTATTGTTAATGATAAGTGTCTTGAAGCATTTGAGACTCTCAAAAACATGGTTGTTTCAGCTCCTGTCCTTCAGCCACCCGATTGGTCTCTCCCATTCGAGATCATGACGGATGCTTCAGATTTTGCCGTTGGGGCTGTGCTCGGACAGAGGAGGGATGGATTACCGTTTGCCATTCACTACGCCAGCCGGACTTTGGATGCCGCGCAGCGGAATTACACTGTAACTGAGAAAGAGATGCTGGCTGTAGTCTTTGCTCTTGATAAGTATCGATCATATATTCTTGGATCTAGAGTAACAATATACACTGATCATACCGCCATCCGGTATTTAATGGCCAAGAAGGATGCCAAAGCACGTCTCACCAGATGGATCCTTCTACTCCAGGAATTTGATATTGAAATTAAGGATAAGCCTGGAGTCAAGAATGTGGTGGCGGATCATCTCTCCAGATTGGAGAATCTTGAGGAATCTGAGCCCAGCGCACCTATCACAGAGACGTTTCCAGATGAGGCGATCTTGGCTGTCACCTCACTCCCATGGTATGCTGACTTTGTAAACTATCTTGTTGCCAAGACAGTCCCTCAGGGTTGGCCCAGGCAGAAACTTGAGACCTTCCTAGCTAAGGCCAAGTTTTACCATTGGGAGGATCCCGTCCTTTATCATGAAGGAGGGGATAGTATCTGGAGGAGGTGCATTCCTCAAGAAGAGCAGCATAGCGTCCTCACATACTGCCACAAGCTTGAGGCAGGAGGACATCATTCAGAAAAGAGAACAGCACAGAAGGTGCTTCAATCCGGCTTATGGTGGCCTACTCTCTTCAAGGATTCTGATGAGTTCGTGAAGAGATGTACTGACTGTCAGAAAATGGGAACCTGCGGACAGAGAGACATGATGCCCATGCAACCCATTCACTTCTGTGAGGTCTTTGATGCATGGGGGATTGATTTCATGGGCCCATTTCCTAAGAGTCAGGGATTCGAGCATATTTTGCTCGCTGTAGATTATGTCAGCCGATGGGTTGAGGCCATCCCCGCCCGAGCCGCAGATGCTAAAACCGTTTGCAAATTTTTGAGGAAAATATCATTTCACGGTTCGGTGTACCTAGAGTCTTGATTTCATACGGGGGGTCTCATTTCATCAATGACAAAGTCAGGGCCCTTGCAGACGAGTTCGGCATTGACCATCGGGTTGCCACTCCTTATCACCCTCAGACTAATGGTCTTGCCGAAGTATCGAATAGGGAGATAAAGACTATCTTGCAGAAAGTTGTCCGCCCAGACCGAAAGGATTGGTCACAGCTTTTGGGCTCGGTCTTGTGGGCGTATCGGACATCTTTCAAGAACCCATTGGGGACATCTCCCTTTCGTCTTGTCTATGGCAAGCCGTGCCATTTGCCAGTGGAAATCAAGCACAAATCTTTTTAGGCAGTGACTGAGTTGCTTCTAGATCCAGAGAGTATAGGAGACCAGAGAAGAGCAGAATTGGCAGCCCTGGAAGAATTGAGAGATACAGCCTTCTCCAACAGCCTACAATACAAAGAAAAAGTGAAGACATGGCATGATTCGCATATCAGCCATAAACAGTTTGAGCCAGCTCAGAAAGTATGGTTGTTCGATTCCAGGCTGAAATTATTTCCAGGAAAATTGCAGAGCAAGTGGAAAGGACCATATGTGGTCAGGAAGGTACATGACAATGGCAGCATCGACATATCCGAACCGTCATCTTCTGCTACCTTCCGTGTTAATGGTCAACGCTTGAAATTATATCTTGATCATGATCCACCGACCATTGACGTTGCCCCCATCCTTCTGGTATGAGATGTGTCCTTTGACTCTCATCATCTACATCTCATACATGGTAATCAAGTCTATCTTCCGCTGTACAGATCCATCTGTTTATATCACTCTGATGTCTGTTGATTTATTTTCTTCTTTTCTTCTTTTCTTCTTTTCCTGTTCTATCCTCTTTATCTATCAAAAAGGTGCCGCCCTTGTAGACAGTTTTCCATACTTAGGACGTACTTTGTCCTAAGTATAGGGGGGTTGGCACCCTGAGTCTTTCTATTCTTTTCGATCCTCTCCATTGTCTCCTCTTCTTGTCTATACTTAGGGATATCTTACCCTAAGTATAGGGGGAGACAATCTGAGTACGATCTGCTCATTCCCACCCTTGACCCTCCCTACTTTGTGTACAGTCTGCTATACTTAGGATTATTTGATCCTAAGTATAGGGGGGACGGTCAACTTCTCATTCGTTGATTCATTCATTTATTCTTTATTCTTTAGACTTGTCTATACTTAGTACGAGTTATGTCTTCTCTTTTCTCTCCGATCTATGAGGACATAGCTCAAGCTAAGTATAGGGGGGTCGTATATACTACGTATATACTTTAGCCATAACTCGTACTTTCATATTTTCTTAATAAATATGGCTACTAATTCTTTAAAATTCATTAAAAACCTTTAATAAAAAGATGTGGTTATTCCTCAAATTCTTTTTGTATTTACTGATTAATAAATCAGGTGAAAATGTTTTTTGCGAAATGTTTGAAAAATAGTTTGAAAATCTTTGTGAACATCTATTGAAAACTATTTTGAAAATATTTTGTTTCGTGTTTTCAACCTGTGTAAAAATTGTGTGGTTTGTAAAATTTATTTTCTTTGTGTGAAATAAAATGTTTGAAAAATGATTTGCAAATGGTTTGAAAGATGGTTGCAAAAATGATTTGAAAAACTTATATATACTGTTTTGAAAACCTTTGCAAAATGATTTTCAAATGTGTGTAAAATGTTTGTAAAAACTATTTTGGACTATAGTTTTCAAAAATTGTGTGAAAATTGTTTTCAAATAAGTTTGAGGAATATACACATCACATCAAAATCCATCTTATGTATATATGTATAAAATTGACCACTTACCATGTAAATTCTTAAAATCCATTTCTTGTTTATATAAGAAGCACTCCCGTGTACATATTTTCACCTAGTTGTGAGCCAAAATCTTTTTGTTTTCAAAAATTCCCAAAAACATTTGCAAAATTAAAATCCAAAAACATTTGAAAAATATTTTTTTGAAAAATACAAAAAAAATTGCATATGCATCATCATCATCTTTTCAAAAATCCATAAAAAGTTCAAAATCTTGAAAATTGCATCACAAAAATATTTTCTGCATTGCATTGCATGGCATTCGCATTTTTCGGATTGAGTTTGATAGTTGAACAAGTCTAAGTAAAATCCGAAGATTGGAGCTTGATTGGACCTTAAAATCTACCTAATAACAGGAACCTTATAGGAACTGGGTTTGAGGTACTTCAGGTCTAGTTGACTTAATTCTTTGAGGATCATGAGACTTGGTTCAATGGATTCTTGACTGCCTAAGTAGAGTATTTCGGAGCACACGCACGATTCTTGTTGATAATGACCTAACTTGGACACCTGCACCTTTCACATGGCTCAACTCAGTTGGAGTGGTGAGGGGAATGGATTTGCCGGTATGAGACGCACACAAGTGGAAACATTTGTCCTCCTCTAGGGAGGGAAGTGCACCCCAACCCGTCCAGTGATTAGGAAGTCTAAAGACAGGAGGCTGTGGGTTGCAATAAAGCTTCAAAAGAGGGATAGTCTACTGGCTCAAGAGGAAAAACTCCTTATGTAAATGCTGCTGTATATAGTATTCAAAAAAAAAAATGTTCAGGCATGTACAAAAATAAAAAGCCTGCAAAGTATGTACAAAGTCAATAAGCAAGCTTGAGTTCCAAAGTCATATCATGTGAGCCTGCAGCAGGATGACTTGACTACACTGGTCTTGCATCCAAGGATAGGTAGCTACACTGGCCACCGTCCATTCTTTTCTTCACCCCCTCCTCTTGAGCTGGTTGCCACTTGAACTTAGAAGGGAATACCCCGCTCCTCGAGGATGGAGTTGCTGGATTGGGGAATCATTGGGTTGTTGTACTGGAGAAGTCAGTTTCTTTGTCATTCTAGTTGGGGAGAGCCACCATCACTTACACTGTACAAGTCAGATTCATAGTCGTAAGAGTTTGCGTATGAATTGAGATACTTCTGACCTGGCTATTGAGGAGACTTGAGCAGAGTTTTGGGATTCTCAGGGACTGTTGGATTTCAAACACGGTTCTCACTAAGGTTCCGCCCGCACTAAATTTCCAAGGGTCCGATTTAAGCTCCAAACTTTGATTTTACGAAGACAAGTTTGATAATCAAATAAAATCCAAGTTCTTCTTTTTCTTTTCTTTCTTTTCTTTTTGCACTTATTGCATAAGTGTTTGCTAGGGACTAGCAAAGGTAAAGTATAGGGGGATGATGAATCCACATTTCATCATCTTTATTCTATCATTTTGGCACCGAAAACCCTAGCAAATGCTTGTAAATACCCTTAAATAGAGCATCTTAGCATTCATGCATGTGCATCTCAACAGTGTATAAAATACTGTAATTAAGGCCAAAATTATAGAATAAATAAAGAAAAGAAAAAGAATAAAATATTGTAAATATTTTATGACTCAAAACCCCCGAGACCTAGGCATCTTGATGAATAGGTCGACAAGGAATAAAGTAGGGGGAGATAAGGTCAGAAACACAGATAAAACACCTATACTCCTTTATTCATTTTGGGACCCGTTTTTGGTTCCACTTTGTATACACCAAATAAAGAAACTTTGTACATGAAAGTTGTAGATAATTTCATAAAGAAAAAGACAAAATTGATTTCACAGAAAAAGAATGTACAGACAAAAAGATATGGTCTGAATAAGAATCTAAAATCCCAACTTCCCAGACCCGTATCTCACAAACGACAGCTCCAAATGCAGTGTACTCACCTTTAATTGTATATAGAATAAAATAATCTATCCAATGGCGGTGGTTTCGCATTTGGTGGAGCTACGGTCTGAAAGTTGAGTTTTGGACCCTCATTGTATACGTGTACTGAATAAAATATTCAATTTATTCTTTATTCAATATTTATTCATCTTTATATTTTTATAATTTTGTAAATATTACATATACTATATATGTGCATTAAAATTGAAATATAATGCAAAGAAAAATAAAAATAAAAATACTTGTACAAAGACTACATAGGTATATTATATACACTTATACCTGTATAGAATACAATTGTATTTTATTAAATATACAAAACATATCAGAAAAATAAAATAAAAATATAATTATGTATATAAAAGTATGTTATAATTTTACAAAATCATAAATAAAAATAATAAGATTAAAGATACATAAACTAAAATAAAATACTAAAACACATAGGTATTATACCTATCTAGGGTTAAAAAGGCAACTTGTAAAAATATATGTCATAAAAATAAATAAAAATCAGAATAAAATACTGCATAAAATTTTGAACATTTTTTATTTTATAACTTTTACTTAATTCGACCATTCACTATTTTTAATTGAATTAACAAACATTTTTCCAGGGTTTTTCCTGGTTGGTCCACGTGGACCAACCAGGTGCAAACCCTAGTTGACCTCGGTCAACTAGGTACCCTACCCTCCTATAGCCTCTGTCAGAACCGGCGTTTGACCCATCTTCTCCATTTTTTTCGAGGCATGAACTTGCACCCTTTGAGCTCGATTCCTTCTGCAAAAATCTTCACCTACCATCCCTCTTGCTCGTACAAGGATCATCTTGGGCTGAGAGCTTCTGAATCGGGCCAGCCACCTCGTTCTTTCCACCCTCGTCACCTCGGGTCAAACCCAATAAAACCAACCCCCCATTTTCAAATCGATTTCGAGTCCCCTTGGTCCACCCCTCTCCGCCTCTCTTGCGCTCCAAGCCTTGCCGGAGGTGACAGCTCCGCCGCGAGCCTCTCAGCCAAGGCGAACGAGGTCGAGGAAGACTCCAGCACCTCCGCCAATCGCCGGCGTCGAGGTAACCTTCATCCTCTGGCTCCGGCCATCGAGGGCCTCACTCCGCCATTTCTTTATCGCATTTTATTCCTGTTAGCTTAGGCTTTAAAAACCCCCAAAAAAATCAAAGATCCATCACGTATTTCGCCCATTCAACCATCATCGCCGGAGCGCAACTCCGGCCACCGTCAACCATTCCCCCTCGCACTTAGTTTAGGTCCACCAAAGGTCCAGGCACTTTGCCCTGGACCTTCTAACTCTTTTTGCAGGGTCAAAGCGCGTTGAATCGCGCCTGGGAGCAATTTTGAGGCTCACCGGAGTTCAGCCGAGCCATCCCAGCTCCGCCACCTTCGCCTGAGCACCTCGGCCGTCGCCGAGGCATTTTGTAGCCCCCAGGAGGTAGACGACGACCCCAGGAGCCTCCACGGCCATTTTGAAGCACATTCGTCGCCGGAGGAGGGAGATCGAGGTCGGAGAAGCTCACCTTCGCCGGCGTTCTTCCCCGTTCTTGCAACCCTCTTCCCAGCCGTTGGATCGAGGAGGAGTCCCAGATCGCACAGTTGCCGTTGGATCTTCCTCAGCCTCGACCGTCAGATCAACTCAGGAGGATCTAATCTTGGCCGCACATCCGCGAAGCGCCATCGGCCGTCCACAACGCGCCACGTGTTTAAGTGGCCCTCCATCCGCCGTTGGATCGCGCGCAAGAGGGTATTTTGCAACTCACCCCTTGCGCATTTTTGTATTTAATATTTAGTTTTTAAACTTTCGTCTGTAGCTTAAATATTCTGTAATATTTGCAAGTAGGCCCCCAAACTTTTGATATTTGCACTTAGGTCCTCCGCCACGTCACCTCACGTGACCTGTACACGTGAGGTGGGGGCATTTTGCAAAGGAACCCCTGTACGTTTGGGTATTTCTTTTTGGTCCTAAAATTTTGGCGTTAAGTGTAAAAGTTTAGGTTATTTTGCAACTAAGCCCCCAGGATTCTCTGATATTGCATTCCAGTCCCTCCCAGGCGCGTGCTAGTCACGCGCCCTGGTGGGTAATTTGTGGGCATACCCCAGCGGCTTTTGTAATTGCTTTTTGGTTCCAAAACTTGAATATATAGTGTAATATTTTGTGGAAAATTGCATGTTAGCCCCTGGATGTTTTGAATATTGCATTTATGCCCTTGCCAGGCCTGTTTAACATTTGTATGCTTGTTGTATTTATTTGAGTGATCTTTTTAACTCCAAAAATTCCACAAAAATAGGCTTAAGTTTCTGGATAGGTGTACTCTAACGCCATATATTTAGTTTTTGATTTTATTTTATTTTTATATTTATTAAAAATCAAAAACAGCCTTTTTGTGTACTGTCTACCTTAGAAAATACCAAAAAAATATCAAAACACCTCCAAAAATTCCAAAAAAATTACATAGTGTCTACTTTATCCTATTTTAGTGTCAGTCCAAAAATCAGTAAAAACTTCAAAAGAAAAACACTAAAAAAATTAAAAACTCTTAAAAACTTCAAAAAATTATAAAAAATCATAGAAAAATCCAAAAAATATAAACTCAGGTTCTGTTTGTCATTTATTTTATTCCCTTTATCAGAAAAATAGTGTGAAAAATTTTTGCTACTGGTTGGTATTTTTAAATTGCATTTTTTGTCACAGCCAGCCTTGTTTGCACTGTTTTCTCGTATTTCAGTTTTTAAAAATATCAAAAACAACTTGAAAAATCCCCAAAAATCACAAAAACAGTAAAAAACTTTAAAAATACCAAAAACATTTTATCTCTGAATTTTTGAGTATTTTTGTGCATTTTTATAAATATTTTACTTTGCCCTTTCTTATTTTGTCTTTAATTTCCAACATTGAAAAAGAAAGTAAAAAAAAATTATAAAATATAAAATATAAAAATCAAAAATCAAAATACAAAATTAAAAATTAAATAAAAAAAAAGTAAAAATTAAAAACCCACAAAAATTGTAGTTGCTTGCCTGCTTAGTGTAGACACTCACACACACACACACACACTTGTGCATTCAATTGCTTGAATTACACTGTTTGCTCCCTGTGTTCGAACTCTCTGCATACTTGCCCTTTACATCTTTTGTGCAGAGTTAAAAATAAATTTTAACTCCACATTTATTTCTAATTGTTGATTTTTAGTGTGGGTTAATTGTTGATTAATTTCGGGATTCGTGTGGTCAAACACCGACTGTTGACTCGCCTTGTGAGTCGACATAACCGCATCGATTTCCGAGATTATCACTTAGTAACAGTGAAGTGAAAAGGAATGGCTAGAGACAAAGATGAATGAATGAATAGAATGAGGAGAACTCGTGGTTTCCCCCTATACTTAGGATAAATAATCCTAAGTATAGAAAGCTGTACATGAAGGGAAATCCGAGTGAAGAATGTACAGAGTCTGCCCCCCATACTTAGGGTAAAATATCCCTAAGTATAGGTAGCAAAACAGGGGCAGAACGAATGAAAAGAATACCCGCAGGTCCTACATCCCCCCTATACTTAGGGTAAAGTACACCCTAAGTATAGCATAATCATAAGATTAGAAAAGGGATGTGGGACTAAAGAATAGAGTGATATGGACAACTGGATCTATACAGGTCAGAAGAACAGTGATAATCAGGCGTGAGATGCAATAGATGTGAATCAAGAGACCATATCTCACGCAAAGTGAATAGGGGCAACATCAACGACCCGCGGCTCATGATCTAGAAATGGCTTGAGCCGCTGGCCGTTCACTCGAAAGGTACTCTCAGAAGACAACTCGGATATATCAATGCTACCGTTGTCGTGTACCTTTCTCACAAGATAAGGTCCCTTCCATTTGCTCTGTATCTTCCCTGGAAATAGACGAAGCCTAGCATCAAACAACCATACTCTCTGTCCAGGCTCAAAATGCTTGTGGCTGATATGAGAATCATGCCACCCTTTCACTCTCTCCTTATACTGTAGGCTGTTTGAGAAGGCTGTATCTCTAAGCTCCTCCAAGGCTGCTAACTCTGCCCTCCTCTGGTCTCCTACACTATCTGGATCTAAAAGAATATCCGTGACTGACCACAGTGACTTATGCCTCAACTCAACAAGTAAATGGCACGGCTTGCCATAAACTAGGCGAAAGGGAGATGTGCCCAATGGTGTCTTGAAAGACGTCCTATATGCCCACAAAACCGAGTCCAAAAGCTGTGACCAATCCTTTCGGTCAGGGCGGACGACTTTCTGCAAAATAGTCTTGATCTCCCTATTCGAGACCTCGGCTAGACCATTTGTCTGTGGATGGTATGGAGTGGCAATTCGATGGTCTATGCCGAACTCACTAGCAAGTGCCTTCACCTGGTCGTTGATGAAATGAGACCCCCCATCTGAAATCAATACTCGAGGTACCCCGAACCACGTGATAATGTGCTTCTTCAAAAATCTGCAAACAGTCCTCGCATCAGCGGCTCAGGCGGGGATAGCCTCAACCCGACGACTCACATAATCAACGGCCAACAGAATGTACTCAAATCCCTGACTCTTAGGGAATGGACCCATGAAATCGATGCCCCATGCACAAAAACCTCACAGAAGTGAATGGGCTGCATCGGCATCATATCACGTTGTCCACAAGTGCCCATCCTCTGACAGTCAGTACACCTCTTCACGAACTCATCAGAGTCCTTGAAGAGAGTAGGCCACCACAAGCCGGATTGGAGCGCTTTCTGTGCCGTTCTCCTCCCAGAATGATGTCCTCCTGCCTCAAGCTTGTGGCAGTAAGTGAGGATGCTATGGTGCTCCTCCTGAGGAATGCACTGACGCTAGACGCTATCCCCTCCTTCGTGGTAAAGGATGGGATCCTCCCAGTGGTAAGACTTGGCCTTCGCGAGGAAGGTCTCAAGCCTCTGTCTGGGCCAACCTTGTGGTACTTTATTAGCAACAAGAAAGTTCACAATATCGGCATACCACGGGAGTGAGGCGATAGCAAGGATCGCCTCATCTGGGAAGGTCTCACAAATGGGATCAATCTGCTCAGACTCCCCAGGCTTCTCTAAATGGGAGAGATGATCCGCCACCACATTCTTGACTCCAGGCTTATCCTTGATCTCAATGTCGAACTCCTGGAGTAGAAGGATCCATCTAGTCAGTCTGGCCTTGGCATCCTTCTTTGCCATGAGGTAGCAACCTCCATGCCCCTGTTGGAGATGATGTGGCCAGGCACCGTCCTTGATCTCAATGTCGAACTTGGACGGTGGTGTGAGTTTTCTAATGACATCAACCTTGGTCGGATCAACCTCCATGCCCCTGTTGGAGATGATGTGGCCAAGCACCGTCCTTGAGTCACCATAAAGTGACTCTTCTCCCAAGAAAGAATCAAGCGGACCTCAATACATCGCTGAAGTACTCGGTCTAGGCAGTCAAGATAGGAGTCGAATCCGTCGCCGTAAACCGAGAAATCATCCATGAAGACCTCTATGCACTCCCCTACCATGTCCGAAAAGATCGACAGCATGCATCTCTGAAAAGTCGCAGGGGCATTGCAGAGCCCAAATGGCATACGTCGGAAGGCGTATGTGCCGAAGGGACAGGTAAAGGTGGTCTTTTCCTGATCCTCAGGAGCGATGGCCACCTGGTTGTAGCCCGAGTACCCATCCAGAAAACAATAAGGGCTCTTCCCTGCCAGTCTCTCAATAATCTGATCAATAAAGGGCAGGGGAAATGATCCTTCTTGGTGGCCTGGTTGAGTCTCCTGTAGTCAACATAAACCCTCCAAGAAGTGGGTACTCGTGTAGCAATCTCTTCTCCAGACTCGCTAATCACTGTAGTGATGCCCGTCTTCTTGGGCACCACATGCAAAGGGATGACCCACTTGGACTCTGAGATGGGATAGATAAAATCGGTGCTCCACCATTTCGAAATTTCCTTCATGACAACCTCTCTCAGATTTGGGTTCAGCCGCCGCTGGAACTCACGCGACGGCTTTGCCTCATCCTCGAGATAGATATGGTGGGAGCACAGGGTCGGACTAATCCCATGGAGATCTGCTACGCTTCATCCTATTTTCTTGCGGTTCTTTTCAAGAACCCCCATCATACGGGATTCCTGCTCTCCAGTCAAATCGGCTGCGATAATGACTGGGTACATCTCATGCTCACCCGCAAGGAATCTATACTTCAACGACGAAGGAAGTGGCTTCAGCTCTGGACAACTGGGTGCTGGCAAATCTGGCTTCGAAAGAAGACGCGTGTATGCTGCCAAATCTGTCCGGGAGACTGAGAGCGTACTCTCGCAAACTGGGTCTGAAGAAGGCTGCTCAACTGAACTGTCTCTGATCTACTCGGCATCTACCTCCTCCTCAACTGTAGGCTCAGTGGAAATCAGGTCTGGCATATAATCATCACAATCTGCCCACTCAGACTCTGACTCTGAGGGATCTGCATCACACAAGGTGGCATCAGTACCACCATCATCACAAAAATCCGTGTCGCGGTCGAGAACCTGCTCTGATGCCTCTAAAGTATCCTGAACCAGGAATGTGCTCTCCAAGCTCTCCTCTGTTATCATCTCTGTACCAGCGGTATCTGAAAATGAGAGGATGGCATGTGCTGCTGGGTCTGCCCAAACTGCCTCATCGTCTGTGATCACAAAGTCACAGTCCTGGTGGATGTCTAGCCCTGCATCTGTCAACTGCTCTGTATCTGAAGTGGTCTCTGAGCATGATCTCTCTCTGGCTCTGCTGTCCTCGACCATCTCTATTTGTACACTTTTGCCCTCGATGCGAAAGTATACCTTCCCGCTATCATGGTCGGTCACTGCCTTGGCTGTGGCCAAGAACGGGCGACCGAGAATGATGGGGGTATCGGTCACTGAATCAGGGATCTCCATGTCCAACACTACGAAGTCCACGGGGAATTGCAGACCCTGAATAGTGACGACAACGTCTCGCAACAACCCTTCGGCCTCTTGACAGATCTATCAGCAAACTGAAGGATTGTCCTGCTTTGTCTAAGAGTGCCCAACTCGAAGCGGTCGAGAAGGGCTGCTGGAAGGAGGTTGATCGACGATTCGCTATCCAATAGAGTACGGTCAAACCTCTGCTCACTGATATGACATCTGACATAAGGGGCTCCTGAATCGGGCCTCTTGGCCGGCAGACGGTTATGGATCGCGAAACACGTGGCTTTCGTCAGCACATGGATCTCAGAGTGGTGGTTCCTCCTCTTCCTCCTGACTGTGGTCCTGTCTCTCAACGAACGCTGAAGAAGGGAGATGTGCTGCAAAGCCTCCTGAAGAGTCAGGTGTATGTGGAAACGATCTATCATCTGCTGGTTGAACTCTTCCTGATCTCTCTTTTTTGGGTTTTCTGTTTTCTTCCCCTTCCCCATCTGAAGGGCTCTAGGGAAGGGGATCACTGGATCCTTCTCAGATGAAGGACTAGAAAAGGGTCTAGACGGTTCGATGACCAGATCCACACATACATCATGCACCATAGTGGGACCAGAAGAAAATAAACCCTTTCCTTTATTCACAGAACTGTTTCGAGATATAGGTGCAGAAGAAGGAAAAACAACATGTCTCTCAGAAGTATGGGTGGCCTTAGTACCACCATCGGCTGGCTTGGCTGTAAAACTCGCGACCTCAGTACCGCGCTCTGGCTCGGTATCAGGAGTGGCCTCAGTACCACCTCCTCGAACTGGTGAAACGGCGGCCTCAGTACCGCCGGTGGAATCAGCATCCTTGGTGGCATCAGTACCACCGTCATCATCCTCCTCATCGGGCGCTCTAGGTGGATCCTCATGATGTAGCTCAGACGAGGCGCCGCCTGCTGGCATCCTACCGCTCCTAAGTATGACAAAATCAGTATCAAACATATATCCAGTCATATCACCAAATGTATCACTAGGAGTGGTATACTCAGTACAAACTACCTGCTCAGATTTCTGCTTCAGGTTGTTCGGGTTCGGCTCGATTTGGGCAGGGATGGCGGCCTTCCCTCTCACGATGTCCCGCATCTCCTGGCGGAACTCGTCCATCTCCCGTCTGAAAGTAGCCTGTTGATCCGTGAGGAGGCGGGCTATGTCGTCCAAAACAGGGTTCTCATGGGAACCCGACGTGTAGCCTCTCTGGTAGTGAGGCTGCTGGACCTGCTGCTGCTGTGGCTGAGAGGGGTATCAGTGATGTTGTTGCTGCTGCTGGTGAGGCTGCTCACGCCTCCAAGACTGTCCCTACTGGTAGGGACGAGGACCGTAGGAAGACTGCTGCTGCTGCTGTGGATGGTACACTGGGTGCTGCTTCTGGTGGTGCTCTCTCTGATGGTTGTACTGGCCACCCTGTCCTGACGGCTGCTTCTGGGGCTGGGTACCTCCGTTCCCCCACCGGAATCCGGGATGGTCTCGTCGGATACCGGGCTGAGGGCGGTCATACCAAATCCCGTTGACATCCATCAACAGCTCTGCATCGTACGGGGCTGGCGGGAGTACTTCCAGAGGCTGATCAGGCTCGTATACCACCATCTGCAAGTCTGGAGATGGTGGTGACTGGTAAGTGGGCTGCGGCTGCTGGTACGGCTCCGCTTGTACAAGATGAACCTGTGTAGGCTGCCGGTGTGAGCTGGAGCGCTGGAACGAGCTGCCGCTGCTGCGGTGATCGCCTCGCGACTGAAGACGGGGCTGGGAAGCCGCCTGTGCCTCCTGGAGACACAAGAGCAGGGTCTTCATGTCGCTCAGAGTCTGTGCCATCTTCTCCATCTGAGTGATGCTCTAGCACTGCTTCTTCTCAATCAGCTCCATCCGATCCAACTTCTCGCTAATGATGCCCATGTCCGCAGCTGAAGACTCTACCTGTGCTGCTGCTACTGCGGACGAATTGGAAGGACTGGCGTCGACCCGTGCTATCCTCTGGTACTGCACGGGTCCTGGCTGCTGGGGTCTGCCCTGAGTGTACAACCTGGTCTGGGACATCACCATATAGTTCTCGGCCATCTCCTCGTAGATGGCCCAGACCTGGTCGTGATCCTTAGCGAAGTATGACCCGCCACAAGAAATGTTCATCAAGCCCTGAAGCTCTGGTGTCAGCCCGCTGAAGAAGCTCTGAACAAGGTTCGGCTTGGAAATGTCGTGGTGCGGGCATCTGTCGGTCAGCTCTCGAAACCTCTCACATGCCTCATGGAACTGCTCGTTGGGGAGCATGGAGAAGTTGCTGATCAGGGCTCTCGCTGCATTGGTCCGCCCGAGTGGATAGTACTTATGCAAGTACTCAGCGCGGAGCTGCTCTCAAGTGTAAACAAACTTCCCCAGATGTTTCAGCCAGGTGGTTGCTCTGTCTGCCAAGGAAAAGGGGAAGGCAATCATCCGAATCGTGTCCTGGTCCACCTGACGATCGTGGACAGTACTGCAAATCATCTCAAACTCCTGCAGGTGGAGATGAGGCTCCTCTGTGGCCAAACCGTGAAACCGGGGTAGGAGCTGCAAGGTGTTCGGGGGGAACTTGAAGTCCCCACGATGGCTGGAAGCACCACCCAACGGTGCGTCAAAGTCGATCTGGGATTGTGGTTATCCCGCATCGGTCTCGATGGTCCTGCTCCTCCTGCTGTTGTTGCTGCTACTACGGCTGCTGCCGCGGCTGCGGCTTCGGCGGAAGCTACCGCATCGTCGGGTCCTCCTCCTCCGCGGTTCTTGCGGTTGGCTCTCATCTGCTCAAGCTCTCTCCTCATGTTCATCATGAATGCTCCTTGATCCCTCAGATGCTGCTGGACCGACTCGAGGGAGGCGATCAGGGTGGAGTTGATCGAACCCTAGTCCAAAACGAAATGCTGCTCTCCTCGTGGACCTCTGGTGCGATCATCGGAACTGCCGGCCATCGTCTCTGAAAAATCAAAACAACCGAACTCAGGTGTCGATAAATCATTTATCTGTCTCTCCTCTGGCACTGGTATCTCTGAATCAGAAGAAGAATGGTGGTCGAGGGGGAACAGGGCGGAGTCATACTCGGGTTCGGAGAGCGGGTCTGAGCTCCCACGAACCGACCTAGATGAATGGTCAGGAGTGCTAAAAAGCGGTGCAGCCAGAGGCTGCCTAAGAGACCTCCTGCCCATCATCGTGATCTGGCGAGTAAGGCGGATGAGATCTGGAAAAACTATGATCGAAAGCAAACCCCCAGTTCACCAACGCAACGCGAGCTGAAGACCGTAAAGGCTCGGTCAAATTATCTTGTCAATTTTTATTTTGGTGAACAATCAAAATATCAGAGCGATTACGTGACCTGCTGGGTTACCCGATACTCTCTCAACTGACTGTCCCGCACAGAAGAGTCGGTAATCAGTCGAGATGAGCACCGGAGGGCTTTACCTAGTGTACGGGTCACTCTCTCGCACAAGCAAACCTAGCAATGAGGGGGTTGCTCTCCCCAAGACAAATTTTTAGGTGAGGTATCTTTTAGGGTCGATAGTTTTAGCAGTCCCAATTTTATGGTTTTAGATTTTTTTAATGCAAGCAAAAACGCATAACGAATTTTTCGTTCTCCTGGTTATTAAGTCAAAAACAGGGGGGAGAAGACGAAAAAGTCGACGCGCGATAAATCAATGATGCATGCAGAGATAGAAATGCGTAGCTGACTCCAGCAGTCTACATGCAAGATGATCCGCGCAGAATTTAAAGACAGAAATAAAACTACCTATATGGTGCAGCGGTGAAAACCGAGTCCTAAACAGGCAATTTCTACTCGACAGAACTGTATAGCTAGTCACTCGCCCTCGATCCAAAGAGTACGGTCTAGACCCACCCCTCCTCTTCTCGACAGGTCGAGTTCAGGAATAGCGCTTGACGGGGCAGGCTCGCGGCGCGTAGGCTCTCAGGAAAGCGACTAAGCTATTTTTATTAATGAATTATTAGTAGGTCCAATTACGATATATAGGAACAGGCAAGCAATTAAGTGTGGGGATCCTACTAATTACGGCACATTCAAGCAGAAAAATCCTAAGTCTAGGGGCTCGAGAAAAACCACGTAAAACCGTAAAAGGCAGCGAAAAATCTAAAGCCGCGAGAAAAACGCGAAAAATCTAAGCTAGTCTAAAGGGTCCCCCGAGCACACCGGTGCTCGGCGAAACAGACCCGAGAGTCCAACTGTCTGTCCGAAGGTACCTGTATTACTACAATAGTTCAAATATATGGGAAATAAAACGAATCTACTCCTCTCTCACTCAGCTCCTCTCTCGCTCTCTCCTATGGCTCCGTGCAGAAGGGAGCCGCCTTCGAATCTCGCGGTTGCGCCGGCTCCTCGAAAGTCGCCTCCGCGATCCTCGGGCCCTCGCAAGAAAGAAGACAAATGTCAGACCAGATTATTGTAAAAAAATGTCAGAAAAAATATATCTACAGAAATCTATACAAAAAGCCGTGAAAAGAAAACCACGGAAAAACTCAAAAACCGACTACTAAGCCGTGCTCCCCGGCAACGGCGCCATTCTTATGACACTCCAAGCGACTAAGGTAAAGGTACTAAATGGTCGTCGCGACCTCAATCACTCGGTTGTGTCAATCAAGAAAAAGAGACCACCAATATAAGATAAAATCAAATCAAAATCAATAGCGGTCTTGCTATTTTATTAACCTGGTATAGCGACCAGGGTCGAACACAAGGAGCACGTGATGGCCTTGCGGCCTACGAAGTAGTCAAAAAGGAAATAAAAGAAAAGAAACAGGTATTTTTGGTGGATTTGAATTCTTTTTATATTTTTTTTTGGATTTTTAATGTATTAAAAAAATAAGGAAGACAAGAATACAAGGCAATTCAACTATTTATTTAATGCACTAAAAATCAACCAGAAATTCAAAAAAAATATTTTGGTGTATTTTATAGTTTTTACTATTTTTAGTGAATTTTTGGGATTTTTATGATTTTTATTTAATTTTCTAAAAATGAAACAAGGTCAGAAAAGGAGGTACTGTCCAGCCGAGCTTAAGGGACTTAGATAAAATATCTAAGAGTCCCCAATAAGCGTGGAGGTAATTTTCTAGTATAGAGAAAGAAACAAGGAAAATTTTGGCACCTTAATTATTATTTTTAGTTTTTTAAGTTATTTATTAGAATTTTTATGACTTTTTAGGTGTTTTTCAATTTTTACGAGTTTTAAATATGAAAAATAGCCAAAATTGGCTAGAAATCAAGCACACTAAAAGCAATAGTAGCTAATTTTTTTTATAATTTTTAGAGGTATTTTAATATTTTTTGTGATTTTTCAAATCAGACAGTAAAGAAAATGCGTATTTTTGATTTTTTAAAAATAACAAATGAAATCAAAAATGTCCCCAAAAAGTCTAGAAAATTTTACAACATGGCAGGGGCCACGTATCCAATTTTCATGGAATTTGGAGTTGATTTGATATTTTTTCAAAAATAAGAAGTAGGTACTGTGCACAGGGACCTGAGTGCAAATACCAAGAGTTCTGGGGGGTAAGGTGCAAAATACCCAGGAAAACACGCACGTGGTGCGTGCCTGAGGCACTCAGGGACCTAAATGTAATGAAAACTAAGTCTTAGGACTATTTGGTAACAAGTACCAAAAGTCCGAGGGCTAGTTTGCAATTAACCCACGAATACACGCACATGCACTATTAATTCACGCACAGGGGTATGAAAGCAAATATCCAAAAGGGGCTTCTGTCGATGCACGTGCGACACTATGAACAGGGGTATAAATGCGAATAAAGTAAAGTGCAGGGTCCAATGTGCAAAAGTACCAACGTAAATAAACTTCTACAAATATTTACAGGACTAAACTGAAATAAAACTAAACTAAGGGCCTAAAGCATAAATTTCCCTTTATTAATGAGCCCGTCAGATGGATGCCACGTGGTAGATCAGACGGTCAGGATCAGGTGGCGCTCCAAAGCTGGGCTCCTCGCGATGATCGGACGGCCAAGGCGTAGCCACGTGGAAGATCGCACGGTGGGGAGTAGCGGTGGCTAAACCTTGCGCATCGGACGGTCCATATCGCCTCTCCAAGGATCGTGCGGTCGCTGCTGCTCCTGGGACGGATGGCTCAGATGGAAACTGAAGTGGGAGGTCGATCGAACGGTGGACGAAGGTCTTGGAAGAACTGTCTGCCGGCGAAGTTCGCCGGCCCAAGGCGCACGCTCCTGACCTCCTCGCGGGGCTCTGGTGATCGGGGAAGAATCGGCGGGGGCCTCCGCGTCAGATGGGACTCTCCGATGAAGCGACAGAACTCTAGGGAGCCTGGTCAGCTCCGGCGGAGAAGCGGCTCCTGGCTCGAGTCGGAGGACCTCAGATGGCCCTCGTAGTACCTGCAAGATAGGTCTAGAAGACTCGCGGGTCGAGGGCAAAGTGCCTCGACCCCGTTAGACGTGGTGAAGGTGGTCGGGGAATCGGTGCGGGCGAGCTCCGGCGAGGGGATGGACGTAGGAGCTCGAACCCCAGCTCCTGTGCGAGCTGGGTTGAATGGGAGTGCGGAGAATGTGCGCGGGAGGAAGGCGGAGGCGATGGTAGATTCCGATGGTCGAACGTAGTGGGATGGTCGGAATCAGCGAGAAACGACGGCGACACAAATTGGGGATAATCGGAAATTAGAGAAAAGAAAGAGGAACTGGGTCTACCTGGATGGAGGAATCGACTGGGAAGGAGCTTGTGCAGCTCTTGGTCCTTGCCTCGAGGAGCATCGACCTCCGAGGCTCTGGCTCCGGCTCTGGGCGGAGCACGGCGGTGGTGGCTTGCCGGATCAGTGGTCGCTTGCTCCCTCCTCGCTGCAACACCTGCTGGAGCAAGCTGTCACTCTCGCCAACACGGTGGAGGTCACAGGTGGTCAAGCAAATGAGCCAAAGATGGAAGAATAGGGTGGCGGAGCTCGAGCTTTATACGGTGGAAGGTCCGGGAAGATGTGAGCAGGTAGGGCAATGGGATGCGCGGATCCCGAGGTGGATACCCCGGCGAGGGTCTCGGATGTGGCAGGAATGAATCGGACCCGGGGTTTAGGCGAGAAGTGACCGGGTTTAGGTGCGAAAATTAAGGGAAATCGGGTCGGGCCCCTAAAACTCATGGGAAGTGGTCCTGGAGGGGGAGTTGACCGGGCGGTCAACATCCCCGTGGACCAATGGAAACAGGCCACGTGTAAAATATTTAGAAATTCAATAAAAAATAACAAATAGCAAATGAGCCAAAGATATTTTTATTTTATTTTTATTATTTATATACATAGGTGAAATAAATAGATATGTACATACATATACATGGTATATTTACAATATTATTTTTTGATTTTTAATTTTGTTATTTTTATTTTGGTTTTGTTTTAATTTATTTTATTTATTTACATCATAAGACATAGAATATGTACAAGGTTTTTGGGAATTAATTTTATTTATTTATAAGGCTAAACAAATATAATATGAATGATTTATATACATGGTGACTATATACATGAGTGATGTTTTTGTTTTCTTTTTAATATTTCTATTTTTATCTTGATTTTATATTTATAAATATATACAAATATTTACAATCCAATTTTAGTCTCTTTTTGGGAGGAAAATATTTTTATTTTATTTACACATATATTTACACACATGAGTCCCTATCTCCCTCTACTTTGGCTTTTATGCGGTCAGGCCCATGTTGAGCCCTCCCTTGGGTTAGGTTGCTCAATATTTATTCTAAATATTTCCCTCTTTTTCTTTTTACTCTTTATTCTTTTTATTTATGCACAAAAACATGCTAATTATTAAACTTTATACAATGCATGCTTTTGATAATTATTTGTATTTACATGAATATAGATGTATTTGCAAAGGTTTTTGGTAGCTAAAATATAAGAATAAAGAGTGATGAATGGGTATTCATCATTGATCCCCTATATTTTAAGGAAATAATGGAAACCGCCTTTTTGGTGATATGCCTCTTATCTTGATGGTTTTTCTCGTCCTTTTCATGGATTATAGCAGCGGATCCGTACTCGTCAACCGAGAGCCTCTGCCCTCTTCCACCCCAAATCTCATCTTTACCTCGTTCTTCTTCTCTTTGAGAAGTAAATCGACGACCTCGTTGGATCCAAGAGGATTTTCCCTTTGCATGAGATTGGAGAAGATAAAAGATAAGGAGTAGGTGTACATGTGCACGTACATAGGGAGCAGATCTTTTGTTGTAATGATCATCTTTCTTTTTTTTGCAAATCCAATCACATTGATTGAATCTTTGATTAATGTTCTGTGTACTATCAATTTTTTCTCAAATCCAATATCATTTGCTTTTCTATCTAAACAGTTAATCGAAATGTTAAAATTTAAGCAACTTTAATTCCGCTTAAAAAAACAAATCTTTGACCATTTAAATAAAAAATAAATGACATTGGATTTGAACAAAAGTTGATAGTATATAGAACACTAATCAAAGATTCAACCAATGTGATTGGACTATTGGAATCGATTTTTTAAATAAAATAAAAGGATACCACAATGCCTCTGATGTAAAATGAGTTATAGTAGAGGATCTGCTCTGATCTATACTTCAATAGTATGAATGTTGAAATCATAATCTCCACATTGGCTACTACGAAAATAAAATGATACTATTTGAAGTTCATCTAACATATAAAAAAATATGTGTTTTGCACTTGTGCCAACTTCTGCAATATCAGTTATGCCAAAAAAGCAGATGTTCATCTGACTTCTTACAAAATTCACAGTTCTTCCATTTTATAATGTCAATTATGCCCCTACTTTACCTTAATAGAAAATCAAAATTGTGAATTTGTAAGAAGTTAGAGGCACAATTGATACTACGAAAAAGAGATGGGCACAACTTTTTACAAAAATTAAGAAGGGCAAATGTGATAAAAATATCTTGCGATACAAAACAACTGATGTAGATTATACAAATCGGGGCGAATCCAGGATTTCATTTTTCGGAGGAGGTGGGGTTGGATTGAGTTGATATCCATAGAAAACAAATATCTAAAATTCATATTGAAGAAATTTTGTCCTACAAATGTCTAAATACGTATCAAAAAATGCCTTAGAAATACATAAGAAAATAAATTGAAATTAGTAAAATTAAAATTGGCATACATTGAACAAAATGTAGACTTGATTATGAGCATCTTCTTATTAACCATTTCATGTATTTATTAAATAAATCATGCAAAATATCCACTATTTTTGAAATCGGACATGAGACTCGGTCTGACCAGATCACATGATGAACCGGACCTATGCCTGACTAATTATCCGAACTTCACTAGTTTGGTTCAAATAGTGACATTTTTGATCCAACCATTGTTCAGTTGTTGGATATCTGGATTCTGGTTTAACTTGCTTCAATTGAAAACAGATTAGAATTCAACTTGATTTTATTCAAAAATGTTTCAATTTTTGGAGTTGAATCCATGGCATTTGATTATCCAACATAAATTACTAATCAACTCAACCAAGATCATTTCTAGTAAAGAATTGACCCCAAATATTATTATGTTAAAAATACCTAATTCATATATTATATTTGTATAATATTTAATGGTGCATATGATAAAATATTGTAAATGAGTAAGATATTTATGTTATGCATGCATTTTTAATAGCTTTATGTAAAAGTACATATTATATATTACATCACTTACATCATATATGTATCCATAGAGTTATGTACTATCTTTATATATTTTGTTTATTTGCATGTGTTTGTTTATACCAATACGATTGTGTATACATACACACACATTTACAACAAATGTAGATCAACACATTTCATACAAATACATATTATTTAAAAAAATACATGCCAACATATGCATATACAATTTTATAAGTTTTATATATGTTTATTGATCTTTGTAAATGTATGTGTGTATTTTTGTTTGTTCAATCTACTATTTCAATGATATTTAAATTCATATTTTACACATGATTTTATTTTTTTCCGATTGGATCAGCCATCCCAACCACTCTTTCTTTACCAGTTCGATGTAATCCGATTCAAAAATGATGGTGTTATCATCCGGTTGAACTGATTTAATTTTGTGGTCTAACCTGATTTAGCTTTTTCGATCAAGTTTCTTGTTCGATCATGTGTTCAGTTTCAAAAATATTGCAAATGCATTTAAAAGCAAATACAATTATAAAAGGGACATGTATTGGATGCTTATTAGTAGAAATATTTGCAAGATAAATATAAATAGGGAGGTTTATATATAAAATAAGAATACCGATCGTATTTATTTCATAGGATTTTTCTCATTATATCAAAACAATCCATGAAATTTTATTTCATACAACTGTGTAAATCTACAATTATATCCATATATTAAAATGGATATACGAATGGAGATATGAATATTTGTATATATGAAATTAATATGTGTATCCATTTTGAAAAGATTTACCCTTACCTATTTTAAAATAGACATGACTATAAATGTTAAAATATCTATACTAGAACAATTATAAAGAAGATTGGATACCAATATATTAGTTGTATTTTCACTCGAATGTTTAGTATATGATACAGTAATAGGTTTTAGAGCTAACCAGAAGTAATCAATAGTTATCTCTAATATTGAGAGAGAGAGGGGAGGGATTTTATAACTATTATTTGGCTTTGAAAAAAATATAATAACAAAGGTTAATACAAGGACACATTAAAAATTTAAATAGTATTACATCAGTGATTTTAGTATGACATATATAAACATTTATAACAAAAAATCAAATAAAATCACCAATTATCGATTTTATTTAAAAACACAAAATATTATGATTGGAATTATTGGAATTGACTTTGTATTGCGGGACAATGGCTTTCTTTCTATAGTTAGTGGGTCATAAAGAGTCCGTCATCAATGGTTTTGTTATCCCGTTAAACCATCCAACTCTAGTT
Organism: Ottelia alismoides; assembly: GCA_037367405.1. Lineage (NCBI taxonomy): Eukaryota > Viridiplantae > Streptophyta > Magnoliopsida > Alismatales > Hydrocharitaceae > Ottelia > Ottelia alismoides. Next base: position 279,521 of record JAZKJV010011566.1, read on the forward strand.
CTATAAAGAGATATGATCGCTTATTATGCAAATCATCAAATTGAGAACGAGAGAATCACTGTCTCAACTCTCCATCAGCTGAGAGGGTCTTTACGATCGGGAATAAGGGAGGGAGAAAAGCTGAAGGAAGGATCATCATCGTCTTTTCGACATCGCTATTATCTTCATGATTTATTCATAATTGCGAGGGAGTGAGGTACCTCGTGATTCGTTTTACACTTAGTTTCATATACAATTATGGTTCGTTTCAAATTCCTACAAGTTGAACTAGAGGTAAACTTGCATGCGCGTAAACATATAAGTTATATGGGTTTGAGAGGAATGCAAGAGAGAATGCGATATTCAAGCTCTTACTGTGTGTTTTGATCATAGTTTAGCCTAATTTTGTTGGTTCCTCTCGGTATTCTAACTCCTCTCTCTCTCTCTCACACATCCGCCCCATCACCATGGGCATGTGCTATCTTACTGAGTGACCCCCTCTCCCGAGGTGTATCTTCGCTCTCCCTTGCCCTCTAGCCACTCATCTCCGTCTCGATCTCGATCTATCCTTGCAGTCGATTGTCTCCCCATCCGACTCATTCGATATAAGATATAAATATTTTTAAGTGATTATTATAAGACTGAAGCTTTATACCTTAATTAAGCTTTTGTTGTGAGATACTTATGTTTATATATCTCTTTGGGTAATCACTTTAGTGAAAAGATAAATATTGTAAGTACGTCCTTTATGCATAACTTGTTAGTGGATAAGCTTGAAAAATATAGCAACTATTTGAGTCAAGGTATTTCTCTTGACATTTCAGAATAAAATCGTATATATTGGAACCAAGAGATCTTTCATCTACATTATAGAAATATCAGTAGGCTGTTCATTACAATAGGGTGGTATTCTAAATAAAAGGAAATAGTGATTTTTAATTGACATTCTAGCTCGTGAATTGGCTAAGTAGTTAATCTTATGTATATGTTTTAGAACATAAGGCATGATGCCATCATTAGAGGGAGGTGATTTTAAACACTCATTTTAGAAGAATGTTTGAAAGCACATACTCTCTTTATTAGATAATGCAAAGCTATGCAAATAAACTCTTATAGAAAGTATGGAGTCTCCGTACTTGCTATTACATTTTTATTTTTTTACGCATATATATTATTTTGGGATTTTATCACTTGTGCCCCTCCGAGATATCGCAATATCAGTTATGCCCTTATCTTTTTGGTAATATCAGTTGTGCCCCTCACTTCTTTCTCTGTTATTATTTGTGCCCTTCCGTCAGATTGACCATCAATGAGTTGACTTAACCATGATTTTTCCAAACCTTGGTGAAGTTAAGAGGGGTATTATTATCCAGACTCCTCCTCTTCCTCCTCTTCCCCCGTCTTCTTCTTCTTCCTCCAACCTCCTCCTCCTCCCTCTCCGCCCGGAACTCCTCCCCCGGCCCCCTGCTCCGAGCTCCGCCCCAGCCTCCCTCCGCCCCGACCTCCCCCCGCCCCCACTTCGAGCTCCGCCCCAGCCTCCCTCCGCCCGGACCCCCCTTCCTCGCCCCGAGCTCCGACCCTAAGGCAGCTGATATTCAATCTGGAACTGCAGGCTGTTTACGGGAGCAGAGGATGTGAAATGGGTGGGGGAAGACCTGGGGGCGGGGGTAGGGGCGAGGGCTGAGGGAGGTGCGGTGGAGGGGGGTAGGGGCGGTAGGGAGAAGCTCGGGGCAGTGGAAGAGGCGCGAGGGCAGGGAGGAGGAGCTCGAAGTAGAGGGAGGATCTGGTGGTGGAGGGTAAAAGGCGGTGGAGGAGCAGAGGGAAAAGGCGGTGGGGAAAAGGGGGTGGGGGAGGTAGGTGCAGTACGGGGGGCAGTTGCGAGGTGCGGGGAGCGAGGGGGAGGTGTGGAGGGCGAGGGCAACCGGGGGAGGGGGTGCGGGTGGTGGAGGGCAACCAGGGGAGGGGGTGCGGGAGACGGAGGGGAGACCTGGGGCGGGGGCGTCGGGGCAGGTCGACGGGACAAGGGGACTGGGGGCGTTGGGTCGGGTCGGCGAGGCAAGGGGGACGCGGGGTTGCGGGGGTCTGGGGGCGCAGCAGGGGGGAGGAGGCAGGGGTAGGGGATGAGGAAGATGAAGAGGAGGGGGAGGAGGAAGATGAACAGTGATTGGACTTTTCCATTCATTTATTTTCATTTAATTTCTGATGTGTCCCTAAAATTAACGTCCGTTTGTGTTTCGGATGGACGGAAACTAATCCGAGGGGTACAAGTGATATATTTGCAAGTAGTGAGGGGCACAACTGATATTATCAAAAAGATAAGGGTGTAACTAATATTGCGATATCTCGGAGGGGCACAAGTGATAAAATCCCTATTATTTTATTGAAAAACATTTCATGATTAAATGCTTAAGCTCACCGCCGCCACTTATCTGGTTAGATCGATGCCCGTCAAGCATTGATTACTCCCAATGAAGCCTTCCCTCGAGCAACTGAGCTTGCATTAAGGACAAACACAATGTGATGGTTGCAAAGCCACCCTTGGTAATTGCTATGGAGGAGGTAGCATATCATCATCATCATCTTAGAAGTCAAAAAATAACAAAGGGAGTTGGAAAGTACTATTGCTCATATGAATCAATAAATACCACGAGATTCGTTAACATCTTTTTGGGAACAAACAACCAGATGTGGATGCGTATACGCAATCAATCACCATCATGAAAGCACGAGAAAGAAAGAACAACCAGATAAAATGGTGGTCGATCGCCTCTCGCGACCACTGCAGAAGAAAGATCACTATAAGAGGAACGAGTACAACTCTCTCTATTACCTCCCACTCTTACCTCTCTCTCTCTCTCTCTCTCTCTCTCTCCTCTTGTGGTATTCCCTCTTGTTGTGATGTAGAGGCAATGTCTCCACCCATCTCTTTATATAGTCCTAATATAACCCCACAGTCATATTCCCAATAGGACTATAAATAGAATACAACTCAACTACGGTTAGATTAGAAGTCCAATCCCATTAGGATTTCTAATCCTAATTTGACTCTAATCATACCAATCTCCCCCTTCAGTTGAATTCCATCATGATCTCTTCATCGTCTTGAGTCTGCACTGGGTCATCCCCGTCATCTGCAAGTCTCGTTAATAGGATCTCACCAACTCTGGGTGATGCACTCATCAATGGGCGCTCTCAATGTGTCCCGTCTCAAGTACTCACACAGCTCAGCATTGTGCCTCATGATGTGGCACCATAAATCTCTCATGACTATAGATTATGCCGACATCCTCTAGCAAAGTGAATTGTGCTCGCTTCTCCTTGTTGAGCACTTCTGGAGAAGAGATGTCGAAAACTTATCTCTCTCTCATCGTACTGCTCGTCCTGGAAATAACTGGAGCTCCATCAGTTGTCAAGACCCTTCCCTCGGGCATATATTCCTTGTTCGACATCCTCGTTCCATGCATCACCACGGGTGCTCCCTTACTCGCTTTGATAAACCCCCCCCCCATCCCCTTTAATGGTAACTCGGTGTCCTCGTAACTTGATCGTTTTTAGTGAAATCATATTTTCTTGGTCTTATGAATGTGTCTGACTCCTATCAGAATCAAACCTGTGGAATTGCACTGATCGAAACCCCTTGACGTGGTGAACTTCTCTATCTCCCATCTTGACTGTACCATCATTACATGTCTGATATGTACTGAACTGCTCTTTAGATGAGCACATATGATCTGAACATGCCGAGTCCAAAAATTGTCTTGAATCTGCCTTCATCTCCTTAGAGCATGCTAGCAAGTTTCCCTCGTAGACCGTGGTCAAATCCTCTTGGTCAGATTTAGAATCACCAACTTTTTTCTTTCTTTTCTCCTTCTCATGTCTCGGACAATCGACTTGTAGAGAAAGAAGGTTTTGTTATGTTTATTCCAATGGGTTTAGGGGTCCTTATATAGGAAAAACCCTGGAAACCCTAAATAGTCCCGAAAAGGGAAAAATACAGAATTGCCCCTTATTGGGGTTACAATAAGAAACGTCTCTTAACTACTAACAATTACTAACACTCCCCCTCAAGTTGGAGCATATTTATCAGTCATGCCCAACTTGGATATAATCCATGACAAGCGTTTCTTTGGTAATGCCTTTGTAAAGGCATCTGCAAGCTGTAGATCAGTACTGATGTGTGGAGTGGTGATTCTTCCAATTTTGACTGCATCTCGTATGAAGTGACAATCAATTTCTATGTGTTTGGTTCGTTCATGAAATACAGGATTTGTGGCGATGTAGGTTGCAGATTTGTTGTCACAGTACAAGGGAATAGGTGTAGTGACGTTAATACCTAGCTCCTGAAGAAAGGCCAATAACCACGTGATCTCACATGTGGCTTGTGCCATTGCCCTATATTCTGCTTCTGCACTTGACCTGGATACGACGGTCTGCTTCTTGCTTTTCCAGATAACAGTGTTTCCTCCAACCATCATAGCATAGCCTGTAGTCGAGCGTCGATCTTCTGGAGAGCTTGCATAATCAGCGTCTGCATAGGCAACCATGTTTGTATGTCCATTCGCTTTGTAGGAGAGTCCACGTCCTGGAGATTCCTTTAAGTATCGAAGAATTTGGAGAACATCCTGCTAGTGGCTGTAGCATGGTTGTTCCATATGTTGGCTTGCTCTGTTTACTGCATAGGAGATATCTGGTCTAGTTATAGTAAGGTAGAGAAGTTTACCAACGAGGCTTCTATATCGGGAGACATCCTCAAAGGCTGAATCAGATGAGGTGGTATGCTTCTTTGGATCAGCAGGAATACCAGAGGGCTTGCATCCAAGAAGTCCTGCTTCAGTAAGTATGTCCATGCAGTACTTCCTTTGTGAGAGGTGAAGTCCTTCGGTAGTGCGAAGTACTTCTATGCCTAAGAAGTAGCGAAGAGATCCAAGGTCCTTGGTAACAAATACCTTTTGAAGGAAGGCCTTGGTTTCTGATATCCCATTATAGTCATCACCTGTGATAACCATATCATCAACGTAGACTGCCAGTATAACGGTTCCAGTTGCTCTTTTCCTGACAAATACAGAATAATCAGATGTCGTCCTTTGGAAACCAAGAGTGGTTATTTCTGTAGTAAGCCTGTCAAACCATGCTCTTGGACTTTGCTTGAGACCGTATATGGCCTTGCGAAGTCGACATACATACTCCCCCTCGACTTCATAGCCCGGAGGTTGTTTCATATAAACCTCCTCATCAAGATCGCCATAAAGAAAAGCATTCTTTACATCCAGCTGAAAGAGGGGCCAAGATTTGTTTGCAGCAATAGAGAGAATAGTACGGATAGACCCCATCCGTGCAACAGGAGAAAATGTCTCAAAATAGTCAACACCATAGGTTTGTGTAAAACCTTTAGCCACAAGGCGAGCTTTTAATCTATCAATTGTGCCATCCGGGGATTGTTTGGTCGTAAAGATCCATTTGCATGCTACAGGTCGAACACCTTTCGGACACTGAACAAGATCCCATGTCCCTCGTGAAATCAGTGCATTCATTTCTTCATTCATTGCATGTTTCCAGCCAGAGTCCTGTAGAGCACAATTATGGTCTCGTGGAATGGATACAGTCATAAGAGCATCAGCATACCGTCGGTCATTGATAGATAATCCAGCTGTGGATGTGTAGTTGGATATGGGGTAAGTAGCACAGTGTCTTCTACCTTTTCGTAGAGCAATGGGAAGCTCTATAGGATCATCCGGAACATGCTTGAAGGGGACAGTCGAAGAAGGCATATTATCCTGCAAAAAGGAGGCTGGTAAAGGGATGGCTGGTTGGTTTGGAGCGTTACTTTGATTATAGATGTTGGGTGGTGTAGGGAGATCCAGTGGAATATCAGTGACTGAATCTGAGAAGAAGCTAGTTTGCTCAAAGAATGTGACATCAGCAGAGATGTAATATCGATGTCCAGCAGGATCATAGCATCTGTATCCTTTCTGAGTATGTGAGTAACCTAGAAAGACACATTTGATAGCCCGTGGTGAGAGTTTGTCGGTTTTATGAAAATTATGGACGAAGGACACACATCCAAAGATCCGTAGAGGGAGAGGAAATGGAGAATCATTGGGATAAAGAAGTGAGAAGGGAGTGAATCCATGAATAGTAGGTGATGGTACTCTGTTTATAAGATAGACGGTTGTGAGAATGGCATCACCCCAGTAGGTTTTGGGGACCTTCATCTGAGATAGAAGAGAGCGAGCAATATTTAGGAGATGCCTCAGTTTCCTTTCTGCTATCCCGTTTTGTTGGGACGTGTAGGGACAAGTAGTTTGGTGGATGGTTCCTTCGGAGGCAAAGAAGGAGGCAAGGTCATGTTGGATGAATTCTAATGCATTGTCCGAACGAAAAATTCGAATGGTAGAGGAGAAAACATTTTTAACATAATGAAAGAAGTTCTTTATGATACGACTAATCTCCGAACGTTCTTTGAGCAGAAAAACCCAAGATAACCTGCTGAAATCATCTATAAAGACAGCAAAATACTTATGACCACTTAGACTTCGGACCGGACAAGGTCCCCAAATATCACAATGAACTAATGAAAAAGGGACAGAATGACGAGGCTCAGTGTGAGCCGGAAATGAGGCTCGATGATGCTTCCCAAACTGACATGCCTCGCACTCAAACGGCTTGAGTGAAGAAAGTTCAGGAAACATCATAGAGAGAGCTTTAGCGGATGGATGACCAAGACGAAGGTGCCATAGTAGAGGATCGATGGAGATGGAAGCCGCACCAGAGAAACCAGAATCTGTAGGTATGTTGAGATAATATAGTCCATTCTTTTCATGCCCCCCACCAAAAATTTTCTTCGTCCGGATGTCCTGAAAATAATAGCAAGATTTATCAAATATCACTTTACAATCAAGATCACTGCATAGCTTATGAACTGATAATAGGCTTAGAGGGAAGGCAGGAGCACAGTGAACCCCTGTTAGCCGTAGTGTGGATGAGAACTCCGTAGTGCCCACACTAGTGATAGGCGAATAATCTCCATTGGCAACCCGAACTGATTTCACGACCGAGGAAGGTCGGGAAGAGGATAGAAGGTTACCTTCTCCTGTGAGATGAGTCGAAGCTCCTGAATCAATGATCCAGGCAGGCGCAGATGTCGATGCAGTGCTGGCAGTAGTACTCGAGATTGTTGCAAGGCTGGCAGTAGATGCATTGACAGTAGTATCAGCGGGAGTATTCTGTAGTAGTTGTCGCAGTCGGGCATATTCTGAGGCAGTAAAAGAGGGCTGACTATCACTAGTATGTTGTTCAGATGCATCATAGTAAGTATCAGAGAGGGCAGATTCATATGCACTATTGGCATTAGGGGGCATGCCAAATTTGGCCCAACATCGTTCTGACACGTGGTTCATGCGACCACAATGAGTACAAGGAGGAAAACGATCACGTCCTTGGCCGCGTGCTGAGTCGCGGCCCCGGCCCAAAGTTCGGCCACGTCCCTGGCTAGAATCGCGTCCACGTCCTCTAGAGTGAAAAGATCTTCCTCTTGCAAAATGTGCTGACGTCTCAGCAGATGGAGGAGGATGTGGAGACTCAAGTTCTTGGAGACGACCAAAAATGGTCTCAAGACTAGGTAATGCTGCAGCAGTTAGAAATTGATCTTTGACAGGTTTATATCGAGGATGTAAACCTGATAAGAATCTGTAAACCTGCCATTCTGCCCATTCCCCTACCTGCTTATCACAACAGGCAGGTTGAAAAATAAGAAGTTCTTCAAATAGACCTGTCAGTAGCCTGTAATATTCGATTAATGATGTGTCGCCTTGGCATGTAGACCAAATCTTAGTGTATATATCAGAAAGCCTAGATTTGGTTGTTTGTTGTGAATATGTATTTTCAAGGCTCTCCCACATCGCCTTGACAGTCTCCTTATAGAGAAGATTAGAGGCAATGGAAATGTCAACACTGTTCGTCAACCATGTAATGACTTGACAATTATCAGCATACCAAGTATCATAATCCTTGTCAGTTGGAGCAAGCGGGACAGTGGTAAGAACATAGTTCTTACGTTGGCTACCAATGAAAACCTTGAAGGACCGTGACCACAGAACATAGTTCTCGGATCCCTTCAATTTTATAGTAGTGCCCTGAGCCATCATGGAAGAGGATGGATACAGGGGCTTTGAGTCCACAGAAGTGGTGGTAGATGTCATGGTAGCCGAGTAGAAGGAGCAGTAGAGAAACTAGAAAAGAGTAGATAATCTAGGATATCTCAATAATCATGAGAACCTATTAGAGCATCACCATGCGATAAATAAGTTGACTTCGTTCAAGGAGTACCGTGCGAGACGGTGAACTTATGTCACGCCTGGAGATGGCCTGTAGATGGCGGCCTGGAGAGGGCGACCTGCTGAGACGGCCTGGAGAGGGCAGCCTGCTGAGACGGCCTGGAGATGACGGCCTGGAGAGGGCAGCCTGTTGAGACGGCCTGGAGATGGCCTGGAGATGGCCTGCTGAGACGGCCTGGAGATGGCCTGTAGATGGCCTGGAGATGGCCTGTAGATGGCCTGTAGAGGGCAGCCTGCTGAGACGGCCTGGAGATGGCCTGTAGATGGCAGCCTGTAGATGGCGGCCTGGAGAGGACGGCCTGCTGAGACGGCCTGGAGACGGCCTGGAGAGGGCGGCCTGGAGACGTGGGCGCGAACTGGAGGCGGGGGTGGCCTGGACGGCCTGTAGGTGATGTCGAGGGCGCAGACTGGAGGTGGGGATCCAGCGGTGGTGGCCTGGGCGAGGGGGTTGGATGCGAGAACCCAGCGGAGGTGGGGACTGGAAGTGAGGGCCCAGCGGAGGTGGGGACCCTGCGGTGGATGCAAGGGTGACCCGGTGGTGGCGGCGAGGGCGCGGAGATGTGGTGATGGCTGCCTGGAGGCGCAGATTGGAGGCGATGGCGCGGGTGGCGGCGATGGCGCGGGTGGCGGTGTGGAGTGGAGGCGATGGTGCGGATGGCGCGCGTGGAGTGGAGACGATGGCGCGGGTGGCGACGTGGGGAGGAGGGCGTAGGTGCAGTGGGCGATGGCGCGGGTTTGGATGAATGCGTGGGGAGGAAGTTGCGGGTGAAGAGGCGGCGGCGTGCACGGTGGGGTGGGGAGGCGCGGGTGGGAATCCCTAGGGTCTAGGGTTCCCGCATTACGAGGGGGGGGGCGGCGGGGTGTGGAGGGGATTAGGTCAGAGCCTAGGATTTGGCTCTGATACCATGTAGAGAAAGAAGGTTTTGTTATGTTTATTCCAATGGGTTTAGGGGTCCTTATATAGGAAAAACCCTGGAAACCCTAAATAGTCCCGGAAAGGGAAAAATACAGAATTGCCCCTTATTGGGGTTACAATAAGAAACGTCTCTTAACTACTAACAATTACTAACACGACTATTTTATGACCCTTTTTGTCACAATAGAAGCATCTGATCGAACCTCGTGACTTGGATCGAACTCTGAATCCTATCACCCTTGATCTTGAACGTATACCCTCAGTTGCCAACACATGACCTTCGTCAGTTGTTGCCTCATCCTTCGACCTCGATCGAGACTCGTTCATAAGCAGTGAAGCAATTGTCTCGTCCAATGTCATGGTCTCCTTTTCATAGAGTAGCATCGTCACAATATGATCGTAGGAAGACGAAAGGAAACTCAACAAGATCAATGCCTTATCCTCCTTAAAGAGAGATTTTTCTTTCGCATTTTCTCCTCAAGCGTAAGTACATCTGTCAGAATCTCGTTGAATCCATTTAAATACACTTCAAGCTTTGTCCCCTCGATAATCTTTAGAATATAGAGATTCTTCTTCATTAATAATCACTTCATCAAAGATTTAGACTTGTTTCATCCCTCGAGCTTCATCCAAACCTCTACTAGATCCTTCAGGCCGACGACTTCGTAGAGAGTGTTGTCTGCCAAGAAAAGTTGTATTGTACTGTTCATGAGATCTCTCATCTCCTTCCACTCATCTTCTTTCATCTTCTTGGTTTCTTTTCTTTATATTGGAGAGCTTTCAAAAGTCCTTCTTGCGTGAGTATGTTCTTCACCCATTGTTGCCACAAGGTGACGTCGTTCTTTCCATTAAAGGATTCCACGGAGAATGATGCACCATTCGATGTAAATTTCGCCATTCATTTTGGTATTGTATTTTCATGTACAATCAGAGAAGAGTCCTGATGAATCCCTATTAATCACTCTTTATTCTTTTATTTTAGCTAAATATCTTGGCAAAATATCATGTATATAGTTGTAAATATAATATGTTACCAATAAGCATGCATGTGTTAAGATTCAATAATTTGCATGTATTTGTGCAAAAATAAAAGAATAAAGAATAAAAAAAAGAGGGAAATATTTAGAATAAATATTGAGTGACCTGAACCCAAGAGAGGGTCCAAAATGGACCTGATCGTCAAATAAAATAAGTAGAGAGAGATAGGGTCACTCTACCTTGTACATATTCCTCCCTTTGTATATATAATATTTTTATAAAAATAGAAGTAAAAAGGTATTTTTATCACCTTGTATATATTCCTAAAAATAAAATAAAAATTAAAAAAAATAAAACTAAAAATAAATTTCTCTCTATCACCTTGTATATAATACATGTACATATGTATCATAAACCTATTTATTATACACTTGTAAATAACTCATAAAAATAAACTAAAAATTATTTTATACTCCAAATAATATGTTGTAAATAATAAAATATAAAATTGGGGTATTTTTGCAAAAATAAGAAAATAAAAATAATTACATAAAATACCTAGGTATTTTATACATGTATATAATGTAATATAATGTACATACCTTAATTTATTCTTCATAAAAATAATTAAAAATCACAAAAAAATAGTTCAAAAAATAAGGAATATTTTTCATTTTCAACACTTTTTAATTTTAAATCATCTTCTATTTTTAATTTATTTTTCAAATATTTTTGACCAGTCTATTTTCTGATTGGTCCAGGAGGGATGTTGACCCCGGTCAACTCCCCCTCCCGGACCCCCTTGCGCATGGATCCGAGTCGCACCCGGTTGTCTCCCATTTTTCTCGATCGGATCTTGAGCTCTCATGACCCGATTTCGACGCCCGCTTCTCTCTGGTGGATCAACGATCCTCGCTGATCCCTAGGTATGCGCGGATCGACCTCAGATTACGTTCCCCCGCCCAATTCTTTCAGCCACTTGGGACTGCCTATATATTCTTCATTCGATTCCCAAGACCATGAGCTCGCGTCGCACACCCTGTTGATACCCTAGAGAGTTCCCCCTTGGTGACAATAATCGAAAGTCACCTTCGATCGTCGATTTGGTGCCGTGTAACCGACGCTCCTCTTTCGTGGCTGGAGAACCGTCGCGAGAAGCCTCCCTTGTCAGCCGCAGCTCGGTTGAGGCCATAACCCCTTTGACAGCATCCCCTGGAGCTCAGGATCACGTTAGGGCCCTCAGGTATCTATTTCACCGCTCCTAGATCCCTTATCTCACTCAATCTTCCATTTTCACTCCATCGCACCTCCGCCAGCTCCGACCCATTGGTCGGAGCTTCATCAGCCATCATCACCCGCTCCGATCGACTACCCCATTCACTGTCACCCTCCTTACGCGACCTGATCACCCGAATCTTGGTTGTACAAGCCAAGATTAGGCCCTAGGTTTCCTCCTTCACTCGTCGAAACCTCCAACTCCATTCATCGTCAATTCCCATTGTTTTAGGTTCAATATTCTGACCGAGCGAGTCTGAGCTATCCTCTGCAGGTCTTCGCGCGTGTGGAGACACCCTAAGTCGCCTTCGACCCGCTTTGTCGGAGCTCGCCCAGGTTACTACCACACCCTAGGAGATCATACCATTGACGAGCTCATCGGACTCGTTCACCCGATGCGGAGGAGCCTCACGAGTCGTTTGTCGTCGACCAGTTGTTCATCAGAGCCATCGATTTCCCTCGGTGTTCCATTGAACTTCGCCCAGGCGGAGTTCTTACAGACATTCCCTCTGCCGTTGGATTACACCCTAAGCCCATATTTTATCACAGCCGTCCAGAGCCTGCAACTGTCAGGCCGTTAAAGCTGACAAACGGTCTATGTACGCCTACGTTCGCACCTCCTGACAGTTGTTCGATTCGCCATCTGTACGCGCCAGAGCCGCACGTCGTCATCCAGTCAGAGCACGCCACCTGTCCCCCCACGCGCGACGCACGAGCTGCTTGGGTAATTTGCTCAACTACCCCTGCATTTACTTCAGTTTGTTGTTTAGTCTGTAAAATAAATAGTATACAGAGGACCTTTTTGCACTTGTGCCCCTACAGTTTTTCGTATTTACATTTTAGTCCTTCCTTTATGGTTGCACGTGCATCGTCATGTGTATTTGTGGGTTAATTGCATTAACTATCCTGGCTTTATTCTATGTTATGTTTCGAAGTTATAGTTTCAATATTTGCAGTTATACCCTTGTACGTACTGATTTGGGACATGTGCTAGAATTTGTGGAAAATTTGCAGATAAGCCCTACACTTTTTAGATGTGTTATTATTTCGTACCTGGAATATAATTTCATTGCACTTAGGTCCCTATGTGTTGTATGTTTGATTTTTAATTCAATAAATAGCAAATATTGTCCAAAAATCACAAAATTTTGACACATGGCTCCTGCCATGGTGTAGGAATTTTTATAAATTTTGGTTTTATTTTTTTATTGTTTATTATTTTTAAAATTCAAAAACCACAAAAACAACTATTGTTTGCTTTTAAAAAACCATTAAAATATTAAAAACCCTTGAAAAATTCCAAAAACATTCATCTTTGCTTGTTGTTTTGTGTTTTCACTTTAGGCCAAGTTTCATCTCATTTCCATTTATAAAAACCATAAAATTTAAAAATACTCAAAACCTTAGAAAAATCGTTAAAAATTCATAAAAATTTAAAAAAATTGCATTTTAGGTTTCTGTAGTTGGCTTTTAACTTGTAGTTTCACATAAAATTACTGCTCAAATTTTATATACATTTAAGTAGTTTTAAATTGCATTTAGATTTGGGTTGTACATTATCTAGCATTTTTTTCCCTTGTTTCATTTTTAGAAAATTAACTAAAAATCAGAAAAAATCAAGAAAATTAACAAAAACATCTGAATATTTTAAAAACTCAAAAATATTTTTATTTGAATTTTCTGGATATTTTTGATGCTTTAAATAATTGTGTATTTGTGAATTTTTGAATCCTTTTAGCCTTTTTCTTAATATTAAAAATTCCAAAAAAATGAAAAATATAAAATCCACCAAATTCTTTATTTTATGGATTTTTGACTACTTCGTAGCTTTTTGCATATCGTGCTCATTGTGTTCGACCATAGTAGCTATACCAGGTGAAAATAAATAGCAAGATGGCTTGCCACATACATTACTTGTTTGATTCTTCGTTTGGTGGTCTGTTGTTGTTCTTGTTGAGTCCGGTCTGAGTGGTTGAGGTCGCAACGAACTTTGGTACCATTCTTGCCTTAGTCGCTCGGGTATTTCACGGCCTCATCAAGTCCCCTCGATCCGAATCGTCCAACTCGTCCGGAGTGTGCAAAAGCCCATATCTGGAATGGACTCTGGATGCTCCCGATCTCAGCGGTTTATCATAACCGTTGGTTCTTCGCAGCCTCTAAAAAAGGAACACCTATTATGTCACATCATCTCCTTATGTTGAATCTTGTTATAATCCGCCACATCGTATGCCTCGTTGTCCTCAAACCAAGATCTGATACTAGTTGTTGGGAACGAACAACCAGATACAGATGCGGATACGCAATCGATCACCACCACGGAAGCATGTGAAAGAAAGAACAACCAGATATAACAATGGTTGGTCACCTCTCGCAACCACCACAGAAGAAAGATCATTATAAGAGGAACGGGTACAACGATCTCTCTATTACCTCGCTCTCTCACCTCTCCTCTCTCTCTCTCTCTCTCTCTCTCTCTCTTATTGTGGTATTCCATCTTGCTAGGGTGTAGAGGCAATGCCTCCATCCCCCTTTATTTATCTCAAATACAACCCCATAATTCTATTCTCAATAGGACTATAAATAGAATTCAACTCGCCTACTATTAGGTTAGGATTCTGATCCCATTAGGATTCTTAATCTTAATCTTAATGTGACTCTAATCCTAACACATATGACATAATTTTTATGCATTCACGCAAGAAGAAAAGGATGGTGATTCAAGTTTACAAAGATCATGATCATATCAAGGGTGTTGTAGATGAGGAAGACAATGAAGAAGACACTAGAGGAAACAACTTGTGGAGTAGATTAGAGTAGAGAGTAAAGTAGGTTATAGGATATCGAGAAAGTAACTTAATTCAGTGATAGATTTTTTTTGAAGTTTAAACATTTAATATATTATACTGTTGTCTTGAATATGTTATATCTTATTTACATGTTTAAATTTTAATCTGTTTTTGTTAAGTGTTCAAGATTCCAAAGCTATGCGGTTCTCGTATCATGTTCATTTTGATATTACGCTGGGTAGATATCAAGATGTTCGTTATGATGTTAGCATGTACATAGCAGGATGTTTATGAAACTGTATGTGTGTGTTAGTCAATTAAGTGGAGGGGACATCCTTTGATCGTCCCTTTAATCCCACTAGGTTATCCCCATAGGCATAGATTAAACAGTGTAACCTAAAAGAAGGCTCCCCTTTTGTTGAACAGAGGGGATGAGTGTGTTTGTCTCACCGTCTACTAGAAGGGACGATTGTTACCGTCTCAAACAAGGATGCAGAGGAGACAATCGCCATCGTCCCCTCCGTGTTTGAGGAAGTGACAAGCACCACCGCCTTATTGTTTATAAATGGAGGGAATGGTTATAATTTTCTCCTATAGTTGATAAGAAGGGATGTTCCTGGATGTCATTGCTTTTGATCAAGTGGCATACAATCCCAGGGGATTGCCGATGGACCATTCCGAGATCAGGGGGGATGATCCCTTTATTGTATGGGACGATGTGTGACCATTACATGTATTTTCCATCCCTATAGTGATGCAAGGACGCAAAAGAGAATCGCGAGTTTAAGGCTTCTATTAAAAACTGTAGTATTTTATTCCTTGTATGGAAATTTAGATGCAATTACCTACTAATAGGGAAATGATTCATGTATTACATAAGATCAAACTCACGACATTTCTATTATGCACTATATTGCTTACTTCACATCTTGTTATATATAGAGAGAGAGGATGGGGAGTATGCACTCTGGTGCATGTAATTTTACATGCACCAAGGCCTATATCTTTCATTTTTTAGAAAATATTACTGTGTATATTCATCTATATATCTCTCCAATATACCATTCGAATTTCATTAGAAACAGAGACCCATATACCCTCCATCTTGAACATGTCGATTACATCAATTCTAAGACCGTTAAAATTATTTGTTCTAGATGAAGGGCATAGTGTCTTTGTTTCTCATGAAATTCGAATGGTATATTGGAGGGATATATAGATGAATAGTCAAGGTGATATTTTTCAAGAAAGTAAAAAAATGTGGGAGATATAGGCCCGGTGCATGTAAAACTACATGCACCAGGGTGCATACTCCTCACCCTCATATATATATATATATATATAGAGAGAGAGAGAGAGAGAGGGTCCTTCCAATGAGGTCCACCTTTCCATGCATCTTGGAAAGCCACTCATAATGATCGTGTGATGTAGATCTAATGGATGAGATTAAAACCATCAAAAAAAGCTAAGAGTGATTTTTGAAATAACTACTTAACTAAAATTAAGGAGGCGATTGAGCGTTTGAAATTTAAATACTAATATTTTAAGAATTTTAATATTTCCAAAATTGATATAATTAATTCGAAGTACTACTAAAATATATTCCTAAGATAGATTATAAACTTACCGTGTACCTATATATTTGAAACTGAGAAGGTCGATGTGTTACTTAAAGTTCCTAAGATTTACAAAAACAAGGAGTACAATACAAAACAATGGCAAAAGAATACAAAATAAATCCTTTCGTGCGTGTAAATGTTGTCAAGTGTTTTACAATTTCTAACAATGACATGAGAAATAACTTGACATTTTACTATATATGGATAACAACACAATATTCAGAAAACACAATATCCGACCTAAAGGTTACAAATATAAATCAATCTCGAAAAGGGCATATGTATTTGCAACTGAGAAGGTCGGTGTGTTAACTTTAAATTACTAGGATTTACAAAAAAAATAAGCACAATACAAAACAATGGTAAATAATACAAAATAAATCCATTCGTTCATGTAATTGTTGTCAGGTATATTACAATTTGAATCAGTTATATGAAATATAATTTGGCATATTGATATACGACGGAACATAGCACAATATCCAAATAACACAATATCCGACGTAAAGGTTACCAATATAAATCAAACTCTAATAGATCATATGAATTTGCAACTAATAAGGTCGGTGTGTTTACTTTAATTTACTAAGAATTGCAAAAAAAAACAGTACAATACAAAACATTTGTAAAGGAATACAAAATAACTCCAATCATACATGTAAATGTTATCACTTATATTACAATTTATAATATTTACATACAAAATTACTCTGTAAGTTACAATATACACGTAACATAATACAATATCCAAATATATATTTAAATTTATGTAGCTTCAAATAATTTGAGGATGACTTTTACTATATAAAAAAGAACATAATTAAAAAAATAAATGTATTACATTATAAAATTTTAGTACATATTATACATAGAAATTTCTCTAATTGAAAGTAAATCGATTACTTAACAGGGGCTCCATTTAAAATAAAGTGACATGATTTTACAAAATGTATTGCTAACATACAAAACCATGATATAATATTACAAAACATCCGTTGGACATGTGACCCCACGGCGAGCCATTATGCAATAAATGTTATTGCAAATATCATTCCCTGATCTGATATGAAGAATAAATAAGTTGCATAATAGATTCCTTAGTACAACTAGGGTTATGTACCATGACCATCTTGATGATCATACAGCTGTGGATTCAACTGTTGAATCATAGAGGCTGGTGCTTGGATGAATATCTGAGGGGTTAGATTGAGGACTCATCAAGCACCGTCAAATGATTGTTGAGAGATGATCTCCAGCATGAGTAGGAGATGGCAATCCTTATCTCTAAAGGCTGATATCTGACCGACCTCTTGATGCATGTCCTCTGCATAGGAATAGAGATTCGGAGGTGTCAGATTAGTTAGGTCAAAGAGTTGACTTAACGAGATCGAGATAACCAAAGTCCTATATCGTATGTTCTCATGATATAGGCACGCATCCTCTGACCGGAGACAGATGTGTTACTATATGTCTGAGTATGTACATTTGGCAGACCAATAGGTTGATGACCTAACCAAGGTCTATACACCGGCGCGCTGGTGTGCCTATAAGGGCATATGAGTAATACGATCTCTCAAAGGGATAATAGAGGTTCATTTACTGAACCGGAAGACATGAGCTCACTCATGAGATATTGGGAAGAATCAAATTCCGTGCACGGTCGTCTCGCTTTGGAAGCTTGACTGAATTTGTAGGTTTGATATATACTTTTGGAAAGTATATGATCAAGACCTAGGTATGATATATGCTTTTGGAAAGTATATGATCGATACCGAGTCCTAATGATCGAATGAGAAACTTACTGATAAAACCATGAAGTAGACAGTATAAAGTTGATCCAATACTTCAGGTTTAATCTGAGTCTTCCAGTAATCAGGATGTACAGGTATTAAGAATACCTGAGGGTGATGTTATCATAAACGATTGTATAACCATGACGCTTCCATTCCTAGGGAGTGATGAAACGGGTCTGGATTTTAGTGACTCCTCTCAGTAGAAATGTAATCTGATCTTAGATCAAATGTTGGACATTGATCTGAATATGATTCAGATGCAATGAGAAGATTAGATTTACGGTCTTGATTTAATCAAGCATCTATGGGAGGCCCGCGATCTGGATTTGAGATATGATCTCAATATTCAAGTCACTATACGTGGAACAATACAATCGCCATGTCCTTATCTCCAAGTATTCGCGGAGAAAGCGCATTATCCTTGAATGGGTTCAGGATAGTTTCATTGTTGATAATATGTATTTGAGCATTAAGAAAATGGATAAATAAATGGGATTTGATTATCATGAATAATATGAATTTGATTCATATTATAAAGAGAGTTATCTTAGATAATTAAATGAGATTTGATTATCAAAGATATAAATAATGTGAATATGATTCATATTATTTGGGTACAAGAGAATAGAGATCCAAGATGATTAAATTTGGGGGAAATCTACCAAGGCAGATAGATAGACTCCTTTTCCGCTGCTAAGGGAGAGCAAGAAAGGAAAGTGATTTAATCATCATGGGTATGAATAATGTGGATAGCAATATCCATATTAGTCATATATATTATAAATGTGATTTGAAATATATAAGAGAGAGCTAATTGTAATTTACATTTGTTAATTAAATGTTAATGTGAATTGGATTCACATTGGACATTAAATTGAAAATATAATTTACATTTTATTTTGGGTTGTGAATGTGATTCACAAATTTCCAATGGCATGATTGCAATGTTCACAAAATAAATTGGATTTATTTTTATGAAATAATTTGCAACAAAAGTTGTTGCAAATATTGGAGAGAATCATGAGATAATGTAATCTCATGTAATAGGAAAAGGGCATCCACCTTTTATATAGGAAGAATGGACGGCCACAATTCCTATAAGGAATTGGTGGCCGTCCACCCGCCTTATGGAAGGAGGCTTGTCTCCTTTCCTATTTCTCCAATGGAGATTGATTTAATATAAATCAAATGATATTTATTGTATATTTGATTTTTATTAAATTAATTGTTGTTAGATTTTTTCCAACAAAATCTAAGCCATTGAAAGAAACACAATCAATGAGGACCATTGGATTTGTGTTGTCCCATGGATTGAGATCCATGGATCCCAAAACCCTATAAAAGGAGAGGCACCCCATTGTTATTCTTTACACAAACACACAATGCTTGAGAAGCATATCTCTCTCTCTTTCTCTCTCTCTCCCTCTCATGGCTGTCCACCATGGATGCCCTAGAGAGGCTCTCCATCACCGCGGCATCGTCGTTATTCTGCCCGATTGTTTGCTCGTGGATCTCCGTCTCCTTCGGTGTCACTACAAAAAAAGACGGGATTGGCGTGCACATAAAAGCTCGTTATGTGCACGCCTGGTGCACGCCATGTGCACGCCCGAGGGGTGGGCGAGCACATGTGCTCGTTAAGGGCATGCTCGCTTATCTGAGAGTCGCCACGGCTGGTGGACGAGCACATTGGGATGCTATGTGCTCGCCCTCTCTCTGGCGTGCACATATGTGCTCACCGATGTGATCGCCTCCTCTATAATTTGCGATTACCCACGGAGCATTGGGCGAGCACATGTGCTCGCCCAAAGTGATTTCCAGGAAAAAAATATACAGGTTCGACAGGGTTTTGACGCCCCGTCGAACCTGTATACCCTGCCAATAAACCACTGCAGGTAGCTCACTAAGGGTATATATATTATAGCAGTTCGTAGAGTAAGATAACTAGCACTAAGAATTTAAAGGAACGCAATATACATGAATTCAGAAATAAACAATCTAATTTAATATCTAAATATTACAAACAAGTCAACGCCAACAAAGTTCATATAAATTAAAAGATATGCTAATAGTTTAAAAAAATACAGGTCCAAACCAACAAAATTTTACTTCTTCATTTATCTAAAAAATTTGGACACTAAACCCTGCTTTGATTTCTTTTTTTCCTTCTCCTTTTCTTTGAACCTCTCGTACATGCGTGCCTCTTCTTCAGGGTCGTTCTCCTCCTCCTCTTCGTTATCAGATTCAATCTTTTCAGGTTGAGATGCATGCCCTTGCGACCTATATTATATATGGAAGATATTTATCTATTACATGCATTTTGTAGATATAGAAATTTAATTGTATTACTCATTCTATATGAAGAATACTTACATGTACGTCGTGAACTCCTCTCGGAGCTTCGTCACCTGCTCCACCATCATCGCCATCTGCGACTCCATTGGAACTGTTGATTGGGACGGATGTGGTTGCGTGTACGACGGCTGAGAGTATGCAGAATAGGAGTGACGATGTTCCCCCACATAATATGGAGGGAGACCACCAAGCGTCTGCTTCCTATTCGCCACAACGTCCCTCTCCTCCAACACCTTATAAGTTTTTCAATTTTTAATATAAAAGTATATATTAGAAATGAATATAGTAAGATAATATTTATCCATATATACCTGCTTCCAGATCGTTTTATCAAATGGTGGTTGCTCTCCAGTTGGATCGACACCCCATTTTTCTGCAGATAGTGCCAGATAACGATCCTGAAATACAAAGTTTACAATATATATAAATATGTTATAATATATCAATTAATTGTAAATTAATTGATAGACTTACCAACAATTGTCCTGCTTCAGGAGTGGACCATTGCGAGTCTCCTTCTCTCCCACTCATGTGGGACCTCGACCACCACTCCTGAAAAGAGGGTTCCCTTTCCAACCTAGCAGCCTGAAAATTTTTTTAAGATCTATTAAAACATTGCATTATATTAAAGTAGATCTCCAAAAAATAATTTTAAATCGTAATATCATCTCCGCTTTAATCTGATTGTGGCTTTTAGAGCCATTGGTCGACTTAATCCTTTGTTTTTGGCGGTTTGTCTTTCCCGCCGTAGATCTTCTTCCAAACTCATCATCCGCAACGAATGCATCACAGAAATCGGCCCATCTGGAAGGATTATGTTATGATAATTGATTATTTTAAAAAGTACAATATAAATTATTTGACAAGTATAATACCTATCCTCCGTACACCATGACGGCGGGAACCTCTTCATTTCCTCGCAATTGTCTAATACGTACAACTCTGCAGCATCCTTCTCTTGTTTCGATAAGAAACGTTCAGTTGCTTTGCCTATTAGATGAGTGGATGGCCGAAAGATACTAATACAACGTTCTTCATCGGAAGAAATTGTCTCATTCCTCCTGCATCTATTGTGGATAGTCTCCACATCTTATGGAAGATATCTTGCGCAGAATGTTGCGACTTCCTCATATATATATTGTGAACTTATAGATCCTTCAACTTTACTTTTGTTTCGGACCTTTCTTTTAAGAAAGAACATAAACCTATAAGAAAATAGGTTAAACATTTAGTCCAAATATTAAAGAAGGAATGACATTATAATATATTTAGTACCTTCCAAATGGATACATCCAACGATATTTTATCGGTCCACCAACTTTTGCTTCTCATAGAATATGAATCATCAGATGCTCCATCGAATCAAAAAATGACGGCGGAAATATCTTCTCCAGGTTACACATAATCACAAGAATATTTTTTTGAAGATAATCCATCTCCATGCGGTGTATGCGTGACGAGCATAATACCTGGAAAAATCTGCTTACATCTGAAAGAGCATCGATAATATTTTTGGTAACAATCCTCTGAACACTAACGGTAGTAATCTTTCCATAAAATTATGACAGTCATGACTCTTCATTCCCTTAAATGTAAACTTCTTCAGATCGATCAAATTGGAAAAATTTGATGCATATCCGTCTGGAAACTTTAATTTACTTGTCTATTCACAAACAAGCTTAACTTGATTTCTATCTAAAGTATACTTTGTTTTTGGAACTTCAACCCTTCCACTATCATGTTCCTTGATATGCAATTCTAGGCGATTACATATGAGTTGTAAATCACGACGAGACTTTACTATATCTTTTGATCGACCGGTTACATTCATTACAGTGTAGAAGATGTTATCGAACACATTTTTCTCTATATGCATAACATCTAAGTTGTGTCGTATCAGTAACTTACTCCAATATGGTAACTCCCAAAATATATTCTTATTAATCCAATTATGACTGTCACCAAAACCAGGAAGGTTTTTTGTTTTATCTCCATTTTCTAAGGCTGATTTTTCTAATTGTTCCAAGTATAATAATATCATATCGCCTTTCTTAATTGGTGGAGGATCTGAAAGATCAATTGTATTTCTTTTAAAAGAATGTTTCTGTCTTTGATATGGATGATTACTTGGAAGAAATCGTCTGTGACAATCAAAAAAACATGGTTTCTGACCGTGTTGAAGCTGGAATGATTTAGTACTATCCATACAATATGGACAACTTTTACGTCCATGCGTACTCCATCCAGATAGCATTTCATATGCTGGGAAGTCATTTATCGTCCAAAGCAGAGCTACTTTCATGTTAAATGTTTGACTCTTATTAGCATCATATGTATCAACTCCATCGACCCATAACATTTTCAACTCATCGATAAGAGGACGTAAATAAACATCAATGTACTTTCCCGGATGTGTAGGTCCTGGTACTAACAGCGAAAGAAACATAAACTGTCGCTTATTACATAACCATGGGGGTAGATTATATGGCGTTGTCATTACTGGCCAACAAGAGTAATCTCTACTTCTTCTATGAGGATTAAACCCATCTGTACATAAATCTATAACGCAATTCCTCTTTTCATCATTAAATGTAGGAAAAGCTGACATCAATTCTTTCCAACAATCAGATTTGGATGGATGCTCCATATATTCATCGACTTTATGTTCTGTGTGCCATGTCATGTATTTCGCCGTTTCTTTACAATAATATAGTCGTTTCAATCTCGGAGTCTACGGGAAATAATGTAGAATCTTTCTCGATATTTTTGTTCCACTCTTACTAGCTGTCTGATATCTTGGCTCATTACATTCAGGACACCGTTGTAAATGTTGATGTTCACCGTAATATAGAATATGGTGATTTATGCATGAGTCTATTTTAATTTCTGCTAAACCCATCTTCGGCATCATCTTTTTTTTTGTAATAATTATCAGGTAATTCTGCATCTTCTAGTAACATCTTCTTAATAATCATCAGCATTGCATCAAAATTACGATCGGTCATATTATATTCCATCTTCATCGATAGAAGATCCGAGACCGCAGAAAGTTTTGAATATGTCTTGCAACCCAACCACAATGGCTCTTCCGCTTTTTTCAACAGCTCGTAAAATTCTGCAGACTCTCCATATGGTTCCTCATCATCTAACAAAGTATCATTAAATTCTGGACCTGTAACATCCATAACCATATCTGCAAAGGGATTAATATTGTCAGCTTCTTCCACATCATTCATTCTGATCTCGAAATTCTCACCATGCCTCCACCAAATCTGATATCCTTCCATGAAACCCATTCTATAAAGATGTAACTGAGTTTCATCTTTTGATCTCTTCCTCATTAGACGACATTTCTTACACGGACACAAGATAGTTCCATCTGAATCCACAATACGGGAACATTGTGCGTAAGCAAATTGTATGAATTCCTAAACACCTTTTTGAAAAGCATCTGCTATACGCCCATCCACTATACGGTTGTACATCCATTCTCTATTGGTCATATTTATGAACCTGAATTAAATAATCTAAAATGTCAAATCTAGGAAATTGAGGATATCTAAACGTATCACATTATTGAGATAAAAGATGAGAAGAGAAGTGTATTAATTATGTTATCACTTTAGCACGTCCATAAGGATTCAAATTTACAAAAGATGATCGTTGTCACAAGTATCTTTATTTCTAACGAAAATTCAGCAGTATAACCATGCACCTCTCTCGTATACCCCATAAATCAATCGTAATTAATTATCAAAATAATCATATTATTGATTATTTCAATAATAATTATGACTGATTTGGTATACAGAAGAGGAAGGGGTTATGAACCGAATTTCCGTAAGAAATAAAGACATTGTGACACGGATCACCTTTTAGTAAATTTGAATCCTTACGGACCCCCTTAGTCCGGGACCTCCGAACTAAGGAAAGCTAATATAAATGTAATACTTTAAGATCATTTTACGTCATACATTTGTATGTGCTACAAATGAGACTATAAAATAATCTTAAAATATTTATTCATTTATATTAACCGGGCATTTACGTATATTTGGCTGATTAACGATGGGGATAGGGATAAGTGTGATCCTTATTTAGTGCATAATACAGTGCTTGGGTCACTAAAAGTTAATGGGCACCTGCAAAAAAAATTCGAACCTGCAAACATCAAAATCCACGATCATTGGTCTGGGATAAACATCCCAAAGTGAGTCCAATAGTGCTGTGAAAAAATAAAAAAAATATAACACAGTTAGAGGTGATCAAATCCTCCAATGTGTTGCACACGCCACCCGTTGTGCAGGGCCACACACCACCCGGTGTGGAAGGACGCTTTGTGTGTGAAGAATTTTGTGCGATTTTCTAATAATTAATGTATAGTATTTTATACTTATCATAAACCTAACTATAAGTTAATGTGATATAGTTAATCACAATAACTAAAATTTAATGTGATAATAAAATTATCACAGAATCAAAATTTTTGTTTGTAGTTATAATTATCACGCATCAATCATTTTAACTTAAATAAATATCTAATTTAACATCCATTATATAGTTCTTATTCTCAAAGGCTTTGTATCTCCCATCACCTCTTTCAATGAACCTAGTGTTATGAAACTAGTGTTATGGCACTTCTCTATATTAACATTCTCTAATTTTATTAAACTAGTCTTATGTCAATTCCCAATGAACCTAATGTTATGAACCTAGTGTTATGAAACTAGTGTTATGAACCTAATGTTATGAACCTAATGTTATGAACCTAATGTCAATTCTCAATTCTCTATATTAGCTATTGTTTCTCTCATCCCATCTATATCAACATTCACCTACATTATACCCATCTACATCAACATTCACATACATTCACCTACATCAATATTTATTCACCTACATCAATATTAGACATATATATATACTCAAATCTAACAACAACTACATATTAAGCAACTACATGAAGCATAAGCAACAAGATTAACAACTAGTGATATTAAGTTTAAGAACAAAATCATCAACAATATCAAAACCCTAATATCTAAAACAAGTATAAAAACGAATGAAATACACAAAAAAGAGAGAAAGAGAAAGGATGATAAGATATACCTAACGAAGGGTGTGTGCGTGATTGAATGGTCAAACGAACCTCTCTCGACGCGGTAATGGCACAGCACAAGTCGCCGGAGGAGAGGAATCAGGGAAGAACTCGTGCAGGAATGAGGAAAGGGGGCGCCCGACGTTCTATTTACGGACGCGGGCGAGCACACTTATGTGCTCGCCCAGTGCTCTTTAGGTGCTCGCCAGGAAAATTGACACGCGCATATTCCGTCGCGCCTCCATTTTCAACTGGGCGAGCACATTTGGGGGATCACGTGTGCTATTAAAGTGCTTGCCCATCTATAAAAGTATAACCGTGCCTCCAGATTCAAAAGGGCGACCAGGATGGCGAGCACATGTGCAACCTAAGTGCTCGCTCGGAAGTGGGCGAGCACATGTGCTCGCCTCGTGCACCCCATTGTGTGCACGCCAATCGCGCTTTTTTTGTAGTGTGTGCCTCGCTCGTGAAGAAGACGTCGGAACTCGTGTGTCAAGATCAGGAGATCCTACCGCTTGGATCATCAACATGGATTGCGAGAAGCACGCGGTTCATCCCCGCGCTCGCAAGCGTCTCCTCCGTCAGATCGAACTTGAGACAGGAGTTCTCTTCATTTAAAAACTCGATCGCAATCACGCTTCAAGAGGTAACCCTAATACTTCTTTGTGCTTTAGACAAAACGATCCGAGAAGTGTTCTTGGATCATGTGGTTTCGTCGCGTGAAAAAAAATTTTAATTTCCGCTGCATAGAACAACTAGTGCGACTAGTCGTTCTTCGTCGTATCCGATACGACGATCACGCTTCCATTATGCGCTTGAGGATCTAACTATATCCTTCAAGTGGTATCAGAGCCTTAGGTCGACGGTTTCGAATATGATTCGCAAACCGAGGACGACTTGGTTTCGTTAAGGTCACGAAAGTTTTTATCGCATTTGATTTCGCAGATCTATTTAGTAAATAATTTCGGCCATATTTAAAATGTTTAAGCACGAATTGATGACTTGGATTTTATTCCTCATTAAATAAGAAAACCATAGAATCTGAGTTTGCGTAAATCGGATTTCGTATGCTCGAGATATGGTTGTTTTAATGAACGTGTATGCACTGTTGCGGGAACTGTAGATCTTAACATGATTAAAGAGTTAATTATTGTTTTGATCCATCTCGAAATACGTGAAACATCACTTGGGTTCTGTCCTAAATCAAGTTAGCAATCTTTGAAAATTGAGTTTGTCTAATTTGAGAAATATTGGAATATGATTATTTACTTAATTGACTTGGCCTCAACCAATTAATTGATTAGATTTGATCTAAATCTTAATTGGAAAGACAATCATCAAACTTGATGCTTGAATAGGATTGGGAATTTGTGTAGCAAATTTCCTTATAATCAAAAATGTTTTGATTATTACTATATGGTATAATTTCAGTTGAAAAACCGATGATCATCTCAAGTACAAATTGATATATCTGGCATTATGCTTTCCCGAGGTGGATATGGTGTCTAGTCGGAGAGCATTGGGGTTGCGGGTTGCAACGTATGTGGTCCGTCCCACTCTCGTCGGTACTGGCCATGATAGCGGGTAGGGACTGTATAATGCCGGAGAAAATCAAGGTGTATTTTTCTAATTATTAAAATTCGAATTAACACGTATTTTGAGATATTACCATATATATTCAAGTAAAATAATCAAGTTTGATTGATTGAATTGGATTGATAATTAATTTAATATGATTAAATTGATTATGTCCAATTGAGACACTCTATTATGAATAGAGTTATCATTTCCCTTAGAAGAATGAATTATATAAATGTGATTCATGATAATTAATTAAAATTTGAATATGAGATGGAGGATCACATAAGTGACATCCATGGTCTCCCGTCAAGGCGAAGAGTTCCGTCGCCAGGGATTGCATGTGGGAGACGCCTGTCCGAAGTGACAGCTCCTGTATGCAAGCACATCTGGATCGGGCTCTTTCCTTCTCGAAAGAGTAAGGCCGTATACGTAGTGACCCCAATATCGGATCCTCATATTATTGGGCGATATTGGATTGCGCATAGTGAGTACTATTCCTGTTGACGGTTGGTTCAATTAATGACGGGTCAACGTCGCCTTAGGGGTGGTGGGCCCGGGTGTTAAAGACCGAATTGGGAAATGCAAGTTGAACTTGCAAGGCGGAATGTGTTCCCACTTCTTTTTATCGGAGTTGCAGATTCTCATATTATTGAGATGTAACAAAGATAAGGAAGGAGATCCCAGATCTTCCTGAGATATAATGATAAGTATATCTCTTACATTGAAAGTGATTAAGGGAATGAACTTTCAATGTTGACAAGGCAAGATAACTTTGATATAAAAATTCCTAAATCAAAGTAATATATATATATATATATTTATATATTTATGCAAATTTCTTATTTCAGATAATCCTTCATTAAACCCACTCAATGTTATACTCAATAATAACCAGTAAAATGTCATGGATTGGACTCATGATCCAGATATTGTACTTGCAGTTGGACACATAATGTATGTGGTTGCAATGTGCAAGTTTCCTCATAATATTGAGGAATGACAATTAAATAGATAATAGGACTACAACCCTAGGGTTTGTATGTCTCTATAGTCTTGATCTCATCGGATGTACTTTGGAAGTGAAATGTTGATGATGATCACAATTGTCAATTAATCCTTATAAAATCTAAGAAGATGTTCTGCCATACATATGTGCTCTTGACATTTAATCATGAATGACGTAGTTCTCTGCATTGTTTAGAATGGTGGCTCTATAAGAGATGATATATTCAAATTATTTGAATACCTACCTGAACCAATGTTTTAAGAGTCTAGATGGATGTAGACATGATGAGTGTCATCATTCCACTGTCTATACTCTAGTCATTCATGAAAATTCATAATATTCATATTGTATGAATTTAATGAAGCATGTATAAATGTTGAAATAATCTTACATTGAATTCCTTTTGAATTTAACGTAAGAGATCTTTAATATTAAGCAATGGTTGCTTATAGTTAAAGGGAGCGCAGTGGAAGCATGGGTTGGACCCGAGTAAGAAGTATGGTCAAAGAGTTGACTGTACATCTATGACTTCCACATGTCATCCGATGATTTGGATGAATGCCAATACTGCAATAAGTTGATGTGTTGATAGTATGACTATCAAGTCTGTCTAGAGAAGGACTCGGATAGAGCATCAGAATAATCTACATATAAATCATTGAAATTGACTTGCTTAAAGTCTTAAAATTGTATCTTAATCTTCTGAGAACACTTGCAATGGGTTGCATATGTTTTAGAAGACTGGAAAATTTGATCTTAAGGTTTATAGTTATCCACATGGATATTGATGCAATTATTGCAACAATCTCTGTTGGATTTATAGACTTGTTAATTTCAGTGGGAGAGCCCTTAGTCCTAGAGAATGTCTCTATGACATAGATATTAGAATAGACTCATTATTTATTTCTAAATGTTGGATATAAACATAAATTCTGTAATAAATCTATCATAAAGAGTTATAATGGAAATATTTCAGATAGTAATCTAAGATCTAGTGGACTCCACTAAATTAGAAAATTAATGAATGGTTCATTAACATTTCTAAATACTGAAATTAAACCTTAAGATCAATAGGAGGATGAAGATCATTTGACAATGATCTAGCAACATGCCTTGGACATTTGTCTATTGATTTGATCAATAGAATGGTAAGAAATGAAACTTTAGAATGTCTAAAATTTCAAAACTTACATACTTGTGAATATTGTATTCAAAGTAGAATGTCCAATACACCCTTCTTTGGGAATGGTGTAAGATGTCAAGGTATTCAGGATCTCATACATATTGATGTATGCGGATCATCTATATCATAGTAAACATTATGGATATATGATATCTACTTATGATTATGTATGATATGAGATTTCTTCTCTTCACTTAGAAACATTTGAAGTGTTCAAAGATTTCACATAATCTTGGTTTACAACCAAAGTTTGAAGGAAGATAAAATGAATTTGATCTAATCTTGGTAGCCTGTACTTGTTAGATGAATTCAAAGGATACCTTATGGAGATATGAATATCATTTCTATCTCAATCCTCCTAACACACCTTGACTCAATAGAGTTGTAGAGAGATACAATTGGATCATGTGTGACATGATTTTATCAACGTTGAATTTTAGCATAATTATCCTTTAGTTTCCAAGTATATATGTATAGTAGAGACTACAATGTATATCCTTAATAAGGTTCCATGCAAGATGGAATCTAGCACTTGAGAGTGCTGCTTCATTAGAAAAATAAAGAATGGTATTTGATACCTACTTTATGACCTTGAGATTCTTAAAATATCTCATCTCTTAGAATGTGATTCTTAGAGGTTGAGACTCTTGAGAATCAAGATGAAAATGAAGTGTAGGAACTCATTTAATCTTAAAAAAGATAATGAGGCTCCTGAAAATGGAAACTAAAAGGATGATTACAGATGAAACACTAAAACCTCTTCAAATGGGTTTGAGGAAGGATTTTATGTGTTAGAGAAATCTGACAATGATCAAACTTCATGTGATGAAGCTTCTGAAAATCATAGCATAAATAGATGGATGTTAGCAATAAAAAGTCTAATGTAGACTTCATATACAGGTGTTGTATATGAACCCTTGAGGATCCACCTATATGGGTAAGACTTGTAAAGGTGTAAATGGATCTTCGAGAGAAAGGGAACCTGGTGAGAAGGTAGAGACCTTCAAAGCACGATTCGTAGCCATGAGCAACACACCAGAAGAGAAGACATTGCTTGCGATGAGACTTGCTCTTCAGTGACACAATTTGACTATTGCATCTTCAAGATGTAAGTCAGTATTGCTTCCTTTATGAATACCTCTCTGAGGATATTCACATGAAGTAGCCCCAGGGCTTCATGGTTAAGAAAAGTAAGGTTTGCGAACTAGGGAATCCATCTATGGACTTAAATAAGCTTCTTGAAGTTGGACCATAAGATTTGATGAAATTATAAATGTTATGATTTCAGATGGAATCTTGATGAGCTATGTGAAGCTTAGTGGGAGTGCCTTTGTGTTCATCGTGCTAAAAGTAGATGATATCCTAATCATTTTAAAATGACATAAGGATAATAATAAGTGTTTTCTAATCTGGTTGTTCCATAACTTGAGATATGATCTCAAGGAAACCTCTTGGGTCTTAGTTCTGAAGGTTTTCAGAAGTAAAGAGAAGAGGATATTGGGACTGTCACATTAATGGTACACCTTGGACATATTACATTTTTTGGAAAAATCCAAGAAAGGCTTCCATCCCTTAAGATATGGTACTGACCTATCTAAAGAGATAGCACCTCAAAGAGTTGAGGAAGTAAATGCTAGAACTACTTGCACTTGTGCATTAGTTACGAGAAGCTGAGTGTATGCTAGATGTGTACCAATACCAGATGACTGTCATGCAATGGGAGTAGTAAACTATTACTAATCCTACTGTAGAGATAAAACACTTGATTGCAGTAATAACAAAATCTTCATAGATGACAAGATTTTTGAGATAGTGATCTCAAAGTCTTATCTTCAATAAATTAAGACTATATAGATAGTGATCTAAAAGGGCTTAACTTTGGGTACCTTTGGAGATAGAGATCTCCAGGAATAAGGGTATTCTGATAAGGATTATGGAAATACTGGTTATAACAATTATTAAGCTATAGTGTCAAGGACACTATAATAGCTTTAACAAGATTGAGTATTGGTTGCAAAAGATGCAACATTCGCATTAGATGCGAGCACTGTTACTGGGGATATGCATGTACCGTAAAAGGACTTGGCGTAGTCTCGTGGGAACAGAGTGACTGATCAGCTTACCTAGCTATTTTCTAAATAGCCTATGATTGTCACATGAGTGCAGGTTTAAATGATTAGCCTATTAATGGCTCTTTGGGCTAGTGGGAGATTGTTGGACATGCGAGCCCACGGCGAGCCATTATGCAATAAATGTTATTGAAAATATCATTCGCTGATCTGATATGAAGAATAAATAATTTGCATAATAGGTTCCTTAGTACAATTAGGGTTATGTACCATGGCTATCTTGATGATCATACAGCTGTTGATTCAACTGTTGAATCATAGAGGCTGGTGCTTGGATGAATATCTGAGGGGTTAGATTGAGGACTCATCAAGCACCGTCAAATGATTGTTGAGAGATGATCTTTAACCTGAGTAGGAGATGGCAATCCTTATCTCTAAAGGCTGATATCTGACCGACCTCTTGATGCAGGTCCTCTGCATAGGAATAGAGATTCGGAGGTGTCAGATTAGTTAGGTCAAAGAGTTGACTTAACGAGATCGAGATAACCAAAGTCCTATATCGTATGCTGTCATGATATAGGCACGCATCCTCTGACTGAGACAGATGTGTTACTATATGTCTGAGTATGTACATTTGGCAGACCAATAGGTTGATGACCTAACCAAGTTCTATACGCTGGCGCGCTGGTGTGCATATAAGGGCATATGAGTAATACGATCTCTCAAAGGGATTATACAGGTTCATTTACTGAACCAGAAAACATGAGCTCACTCATGAGATATTGGAAAGAATCAAATTCCGTGCACGGTCGTCTCGCTTTGGAAGCTTGACTGAATTTGTAGGTTTCATATATACTTTTGGAAAGTATATGATCAAGACTTAGGTATGATATATGCTTTGGAAAGTATATGATCGATACCGAGTCCCAATGATCGAATGAGAAACTTACTGATAAAACCATGAAGTAGACAGTATAAAGTTGATCCAATACTTCAGGTTTAATCTGAGTCTTCCAGTATGCAGGATATACAGGTATTAGGAATACCTGATGGTGATGTTATCATAAACGATTGTATAACCATGACGCTTCCATTCCTAGGGAGTGATGAAACGGGTCTGGATTTTAGTGACTCCTCTTAGTAGAAATGTAATCTCATCTTAGACCAAATGTTGGACATTGATCTGAATATGATTCAGATGCAATGAGAAGATTAGATTTACGG
This sequence comes from Ottelia alismoides, assembly GCA_037367405.1. Lineage (NCBI taxonomy): Eukaryota > Viridiplantae > Streptophyta > Magnoliopsida > Alismatales > Hydrocharitaceae > Ottelia > Ottelia alismoides. The sequence continues at coordinate 311,713 of JAZKJV010011566.1, forward strand.
TCTTGATTTAATCAAGCATCTATGGGAGGCCCGCGATCTGGATTTGAGATATGATCTCAATATCCAAGTCACTATACGTGTAACAATACAATCGCCCTGTCCTTATCTCCAAGTATTCGCAGAGAAAGCGTATTATCCTTGAATGGGTTCAGGATAGTTTCATTGTTGATAATATGTATCCGTGCATTAAGAAAATGGATAATTAAATGGGATTTGATTATCATGAGTAATATGAATTTGATTCATATTATAAAGAGAGTTATCTTAGATAATTAAATGAGATTTGATTATCAAAGATATAAATAATGTGAATATGATTAATATTATTTAAGTACAAGAGAATAGAGATCCAAGATAATTAGATGTGATTTAATCATCATGGATATGAATAATGTGGATAGCAATATCCATATTAGTCATATATATTATAAATGTGATTTATAATATATAAGAGAGAGCTAATTGTAATTTACATTTGTTAATTAAATGTTAATATGAATTGGATTCACATTGGACATTAAATTGAAAATGTAATTTACATTTTATTTTGGGTTGTGAATGTGATTCACAAATTTTCAATGGCATGATTGCAATGTTCACAAAATAAATTGGATTTATTTTTATGAAATAATTTGCAACATAAGTTGTTGCAAATATTGGAGAGAATAATGAGATAATGTAATCTCATGTAATAGGAAAAGGGCATCCACCTTCCATATAGGAGGAGTGGACGGCCACAATTCCTATAAGGAATTGGTGGCCGTCCACCCTCCTTATGGAAGGAGGCTTGCCTCCTTTCCTATTTCTCCATTGGAGATTGATTTGATATAAATCAAATTATATTTATTGTATATTTAATTTTTATTAAATTAATTATTGTTGCATTTTTTCCAACAAAATCTAAGCCATTGAAAGAAACACAATCAATGAGGACCATTAGATTTGTGTTGTCCCATGGATTGAGATCCATGGATCCCAAAATCCTATAAAAGGAGAGGCACCCCATTGCTCTTCTTTACACAAACACACAATGCTTGAGAAGCATATCTCTCTCTCTTTCTCTTTCTCTTCCTCTCATGGCCATCCACCATGGATGCCCTAGAGAGGCTCTCCATCGCCACGGCATCGTCGTTATGTTGCCTGATTGTTTGCTCGTGGATCTCCGTCTCCTTCGGTGCGCCTCGCTTGTGAAGAAGACGTCGGATCTCGTGTGTCGAGATCAGGAGATCCTATCACTTGGATCATCAACATGGATAGCGAGAAGCATGCGGTTCATCCCCACGCTCGCAAGCGTCTCCTCTGTCAGATCGGACTTGAGACAGGAGGTCTCTTCGTTTAGAGACTCGATCGCAACCACGCTTCAAGAGGTAACCCTAATACTTGTTTGTGGTTTAGACAAAACAATCCGAGAAGTGTTCTTGGATCATGTAGTTTCATCGCATGAAAAAAAATTTAATTTCCGCTGCATAGAACAACTAGTGCGACTAGTCGTTCTTCGTCGTATCCGATACGACGATCACGCTTCCGTGATGCGCTTGAGGATCTAACCATATCCTTCAACATCTGCGTTAATAGTAAGAAATAATGATAAATATTTTACAATTTATTATGACCAATTACAAAGTTATTCGTAAGAATACTAAACAACTTAAAAAAACACAATACTTAAAAAAAACTGCTTATATATGATAAAAAATTTGTTAACAGATACTATCATATATAAAACATAACGTGACTATAAAAAAAATTCATTACAAATTTTTATAATTTCATTATGAATTGATTAAAATTTAATATAAAAATATTATTGAAAACATTGCAATTAGAATGATAGAATACAAATCTATATAACATTGAACTAATAAAATTTTTTTGATGAATTCGATCTATATTATATGAAGCTAAAGAGATAAATACTACTAAATAACTTATTGACTGATAAAAAAATTTTGTCTTCCAAAAATAAAATTAGTACACAATGTTACGAACGATGTATAATATGAAAGATCTATTCAATTTTAATTTTAATTTGAAATGAATTATTATAAGAATGATGAAAGTATTCAAACCTAGAAACTTGATGATGCTTCAGAGATTGTCGAAAGAAGAACGACGAAAAAATTTGAAATTTGAGATTTTAAGGATATGTAGGAATAATATGTTACTATTTTTAGCTAATAAAACTTCCTTTTAAAGATTGATTAAACAGTTATATTATTGACTAAAAATACTTAAAGTAATAAAATAGTAGACTTTAACTCTGAGGCTTCCTCCTTCGGTTACAAAGGAAAGAGAAAAGCAGAGTTCCATACCCCTTGCTGATGAATCCACATTCATCACTATTTATTCCTTTATTTTAGCTAAAAATCTTTGCAAAACACCATGTAAATACTTGTAAATATAATAAATTGTCAAACTGCATGCTTTATTCAAATAGCAATAATTAGCATATTTTTATGCAAAAATAGAGGAATAAAAAAATAAAGAAAAGGAGGGAAATATTTAGAATAAATATTGAGTGATCCGAATCGAAGGGAGGGCCAATCATTGGCCTGATCGCAAAATAAAACAAGTAGTGAGAGATAAGGCCATTCATCACTATACATATATTCCATGTTTCATATATATATATATATATACATATATATATATTACTTTCATAAAATAAAAATATATATGTGTTCCTAAAACTTTGTATATATTGCTAAAAATAAAAGAAAATTAGAAAAATAAAAAGAAAAAGAAAATAAATTCTCTCTCTCACCCTCGTATATACCATGTACACATGTACATATACCTATTTATTTTATCCTTGTATATAAACAATAAAAATCAAATAAAAATTATTTTATATCCAAAATTTTATGTTGTAAATAAATAAAATACAAAATTGGGATAATTGTACAAAAATAAACTAATAAAAATAAAAATATAAAATACATATGTATTTATATTTGTATATAATAATATATTATGTATATACATTAACTTATTTTTCAAAAAAATAAAAAAAGTTACTAAAAAATACTTTGAAAAATAATAAACATTTTTTATTTTGAAAAATCTTCAAAATAAAATCATTTGCTATTTTAAAATGAATTAACAAATAATTTTGGAATGGCGATTTCTAATTGGTCCACGGGGGAGTGTTGACCCCCGATCAACTCTCCCCCCTGGACCACTTCTTCACGGATCTGATTTTTGAGCCGACTTCTCCGAATTTCGCCAAATCAATATGCCTGTATTTCTTCCTAATCCTAGTACCCAATTATCAAGGATAGATCCATTATCTACGTCTGTCGATTTCTTTAGGGATCCATCCATCGATATGCGTGCCTGACTCCTATCTTCTCGGATCATCGTCTAGTATATAGTTCATCGGAGCCGTACTTTTCTTCCCATCTTTGGCCTTCCCCCTCGCCTCCGATGAGCTCCTCCACTTCGTCTAAGTGACAGCTAACACGAGCGTGAGTTGTAGTGAGGGACGAGCGCTGGGAACCTCAGATCCGACGCGATTTTGCCGTGCTCCGTCGCTGGCGAGCCTGAGCCTCTGGAGACATTTCTCCATCGAGGCGAAGACCCCCGGAGATCCAGCACCTCTAGCCCAGACGACTGCACACGCCAGGTTTCATTAGATTTTGATTTTTAGTTCTCCGACCACCTGACGTTCATCGGACCACCGTGACCTATCCGTTCATCCATTCACCCTCCCAACCATTCCTTCACCTTCACCGGACCCCTCTCCATCTTCCCCGCCCTTCGCTCCCCCTGGTTCGCCCCAGAACAGAGAACTCGGGTCCTCTCCTCTACCGTTTGCAGGAAACCCACACGTCGACTCCTCCGTTCACCCACTTCACCCATAACCGGGTCGAGGCACTTTGCCCTCGACCCAGCGTTCTTTCTGTGCAGGTGTGATCGCAAATGGACCTCATCTGAGGGTCATATCGGTGAAGCACATGCTCCAGGTGCCTTCTCGCCGCCAGGAACCTCCAGGACCTCCCGACCTCATCGGAGACCATCATCCGCTGCGGACACCCTCGAGCGTCATTTTGCCCACCAGAGCAGCACCGGAGGACCTCTCCACCGCGTGTATTGGTCGATTGAACTTCACCGGGGGTGAGTTCATCGGTGTTCTTCCTGGATCTTCTAGCCGTTGGATCGAGCCTCGTTACAGTTCTAATCTCAGTCGTTCACCAGCCGATGATCTCATCCGTCCGATCCATCTGAGGGTCGGATCCGATGTGTCCATCGCCGAATCATTGTCCACCATTCTTAACCGTTCGATCATAAGTGGATGATGCTTGGCCGTTGGATCGTAAATAAAAGGGTAAATTATTCTTAGGCCCTTCCTGTTTTTGCATTTATCTTTCAATCCTGTAATTAAGTTTCGTAGTTGTTTTTATTTTAGAATAATTGCACTATGGACCTTAGACTTTTGAGTATTTGCATTTTAGTCCCTCCAGTTGTGGTGCACGTGCTTCGACATGCGAGTTTTTGGGAAAATTGTATGTACACGGCTTGGGGTTTATGAATTTTATGAAATGAAAGTTTAGTTTTAATATTTGCATTTATGCCCCTGTGCGTACTGAATTTGAGCATGTGCTAATTTTATTGTGAAATTTACACTGAGCCCCCTATACTTTGCGCACGTGTTCTTATTTAAGCCCCTAGAATTTAGTTTCTTTGCACTTTGGTCCATGTGTGTTGTGCCTTCTCTACTGGATGAATAAAATAACAAATCAACTTCAAATCTTCTGAAATTTGGACACGGGGCCCCTGCCATTGTGTAAAAATTTCAATAATTTTTTGGAACATTTTTGTTTTGATTTTCTATTTTTACAAATTCAAAAACCTTTATTTTAGCTACTGTTTGAATTATAAAATCAACTAAAAATATTAAAAATCCTCTGAAAAATCTAAAAAAATTAGTGGATGTTAATTTTATCTTCTTGCTTCAGTCTATTTAGACTGCATTTGGATTTATAAATCCCTAAAAAATACAAAACCCTAAAAAACTTATAAAATCATTAAAAATTCTAAAAAATCAAAAACATACATTTTCTTTTCCTGTAGTTTAGATTTTACTTGTAGTTTGATATAAAATTGTCTCCAAGTTTTTATAAGCTATTTATATATTTTAAATAGCCTTTCAAATCTGGTTGTACATTGATTTTAGTTTTTAGCCTTATTTCATTCTCAGAAAATCAACAAAAAATATAAAAATCTGAGAAAATTACCAAAAACATTTAAAAAATTATAAAAATCAAAAATATTTTTATTGTAATTTTTGGATTTGTTTTGATGTGTTGAGTGTGCTTCTTTTTGGCTTTTTTACATTTTCTTCATAATTAACATTATCAAAAAATTTAAAAAATCATAAAATCCACCAAAAATATTTTATTCTTTTTATTTGATTTTTCGACTACTTCGTTGGCCTTTTGGACAACCCGTGCTCCTTGTGTTCGACCCTGGTCGTTATACCAGGTTAAATAAAATAGCAAGACCACTATTGGACTTTTTGACTGATTACTCTATTTTGGTGGTCTTCTTATTTTCTTGTTGACCGATCTTCGAGATTCGGGTCTCAACGACCCTTATTTTTATCTTTACCCGGATCTTGTGGGATTTTTCGGTCGTCACCTGCGGAAGGCGATTGCGATTTAAGAACCCTAGAGGGCTTATCTTCTTCGATCAATGGCGGCAAAGGTGCGTAGTGCGCGATACTGAAAAGAATACAGCCAGGTCAGACATACATCTCGGTTGACATATTGTTTAGATTTCTTAGTTTTTGGTAACATAAAAAAATATCGTCAACCTCGATCATGAATAAGAACACTGTAGATATTTTTACAATTTGTTACTCTTGTTAAATATACATGATAGATTTTTAAATCATCTTATTTTTCTGAGATTGTTACAATATATTATGAAAAAGTATTACAGTGTAACATATTCCTGAAAATATTATAACTTAAGTATAATGATGCGCAAATACAACTAAAAAATATTAAATTATGAAGAATAACTTTCATGTCTGATGTAGAAACTTATAATTTAAAATGCATTTCTTTAACGTTAGAACAATATACAACTTCATTTTATAATGATATAACAGATAATTTTTTTAAGCAAATTTTAGAAGAGATGAGTTGTAGAGATTCGGAGTTCGATGAAATAAGGAGACAAAGGAAAATGAATGAAGACTTATCCGGAAATTCTTCTGAAGAGGATAGACTGAATGAAGCTGATGCATCAAACAGATCAATTTCACTTGTGATGAAAGGTACATGATTATAATTTAAAACTTATTCATTAAGTGTCTTATAAAAATACAATCGCTTTATTAATTGTAAATTACAGTAAAGGGTAAAGGCCAAAGTAAAATAACTGTCATGGCAGATGAAGCTATTGATGAATGCATGACTAAGAACTATGGCAGTGAGTTGAAGATATCTATCCTTTTTTTGAATTTTTTTCTATTTATTATTTGATCTGTTTTACGTTTTTTTATATAAATTTATTAAATGAAGATGTTTAATTTTTTAAAGGTAAGGGCTACATCCAGCATAGATGCTTTGTAGAGCATTTTGTGCAATTCATAGATGCACATAGGCCAATACCGAAGCAACAAACTATGATTAATAAGACAGCATTTTTCAAATTGATAATCATTGGAAAGGTTGATATATAAAGGAGAAATCTGTAATGGATCGTGGAACAATATCAAGGAGGATGACAAGTTATATTTGAAAACAGGGTTCCGAACTTCACTGACGAACATATAGGAGCTATACTGAGAATACCAAGCACAGGTTTTGCAGTGACTGTGAGAGGCCGACACCTACAATGGAAGAGCTTCATTTCAGAAGAAATATTTGATTCTGGAATGATGTTCAATAGGAAGAAATTAGTCAGTATTTTAATAGATTTTTACGAAATAGACGATGATGACTCAGTGGATGTGTACGTGACATGCTTGATATTGTTCATGTTTTCCACATTTTTGTTCCCATATTGTGGATACTCTTTTCCCAAAGATTTACTCCATTATGTTGAGTCTTTGGAAGGTACCAGATTTTCTAATTGGTCAGATGCGGTTGCAAAAATGATTTTGTTTAACATGGAAGATGTATTGCATAGAATACATCAAAGGAAATAAGGATCGTCAAGAACAATGCTTGGATATCTTACGGGATGTGTAGCATGTCTATACGTAAGTAACAAATTTATTGTTTAGTTATTTATATAAAATGTAACTAATTAGTAGTTTTTTTAATTTATAACAGGTCTGGATGTTGGAATACTGTTGCAAAGATCTTGTAGTAAGCAGAGATCTACGTCCAAGGATAAGGAAATGGGCAGGTTCAATAAAAGGGTTATCAAGGCGTCTTGCTTCACTCACAAATGAACATGTATGCAATCATATATACCTAAAATTAATACTATATAATACGTAATTTGTTTTATAATCGTTGTAAATGAAGATGACATAACTTATTTTTTTAAAAGTATAATGATGTCAGATTGTAGGAGGACTACATCCACAGAAAAATGAGATCTTTAAAATCGAAGCAGAGGAATATGTTTTTCCATATGAAAGATTCATTCTATATGGGTTCGCAGTGACAAGGCCACAGATAAACATCCAAGCACGAATTAAAGTGCATGAAGATGGACCTGCTAGACGAGGGAGATACAAGAGGGGAGAATTCCATATTACAAAAAATGAAAATCCAGAAACAAAAATTCATGCTGGAAAAGGAAATGATAAGCAATGCATGTGTGAATAATTCTCCAAAGAAATTGACAGATTGCAGCAACTACTGGAAGAGCTTAATGATATACAACAAGAAAAGGATGCAAGAATTACTTCTTATGAAATTCAAATAAGAAGTTTAGAAGTAGAGAATAAGGATCTGAAATGCAAACTGGAAAAAGCAAAAATAGATGAAGTGGAGAAAGAAATCAATGAAGAAGTGAGAATGGACAGAGAGAAAAATCTGTTAGATGTTGATGAGCAAAAAAAATCACATGTGGAGGAAAATATTTCTGAAATTGTCGCCAAGTTTGATACATAAAAAGAAGGTGCAAGTAAATTCTCTGGAAAAAATTTTGTTCTATGTTATGATCTTGCAATTGAAGAGCATGAGTCGATTGTTACAGACAAAAATAAGAACACACCAAGGAAAAAAAGAAAGAAAAGATCAACAGTGAATCCTAGCTCATTGACAAAATAAGTGAAAGAGAGGAATGCAGCAAAAAGAGATGCAAAGGATACAAAAATGATTATTACCAATGAAACAGACCACAAGGTATGTGTTTGAAATAGTTTTGTAAACATATAATGAATGATACTTGATCTTTAATATATATATATATATATATATATGACAAATATATAGTGTTAATGATAATTTATTGAAATTTGAATTATAAATACAAATTTCAGTATCTCTGTGATCCTACGACTGATTTTATCGGATATGATTACATAAACGATGATTAAAGGTTATTGATCAAGATTTTCTAAGAGACCCAACTGACAAGTAAGTAATCATTTAAGTTAAAGTTACATGTTTTATTGAAATATGTAATTACAAGATAATGTTATCTTGATCAAAACTACAGGTTTAACGCCACATACTTTACACCTCTTGGAAGTTTTTGCAAAGGAAAAGAGATACATCATTTTTTATATGAAAAAATGATAGAAGACAGCGTAATTACATCATTTCCGTCAATTTTTAGATAAATCAGGAACTATATTAATGTTTTAATTACTTGAATTACAGATTTTGGAAATATTCATGTATGTTCTATGACACAGATATTGTACGGTGACACGATTCCATTCCTATTCACGCCTATTTACAAGATGGTTAGCCACTACAATTACATAAGATTCTTCGTATATATCATAACACTAACGTCTTCTAAATGCAGTAATATTTCATAAATACGGTTGATAGAGCTACGGAAGGAGAGATTAATCAGTTGGACAACCTTTATGAAATGGAAGATGAAAGGCTGGTGAGATTGACAAAGGTTTTCACAGTGATTCATACAAAAAATCACTGGCATCTTCTGATTACAGACTTCACCGCGAGGAAATTTTATGCCTGCAATTCGATGAGAGGATCAAAACTTCACAAGAAAGATGCTCAAAATGGGTATGTGTCTTTACACTATGAAGTTATTGAAAACATCTTATGGTTATAATATAATTTAACAAGATATAATTTATTTTAGCATGGCTGGATGTGCGAATGTTTCGGCATGAATTGATGGACGAAACTATGAATGACTGGGAGATAGTATATGTTGTTGACAACCCGCAACAACCTCCTCACAGTTTGGATTGCGGGGTTTACGTGATGAAGACAATGGAGTACTTGTGTGAAGGAAGAACGTTGGACTTCAGCTATGAAGACATTCCAAGATTCAAGGCAGAAATAACATGTACTCTATTAACATGTGGCCACGTGGATAATGAAGCTGGAAAGTAAAGGATAGAGGATGGTGCATGTTGTTTTGATTAAAAGACTTCAAACATTTCATAGGAGTTGAACAGTGTTGATATTTGACTTTTGAAACATTATTTAGTAGTTTTGTAATTAGAAGCATCTCCTGTAACAATGACTTGTGTTAGTTTGCTTATGTTATTTACTTTACATAATTCAGCCATGTTATGTCTTTTATTTAATCTCCTTTGTATGCATTATATTGTGTGAAGTTCTTATATATTTTAATATGCAGGTAACAATATATTCATATGTAAAATTATCATAATTTGAATGTGGTAAAGGTTGGAACATAGTATAGTTCTCAATATAGAAATTGCATCAGTAAGTTAAGAAGATTGCGTTGACAGACATTTGATATATATTATAATAATTCTGAAGAGTATCTGATACATAAATCATTCGACTTGTATATTAACATTAGATTACAACAAGTATTTGGTTTTTACTTTATATATATCCATATTTTACATTACCCTGCTTTATTTTACTTTACATAATTCAGCCATGTTATGTCTTTTATTTAATCTCTTTTGTATGCATTATATTGTGTGAAGTTCTTATATATTCTAATATGCAGATAACAGTATATTCAGATGTAAAATTATCATAATTTGAATGTGGTGAAGGTTGGACATAGTATAGTTCTCAATATAGAAATTACATCAGTAAGTGAGAAGGTTGCGTTAATAGACAGTTGATATATATTATAACAATTCTGAAGAGTATCTGATACATAAATCATTCAACATGTATATTAACATTACATTACAATAAGTATTTGGTTTTTACTTTATATATCCATATTTTACATTATCCTGCTTTATTTTAAGATATTAAACATGACATTTAGTACTGTTATATTACAATAATATGTTATATTTTAATATATATCTCCGTATTTTACATTATCTGCCTAATGAGTACAATACTGAAATTGTTAAAATTTTACGCATTATATTACATTAATATTTCGTATTTTACTTTATATCTAATAATTTTACTTTATCAAGCTATGTAAGAGAATATTCAACTGACCGTTTAAGATTATGTTTAATTGTCTCTCTTGTATTAACATTATACAAAGATCAATATATATTACATGCGATTCAGGATAATCTCCGACATAACGATGAAATACTCAATACGAGTCTAATGTCAAAGGAGTTTTATTTGAGAGTAGTTCCTATAATCATGATCAACTACTTCATGCATGTATTTAATTTCTGACTCTTTTTTTTCTTGAATGATGTTGTGTCATTTGACGACCGCAAGACACTTTAGATGTTCCTCATCTTACACTTTTTTGTTTCATTAAAGCTTTTAACTCCTTCAAATAATTACACAAAATTCACTTTGTCGATGAAAAATAAGTTGTCAATTTATAATAATCATACATATACAATATAAGACATACATTGTTTGACTATTACGTTCATCGATATTAGATTCAAATGTATACACACATAATAGAAAAACAATGACAAGAAATAAATAATGAATATTTATCATTTGAGTAACATCAGAATATACAATCAATATAAATTGATCCAATACCTTGTTTTTACAATAATTACAACAAAAAATTGATTAAAACATCAGTCTATATTTATGAATGACTGCAACTATGTATTCTTCCATCTTGAATAATGAAATCCTGTAAAAAAAGACAATACATCACTATACTTGAATAAATAAAATTAATTGAATGTAAATACCATTCTGATGTATAACAAACCAGTCTGATTTATAATGAATTGGGTATGTTCAATCTGAAACATATTTTCCTAAATAAACACTATATTAAAAATTTGGAGAGTTATATAAAGTAAAATAAAATTAAAACGAAATAAAATGTTAAAAACTCCATACCATCCTCATGTTGAAGGAATTTGCATGATCAATATGATTCTGACTGGCATGAATCATCACTGAAGTAAAAATTGACAGTGTTATAATAACAATAAAAAACATTTAAACGAGATATAGTGTTTAAAACTCCATACCAGTCTGTAGATGATTGAATTTTGTTTGAAGGACAGTTCCTAGAATTATGACCAACATTGTACTTCATACATGCTTTGTGATGTCTGCCTCTATTTCTTTTTAATTCTTGTTGAGATATTCGATGACTGTCAGACCCTTTAGGTCTTCCTCCCCTTCCACTACCTTTTGTTTTAGCAGTAAGCAGAACAAGTACATGATTATTATTATCATGAGGTTCCAAATGAGACTGGTCTTGCAATACATTTGATAATCTTTTTATGCATTTAAAATTTGAACTTCTTTTAACAATTTCACAAGCTTTGCTTTGATAAAAAATGTCGTCATGTTCTACGATGCTTTCAGGCACAATCTGAGAGCATATATTATTTAACTGTCCAGACCTTTCATGTTGGGGATTTTAGTTGTACATTGGATAATTACTATACCTCTTTATGTTCGTGGTCCATCGAGGAAGAATGAAAGATCTTGGATGAAATGCATCGCCTTTGAATGATAACAGCATGTATGTGCATGCATGGTATTCCTTGAAATTTCATTTTTTTAGCATTCACAAAAAAGATAATCAGACTGTTGTCTTTCAGTTACCAATCTATCTCTTACAGTCTTATCAATGGAAGAAACATTGTAACATGACAACCCATCATTAATTTCAGAAATACGAACATTCAACATCATTAACTCCTTCAACTCTTTCTGAAACTTGTAGAAAATCCTTTTCGAATAAACATCAACCATTTGTTCTTCTAAAGTCCATTTGGTTCTTAACATAGGCCTTCTAGTCTTTGAATCATGGTCCATGGCATTCTCACGTTCTCTTAATCTTTGAATGGCTGTCTGGAATCTGGAAACAGACTCTAACAGAGTGTTCTGTTTAGTAATAGAATTTTGTAAAAATGAGTTCATACTTTCACTCCTTTGAGTGCTACGCATCCCAGCAAAGAATGTATCATTCGTATATACATCTATCCATTTATGTCTTATCTCATACTTCTCTGCCAACCATTTATTCTCGAGCAATCCAAACTCAGAAATAGCTGCTGACCAACCAACTTCAAAATGATCAATGGAGTCGCTCCGCCAAACAAGTCTGCTGAATGTTTTAAGAGCCTTGACAATTACCTTCATCTGCCCAATTTAAGTTTCAACTATGACATAATATGCCAAGTACAAAACTTGTGCACAGTGTTAGGAAATGAAAGTCAGACTGCAGCACATATCGGTGGATCTTCATCCGTAATTATAGAAATGGGGTGTTTTCCAACAGCTTCAAGAAATTGCTCAAATAACCAAGTAAAACTTTCTGTTGTTTCTCAGTTGATAAATGCATTACCAAAAAAATTTGTGCAACCATGGTGGTTAACTCCACAGAAAGAACCAAAAATTAATTTGTATTCATTGGTTCTATATGTCGTATCAAAGGAAATTGTATTGTCAAAAACCTTGTAATCTTCAATGGATACACTGTCAGTTCAGAATAAATGAGTGAGCCTATTATCCTCATCAGTTCGATATGAGTAAAAAAATTCAGGTGTCATCTTTTTGCAATTATCAAAAAGATCTAACACAAGTTTTGCGTCCAAACCATCACAACGACTTCTATCATCCCTGTTAAGGTTGTATATATCATGCACTATGCCACCAACTTCGTTGTTTGTAATGAACCCATTATCCAAGAATGCATATTGTTTTGAGGCAGGAATACTTACATCAGTCATAGACTTGATAAGCATTTTAGTAGCTTTAGAAAACCTTCTATTGAGACGAAGATATAATCGTTTGCTCGATGATACAAGGTTATGATTGTGCTCCTTATTAAAAGAAAACACGATCCAATCATGCTCATCAAACCTATATTTTACTGATATCATGGCCTTACAACCAGTTCGAACAACACCAACAGTTCTCTCTGATCTTTCATACATAATTTCTTCACTACAATTACTATCAACTGAGTAAACATCTCTTGATGATGAAGAAGCTCTTGATTTCCTTCTTTCCAACATACAAAACTCTTAAACACAAGAGTCTTGTTCTTATTTAATATACCAACTCTATGTCTTGTACTGCTTTTGCGTACATTAAAGCCCACTTTCGTAGCATAAGCTTCATATAAATTATATGTGTGTTCAACAGAACCAAAAACCATACCATAGTGGGTATATGCTGTTGATTATGACAATTTGCGGTAGGGGATCTTGGTTCAACTGCATAAATATAAGGGATTTTATCACTTGTGCCCCTCCGAGATATCGCAATATCAGTTATGCCCCTATCTTTTTGGTAATATCAGTTGTACCCCTCACTTCTTTCTCCGTTATTATTTGTGCCCTTCCATCAGATTGACCGTCAATGAGTTGACTTAACCATGGTTTTTCCAAACCTTGGTGAAGTTAAGAGGGGTATTATTGGCCAGACTCCTCTTCTTCCTCCTCTTCCCCCATCTTCTTCTTCCTCCTCCAACCTCCTCCTCCTCCCTCTCCACCCGGAACTCCTCCCCCGGCCCCCTGCTCCGAGCTCCAACCCAGCCTCCCTCCGACCCGACCTCCCCCCGCCCCCGCTTCGAGCTCCGCCCCAAGCCTCCCTCCGCCCGGACACCCCCTTCCTCGCCCCGAGCTCCGCCCCTAAGGCGGCTGATATTCAATCTGGAACTTCGGGTTATTTACGGGAGCGGAGGATGTGGAATGGGTGGGGGAAGACCTAGGGCGGGGGTAGGCGCGAGGGCCGAGGGAGGTGCGGTGGAGGGGGTAGGGGGCGGTGGGGAGAAGCTCGGGGCAGTGGAGGTGGCGCGAGGGGCCGAGGGCAGGGAGGAGGAGCTCGAAGCAGAAGGAGGATCTGGTGGTGGGGGTAAAAGGCGGTGGGGAAAAGGGGGTGGGGGAGGTAGGGGCAGTGCGGGGGCTGGATGGGAGGTGCGGGGAGCGAGGGGGGAGGTGTGGAGGGCGAGGGCAACTGGGGGAGGGGGTGCGGGTGGAGGAGGGAAACGGGGGGAGGGGTGCGGGGGACGGAGGGGAGACCTGGGGCGGGGGCGCCGGGGCAGGTCGGCGGGGCAAGGGGGACTGGGGGCGCTGGGTCGGGTCGATGGGGCAAGGGGGCGGGGTTGCAGGGGTCTGGGGGCGCAGCAGGGGGGAGGAGGCAGGGGTAGGGGGATGAGGAAGATGAAGAGGAGGGGGAGGAGGAAGATGAACAGTGATTGGACTTTTCCATTCATTTATTTTCATTTAATTCCTGATGTGTCCCTAAAGTTAACGTCCGTTTGTGTTTGGGATGGACGGAAACTAATCCGAGGGGTACAAGTGATATATTTGCAAGAAGTGAGGTGCACAATTGATATTATCAAAAAGATAAAGGCATAACTGATATTGCGATATCTCGGAGGGTCACAAGTGATAGAATCCCTAAATATAAATATAACCGAACAACAAATTAAAAACTAAAAAAGTTTTTTTTTCAAATATATCGATCAGGTTTCATAAATATGCATCAGTATCATGTTAATGTACAATATATTTATATAAATTATACTCTAAAATAATATTGTAATATAATGATTATAAAGAATGTGAAATTGATTGTTGTATTCCATAGATGTAAAATGTAAAATGCAGGAATATAGGTTAATAAAAAATATTGTAATATATCTTTAATATAACATTCAACTTGAGAACTATCAAACATGTCAATAAAATGAATAGTATGGAGGTATAAATTAAATTCTGAAAATTTATTCTAATATATTGTTAATATACTCGTTATTGTAAAACACATGTTGATGATGTAAAATAACGTAAAATATAGTAAATTCGAAATTTACATTGTAATATATTGTTAACTTACTAATCAAATTAAAAATTGTATTCGAGAGCATTATAATTTAAAATATAGAGTTATAATTTATAATAGATAATAAAAGTGTATACTTTACAACAAATCACATTAGTGTAAAATATGGAGACATATATTAAAATACAAAAAAGTATTGTTTTATAAATTATTATATACAAGCCAAACTGAATATTTTCTTTGCAACATAATTATGTACAATATGGGTAAATATATTAAAATAAAAGACAAAATTATAAAAAAATGTAAACACAAATGTCATGGAGACATACAAATCAGATTAATTATATGAAAAAGGGAAATTTTATAGAATAAGAAAATCACCTGTGTAGTGAGAATCGATATACAAATTATCAGGACATGTATCTTTGATGTGACTATCGTGTTTCAAAACGTAATATATACATAAACTCGATATGTAAACAACGAAAAAAAAACATATAAAGTAAATAACCTGGAAGACTTCTTCTAACTAATTTGATATAAACTCGGATGCAAAATTATCGTCGCCTGAAGTTGATGGATCATCCATAACAAGGAACTAATGATAATGCCAAAAAATAGAATGTGAAAAAAAAGGAACGGATATAGTTTGACAAAAACACTTACCGTAATAATCGAGATAATTAACTAAATTAAATCTCAGTCGGCAAAATCTAAATATGGAATGTCTATTAGTTATTGACAATTGAGTCGATTTATATTAATCGATTGCGTCCTAATTAGTTTAAATTACTATAAATAGATAACCGGGAATGGTATATGGAGTGGTTTTGCATGGTTTATAATAAAATTATCATAGCCGTAGATGTAGAACAAAAGGTCATGCATCGTGGCTTTGCTTAGAGCAAGGAAAAGTGCACCTCATTTGAAATATTTCATATATATAGGGACCATTTCAAATGAGGTGTGGTCTCACCAATTTTGTGATGAGCCATCAACGAGATCCATTAGATCATGATCCAATGGTATGATGTCAAAAAGGGTATTTCCGTCCTTTTCTTTCGAATTTAATTGGATGTTCATTTAATAATGTTGGTGCTATTTTAAACTCGTTTTTATTATGAATTTTTCGTTACTTCCTCTATTCGCTGATTTCCAAAAATGTTCTCAGCAAATGCAACTTAATGCATGTATTTTGTAAATACGAATGAAATTATGTGACGTTAGATTTTGATTTCGTAAAATTCAAATAATATATTTTTAACATTCTCATTGAATAGTTTTTTGTGAAATTATTATTTTGATTTGTAAATTTTATATTACCATTTGTAAAAGATCATATGCAGTTGCAGTTTCTTCAAACTACTTTGTAAATTTCATGTTTTATATATTTGTGTGTCAACATTGGATCTTTGTAATTATTTTACGTCCTTTTGTAATTATTACACATCTCTTTGTAAAATTATATGGATCTTTGTAAATTTTTCATGTCGCTCATTCGCACCCTTGAGATTTGTAAGATCCTCATTACATTTGTAAAATTTATGCTCGATTTGTAGATTTCATGTGGATCTCTGCAAAATAAGACATCAATAATGAGATTTTTAAAAAATGAGAATCAATATATAAATTTTAATGTCAATAATGTAAAAAATATATACCATAATGCAAAAAAGGAGATCAATATGTAAAACGTAATGTCAATGATGTAAAAAATATATACCAGAATGCAAATATGCTCCTCTTCCACGCCTGCTCCCTCGTCATCTTCAATCTTGTCGTCCACATAGAAGCCATCAACACCCTTGAATGGACCTTGGACAGCAAAAGTGAATCAATATATAAAATGTAATGTCAATGATGTAAAAAATATATATCATAATGCAAAAAAGGATATCAATATGTAAAACGTAATGTCAATGATGCAAAAAATATATACCAGAATGCAAATCTGCTCCTCTTCCACACCTCCTCCCTCATCGTTAGACCTGGCCAAATTGCGGGCCGGGCCGAATGGGCCGAGGTTAAAAAACCTCTGTCCAAAGCCCGCCCATGGGCCCCCATGGCCCATTTTGGTCATTTTTCATTGATTTTTAGTGGTATTTCATACGTATAAATGATTTTATTAATACAAACTATATTTTATATAACTAATATACGTAGTTTACATGTTACTTGACATGTATTTCATTGAATTTTTATTTAAAACTAGCCTCATAAATGAAAAACTTAAAGCATATCATATTAATATATGTATAATTTGACATATATTTATATATTTTTTATTTTTTGCCGGTCGGGCCTGGCCGGCCCATGCTTAAATTTCGAAGCCCAAGCCCGGCCCATGAGCGGGCTGGGCGGGCGGGCCCCCAGCCCGTTGGCCAGGTCTACTCGTCGTTTTTAATCTTGTCGTCCACATAGAAGACGTTAGCGTCCTTTAATGGACCTTGGATCGCCTACAATGATTTCTCATCGTGCATTGCTGTTGAAAGAGGGGGAGGGGATCTACCATCATTGATGATGCAACCACGTGTAAGATGCATCACGTCTCCTTCCTCTGCATCTTCCTCCTCCGGGACACATCCTCCATCTCGAGAAGCTTTGCGTAGAGGAGGATATCGATGACGTCGATAATTGATCATGAGGGAGAGAGGACGCCGCTGGTGGACGATCGTGCACGCGAAAGAGAGGGACCGTCATTGATTAATCAAGAAAGAGAGAGATTAGGTATAATAGTTCACATTCTATTTTAGAATGTGACAAAATAACCAAAATGGGTATTCGGTCATTTAAGTATTATAATTAATACAACATTAGTTCCAACCGTGCGATTTAAAATAGAAGGATGAGATGGAAGGCTCACCATAAAAGTGGTGAGACCCCGTCTCATTTGAAGTTTCTCCTCTATATATAGGGAAAAAAGAGTATGCTCCCTGGATGTAGCCAACTTACATGCTCCCACCCCTTTTCCCCAGTATTTTTTTTGTTTTTCTGAAATGAAACATATTGGAATTTAGATCACAGTAAGTCAACATGGTGTCATTCAGAATTCAACTTGATTCGAGACTTTTATAGCCTTCATCAGGACTGTCAAATTTTAACGGTCACAAAATTGCTGAAATTGACCCCCTTCATATGGAGGGCATACGAGTCTCTATTTCTGACAAAATTGGAATGACATGTTAGGGGGACATAGTGATGAATATGCATATTTTTTATTTCCAAAAAATTAAAAAATAGAAGGAAAATAGGGGTGGGAGTAGCCTCGTTTAACCCATATATATAGGAGTGATCCTATGAGAGCAAAAAAAATGTGAGAGCATGAGAGCATGCATTCTGGACCACATGATTTTGTTTTCTCTCTCCTGGTTGGATCATGTGGTCCAGAATGCATGCTCTCATGCTCTCACAAGTTTTGGCTCTCATAGGATCACTCCTATATGTGTGTGTGTGTGTGGTAAAATGGGGCTGCCTCCTTGGGGGAGCTAAGTATTTCGCCCGTTTTTTATTTTTTTGAAAATTTTTTCTGTGGATTTTCATCAATATATCCCTATATTATGTCACTAAAATTTCGTGCGAAATAGACTCCTATGGCCTCTATCCAAACGAAGTTGTTTTTAGCAATTCTGTTACCATTAAAAAATGATTGTCTGAATGGAGGCCACAGGAGTCTCTGTTCGCACGAAATTTTAATGACATGATATAGGGATATAGTGATGAAATTTCACGCAAGAAATTTTCAAAAAAAAATAAAAAAACAGGGAGAAATTGCGCGGGGGAGCCAAGTTAGCTCCCCCCAAGGGGCAACCCCATTTAACTCATATATATATATATAAACACTCGTCATTCGTGTATCTTCATTTATATATATGGTACTTGCACACTTTTAATTGTTCACGACGTATTACAAAGAAACTGTTGGGAGACAGGTAACAAGTTGCGCCGTCAATCCCTTTTGGATGGCAAATTCAATTCTTCGGAACACAACATCCATAGACCTGGGAACCATAACATTGTTATGCATAATTTTCTGGCCCCTCTTAAGGAGATCTACAGCTTCAGATACTAAGAACCCAAAGGTATCAAACCCAAAAGGCATGAAGAGATGTTGATTATCAATACAAGCCTTCTCATGTTTAGCAACTTTGGCTGAGTCAGCTTTCTGTGCAGCGTATCCCGCAGTAAAATCACTTTTTATTAGACCAACTAACTGAGACACTCCAGTTAAATCAACTCATGCATGTTTTCCTCCAGCACAACCAAAAATTAAAACATCTGTTGGTTTAAGTATGGATCTCTCCTTGTGTGGATTAAACAAAAAATTCACAGGTGCTTCTATCTTTGACGCAACCTCAATTTTCTTGAGTACATCATAGAGGACATCTCTGACAAGATCATGTCTATATTTAAAACATTGGAGTTCACGACAATGAACGACATGCTCCCCAAAGGAGTCTAGGCAAGATTTGTGGCATACTGGTCATGCCTCATCTGCTAGGAATAGAGGAATCATAAGGCGTTATCTAAGAATAGTACGATACTCAATAGGTGACATATGCATTTCAAGACCATCAATAGGAATAGCTAGAAGAAAATCTTGAGCATGGTCAGATTGCAAGCATCGAAAAATTACCTTTTGTCTAGTTGTCATGTCAAATTCAACCTCAATTTCTTTGACAATTTTGCTAAAAAGGGAACACACCAAAGCAGTATGGGCTTTAAGGGGGACGGTATCCTTGTTAACAAAACATGTAAGATCTAAAGATGGGAGTTTGACACGTAGACCCTCAAAGGCATCTAAAAAATCAGAATCAATATCACATACCCCATTGTTTCGTAAAATGTAATCTTGAAGCACCCAAGATTGAGCTCTAGAGACTAGAAGAGCATATGAAGAAGCCTCAATAGCGGAGTGCAGGCCTACGCCACCGAGCTTGATTGGTAGGGACGCCACCCGCCATTGAAGGTCGCCAAAGAAAGGACCTTCACAAACCACAATATCCTCAATAGCTCCAGGTAGTCCTTTGTCAAAAAAAGCAGCGGCTTGCTCCATGCATGTGGGTTGACATGTCCTTAAGCCAAACATGAGCTTGACTGAACCCATACAAGATCGTAGTAAAAGAAGTTCACTCTGTGGGTCATCCAACTGGGGGAGTAATTGTATTAATTCAACAACTTTGGTGGCTCTCCTCATAGCCAAGTCTTCAACAAATCCTTTGTCCATGTTCATTGCACCTCCAAGCAGTTTCATTCCTAGCACGGGCCTTCCACTAAGAAATAGCCCTTTGCGGACCTTCTATCCATCACATGAAGGCCAGGAAAGCTCAGTTTTCTTGATATTCAAAACAAGTCCCAACTCAGGGCCTCTGCATTGTATAATATCAAGCATCTTGACCACCTCTAATGTGTCTCCAATGATAGTCTCATCATCAAGATACCGAGCATGGAGAAGGAGTTTAGAATTGTCTCTGATCTCATGAATAAGTAGGTGCAATGCAAGAGAAATTAGAAGTGGACCGAGGAGATCACCTTGCTGCACTCTGATGGTCGACCAAATATGATTGTCTCCAATATATAGTCTGGCATCCTGAGCATACAGGAACTCCACCCATGAAGAAATAGATGGACATCGCCTTTGAACTTCACAGAGCATCAAAGATCTATATATCATGTTGAAAGCATTAGAAAAATCTACAATAAGCATAGAAATAGATCCATTACCATGAAGCTTGCTCAAAAGCCGATTGGTGTTGTGTAAAATGGCTTCTGCTCCTTCAGATACACCAACCCCAAATTGAAAATTATTGAGATACCTATACATCTCTTTGTCTACCCCTGTCATAGAAACCTTGGATACTAGGCGTTTCCAGATAGTTCCCACTGCAATAGGGCCTATGCCATTGTCAGGTTTGAGTAGTGGAGTAAGAGGTGCAGAGGCTACAAACTCAACCAAACTAAGGGACATCTCCCGCGTAGACATGAGTTAACCACCATGACGATCACCCGTAAGAGATCAGTGGTAATTGCAGACCCCTCCCCACAAAGGGCGTCTAAAAGATGTTGAGCTCTCAAGCAATCTCTGCCACATGATGACCCTTTAGGAAAGGATTTGATAGAATGTAAGATAACATCTGTATCAGCTGTAAGAGGAGACTCTGAAACCACGATACATGGCAAGGAAGGAAGCGGCTTATACAGATGTTTAGCCTCTAAATCTTTCATGGTATCTTCGTCATAAGGAGCCACTCCTGAAAAGCATAAAACCCTTAAGGCTGCTGAAAAGTATCCATTTGACACTTTACGAAGAATTTCCTAATGTTGGAGTGTTGATTCTCTTCCAAGGAATTGTTCTGATTAAGGTCAGACGTCCCTAGTGTACCACCTTTCAAAATATCACCCACTAGCTTGGTGAAACAATCTGCACTGCCCCATGTAGTCAGTGAGCTCAGAATAAGTCGTTGTTGCAAAGACTTTCTGTTGCTAGATCTTCTATCCCACCTATTCATAGGCCTAAAAACCTGTAGTGTACAGCGAGGAAGAAGTAACAATCTCATCCAAGCGGATATGGATCCCAGCCCTACGATAACTTGGTGCAACGCTGTCTTCAGAGATTGGGAGAAAGCAAGACGGCAACTGGGAGGGATACTCCTAACTGTGGTGATAGGAGCTTTGAAAATACGATCAAGCAGTAAAGCATCGACAGCTAGCTCGTCAGTGACAGCAGGTACGACAGGTAGAAGAGATTTCAAGATGCCAATAATGTGCCCATGAGTCGCTTCAGTGTCATCTGTAACCCAAACAAGACCGTCATCATGGTGGCAATCCCAAGTCACCGCTTTAGTCTCCATGCACCTCCCGCACATCCACTAATCAATGGTCCTCAAGGTCCTTTCTAAAGCAAGATATAGATTTAAGATCATCCTTGATGGCGTCTCACAAAACAGAAGCATACTCATCACTGGAGAGATGCACCCTTTTGATATGGGAGATTAAGCATGTAAAACCTTTACTTTATTCTCTACCATCCAAGCAACAATGAAAATTCTAAAAAGGACACATCAACCACGGGTAGTCGTCTCAAGAGGAGAAGGAGGCATCGTCAAGGAGACGTCGTTATTCGTAAGGCTACGTGGTGGTGGAGAAATCGTTCGTGCTAGAGGAACCAAACAATCTAAGCAAATATAATGGAGAATGGATCGATGATTTAGATGGCGTGGTAGCCTCTGGAAGAGGCCATGAGAGGAGAGCTATGTGAGAGAGGGGTTGCAGGAGGGAAGGGAATGTGAGAGAGGTTGCAGGAGGGGGAGGGCTACGCAGGGTAGAGCAAAGTAGGGCGAGGAAGAGGAATGAAGGGGAAGGGTTGTATAGTCGGTCGAGGAAAGTTGCAATAGGGAGGGAAAGGGCGGAGGGCTGCAGGGGTCGGTGGAAGGGGCAAGATTGCAGGGGTGGAGGGCTGCGTAGGGGTTGGTGGAAGGGAGGGGGAGGGGTATGGCTGCAGGGGTGGAGGGCTGCGTAGGGAGGGAGTTCGGGGGTTGGGGGGAGGGAGGGCTGTGGGATGGGGGCGCAAGGGGGTTGGGGACGGTCAAGGCAGCCAACATGGCCGCCCCGCACCATTTTCAGCTTTTTTTATTTTTTTCAAAAAATATGGCAATGTATATTCATCTCTATATCCCTACTATATGCCATTCGAATTTCATCAGAAATAGAGACTCTTATGGCCTCCATCCAGACAACCATTTTTTAACGGTAACATGATTTTTTAAATTGACATCATCTCGATAGAGGCCGTAGGAGTCTCTGTTTCTGACAAAATTCGAATGGCATATAGGAGGAACATAGGGATGAATATACATGGTGATATTTTAAAAAAATAAGAAAAACATCGAAATAGGGGGCGGGGCAGTCATGTTGGCACAGCCCCATTTTATCCTATGTGTGTGTATGTGTGTGTGTGTAGGGTTAAATGAGGCTACTCTCTGGGAGTAGCCAATTAGCTGCTCCCACCTACATTTTCCCTCTATTTTTTATTTTTTTTGGAAATAAAAAATATGTATATTCATCACTATATCCCCCTAACATGTCATTCGAATTTCGCCAGAAACAGAGACTCCTATGCCCTCCACCTGAAGGGGGTCGATTTCAGCAATTCTGAGACCGTTAAAATTTGACAGTCTTGATGGAGGGGATAGAAGTCTCAAATTAAGTTGAATTTTGAATGACACCATGGTGACATATTATGATCTAAATTCCCATAGGTTTCATTTCAGAAAAATAAAAAAATACAGGAGAAAACGGATGGGAGCATGTAAGTTGGCTATAACCAGGGAGCATACTCCCTTTTCCCATATATATATATATATATATATATATATGGGAAAAGGGAGCCTCCTCTCAAGAGGAGGTAACTTCCCTCCTCCTTAGTGAAAGAGGAGGCAAATTTTTTATTTTTTTTGAAAAATATCATTGTAGATTTTCATAATTATATCCCTCTAATATGTCATTCAAATTTCGTCAGAAACAGAGACTCCTACGGCCTTCATCCGAAACGTGTAAAATACAACAAATCTGTGACCGTTAAAAAATGACTGTCCGGATGGAGGCCGTAGGAGCCTCTGTTTCTGATGAAATTTGAATGACATATTAGGGGGATATAATTATGAAAATTTACGGTGATATTTTTCAAAAAAAATAAAAATTTACCTCCTCTTTCACTAAGGAGGAGGGAAGTTACCTCCTCTTGAGAGGAGGCTCCCTTTTCCCTATATATATATATAGAGAGAGAGAGAGAGAGAGGATGGGGAGCTTGCACCAAGGTGCATGTAACTTTACATGCACCGGTGCTTATATCTTCCACATTTTTTTACTTTTTTGAAAAATACCACCATGTATATTCATCTGTATATCCCTCCAACATGTCATTCGAATTTCGTCAGACACAGAGACTCCTATGACCTCCATCCAGAACAGGTAATTTTAACGGTCTTAGAATTGTTGTAATCGACCTGTTCTAGATGGAGGTCATAGGAGTCTCTGTTTCTGACGAAATTCAAATGACATATTGGAGGGATATATGGATGAATATACATGGTGGTATTTTTCAAAAATGTAAAAAAATATGGAAGATATAAGCGCAGGTGCATGTAAAGTTACATGCATCTTGGTGCAAGCTCCCCATCCTCATATATATATATATATATATATATAGGATTTAATGGGGCTGCTCCCTTGAGGCAACCAACATGGCTGCCCCGCCCCATATTTCGGCGTGTTTTTTTATTTTTTTTTGAAAAATAAAACTATGTATATTCATCCCTATATACCATTCGAATTTCATCAGAAACAGAGACTCCTACGGCCTCCATTGATATGGTGTCGATTTAAAAAATCATGTTACTGTTAAAAAATGACCATCTAGATGGAGGCCGTAGGAGTCTCTGTTTCTGACGAAATTCGAATGGCATATAGGAGGGATATAGGGATGAATATACATGGCGATATTTTTTGAAAAAAATAAAAAATGCCATAAATGGCGCGGGGGAAGCCCCATTAACCTCATATATATATATATAGGGAAAAAGGAGCCTACATCGGGTA